>JAKGUB010000325.1:20840000-21207500 GCA_026261675.1 Hippocampus mohnikei | reverse complement strand
GAAATGCATGCTTTTACAAAAAGCTCTTTTTCTCTGTTTTTCGCCCAGGAATCGACATTTTCATGAAACTAAGCCATTTTGTAATGCCGATTGCTGAAGAATGGAAAAAGATAGAAACATTTTTTTTCTGCTGAAAGAAGAGAGTCCAAACTTTATTTTGGTAGGCTCCATTTTCATATAGCATTAGAACCAAATATTCTGTGGGCCTTCCAAAGTCAGTCAAAATCCAGTAAAATGCTGCGATTGAGGAGGTTGCTCCAATGAAAATGGCTGGGATTGAATGAGTTAAGGTGGTCCCAGTTATTTGTTGGGCCAGACGCTGGCAACAACAACGTTAGGGGTCAGGGGGGGGATGTGGGGTTATCTTGACGATCGCAGATGTAGAGGAATGACTCCCTAGGCACACGGATGTTTTGCACAAACGCTTGAACGGTGAACTCTGGCACCATTGTGTCCCACCAGAAGAGCGATTACGGATGTGCGCAGATAGCATGAGATCGCCGACTCGCAGCCAGATCTCGTGATCATCTTCAATGATTAAGAAAGATAAAAGTGGTTGCTGATTGCATGACCCTGACTGTTATATTCTACATACAAGTAAAATCAATGCTATGCTAAATTTTCTATCAGATGCTTGCAGAATATTATTATTATTATTATTATTACTAATAGTGCAGGCGCTCGTGTGTAAACTAACGGTGTCGTAAGCAGTGACATTTGGATGCTTTATGATGACTTAGCTCCTGCTTGGCTCTTTGCCAGTGGAAAACCAAACACGTTCTTCGTAAGAACTTATTAAGCCCCAATTAAGAACAGCACCGGCTCTGGCCCCGGCCCCCAACAAGTTTTTGGGCATGCAAAAGGAGTAAAAGAGCTCCACTGACCTTAGGGCAGCAATGACATCTGTAAAGCTGAAGGTCACCAAAGCATTGCCACAGAATAGAATCTGTCTTTGTCCTGCAAATTGGAAATTACATTAATACATTCACTGCGTTTGAATGAGAAAAGTTATAATCTGAGCAACAGAGTTGGTTTTTTTAATGCAGATATTTTTCTTTTGCTTTTCAATGAAGATGTAATGAAGATTGTCAAGTGGTTTTTATGCACGGCCGGACTCCCAAATGTTGAATGTCTGACATTTTGA
This sequence comes from Hippocampus mohnikei, assembly GCA_026261675.1. Classification (NCBI taxonomy): domain Eukaryota; kingdom Metazoa; phylum Chordata; class Actinopteri; order Syngnathiformes; family Syngnathidae; genus Hippocampus; species Hippocampus mohnikei. The sequence goes on along the minus strand of JAKGUB010000325.1, from coordinate 21,206,356 downwards.
TATGGAGGCATATCTCATGGTTCAATCATGAGTTTTCTTGAGCAGAATACTGAAAACTAAGTTGTTCATGATTCTGTAACACAGAAGCAGATGCCCATTTATGTGGATGTTAATGGCAGGTCTTTTTTGTTTAATTTTGTCTCCCTATTGATTTACGTCGATGAATGTTCTTACTCTTCCCATTGTTGCACACGTTCTGCATTGCAATGGCTCTGCCGTTCTGGGATTCTTGTATTTTCTGGCTCTGGATTCAGGAAAGAAAGATGTACATCGGTGTCTACATTATGCTTCAGCTCCAAGACTTTGTGAGTTTGAAGGATTGCCTGCGAGTTTCTGTTGCTGTTAGAAGGGATTGAGTCCCCTGTTTGGTTGACTGGAAAGGGGCTGAGTGGAATTCGTTTCTCCTTGTATGCATGTGAACAGAAATTTAGTGGCGTAAAACAACCAGCCACTCTCCGAGGTAAGTTCAAATGTTTGTTGTTATATTTCTGAACTGGCACGAGTCTTCATATAGTGTTCAACTTGACAGTCATCACGCCACCCATTTTTATGATCCATTCAATCCGCCCCTAGTCCCTCCAGTCACATTGCTCCGAGAAGTGGAAAGCCAAGAATCCGTCGAAGGAGAATGTGTTACTCTGCTCTGTGAGCTTTCTAAGCCGGGACTTCCTGTCGAGTGGAAGAAAGGAACTCAACTCCTGAGTTGTGGCGAAAAGTACCAGATGACACAAAATGGATTCCGTTATGAACTGCACGTCTTGGATTTGAGACCTTGTGACACAGGAACATATTCATGCTCTTGGGAGGACGCGACAAGCACTGCCTCCCTTCAAGTCAATGGTAGGATGGCATCAGCTCTGCCATTCAGGCCAAGCTGCGCATTTCCGTCATTTCAATTTCTCTCTGCAATTTTCCATCTTCTCCATCCCCATGCCCCATTCATCTTTTTTCGGTCATTGCGTTCTGCCCATCAGTTCGCCCAGTCACTTTTACAAAAGAGCTGGAAGACCAAAGAGCTGATGAGGGCCAAAGCGTGGCTCTGCAGTGTGAGCTCTCCAAAGCCGGCGTCCCTGTCGAGTGGAGGAAAGAAGAACTCGGTCTTTGTCCCTGTTCCAAGTATGACATTAGACAAAGCGAGCGCACCGCCACGCTTGTAATCCACGACGTAGACAAAGACGACATGGGCTGTTATACGTGCAACGCTGGTTTCCATCAAAGCACAGCATATGTGGCTGTGAAGGGTATGCTGGCCATTTCGGCTTTACTAGCCTGTCGAAAGCGGGGCACGCACGGAACGAAATGGCCCATGTGCTCTTACTATCCTCAGAGCGACGGACCGATGAACGTTAGGATGACACAGAACACGCCACACACACTTCACAACCTCTCCACCAACACTAAATTGCTCCCCCACCCCCGCCCGCTCCAAAAAAGTGCAATTAATTGTGACATGACACACAGATGGAAATGTACTGAGTGACAATGCATGGGAATGTCTTGCCTCCATCTTCATCTTGGAGAAGTCATAAAATGTCATTCAGTGGAAGCTCAGGCAGAGTGACGAAACCTGTTTTAGGTCCCCACTGTTATTTGTGACTTAGCAGCGGCACCACGCAACGGAAGGGTTTTATACCTGTCAATCCATTGGCACAGCAGCATTTTTAGTGTGACGTTATCGCTTCAAAATGTGGTTTATTGAAACTGATCCATAGCAACCATGATTTTGTTCGAGGCACAGGGCTTAAAGCTGAGGGGAAAAGTCACAGAGGATCGTCCAACGTTTAGGGCAGTGTGACCTTTATGTAGTCACTACATACATTGTAGTGTATTCTGACACTTTCTTTTGTTCCCCTTGGTGTTTCAATTCCACATGACAGTCTGAAAAATAATCAGAATGTTTAACATTTGAAATTGACGGCCTGACCTCTAACACAACTCAGACACAAATAATGGGTCGTTGGCTGACTTGGTCAAAAGGACCTCTGATGCTATCTTGATGTGTGTACCCCGCTTCTGACTTGGGCTGTTTGTTTTAAAGTGTTTTTGAGTTTTTTGGGGTTTTTTTGCAGCGGTTGCCACAATTGTAATCATATCTTTTGTTTCTAGCCCAGCCAGTATTTTTCAAAACCCAACTGCAGAACCTGGAGAGGCAAGCAGGGGAGACAGCTGTTCTCCGCTGTGAAACCACAAAGCCCGGAGCTAGTGTGATTTGGAGACACGGTGACAGGGTGCTGGTATCAAGCAGCAAATATCACTTGAAACAGGCAGGGACGCTTGAAGAGCTCGTCATCTATAAATTGCGGGGAGCGGACTCGGGAGAAATCTCCTGTGATACGGGCAGCCACAAGACTTCAGCCACCCTCACTGTGCGGGGTAGGCTCTTTTTGGGTTTTCTTCTCGTGTGCACTTCTTTCATTGCACTTTCCACTCATTTCTCTTGAGCATGAATTCAAACAGCTTGTAGCCACTGACTTTCTTCGACTGTCTTGATTACATTTGGAACGTTCAAATGTAATTTGCCCTCACGTGTGTGGAATCCACTCTTCTTCCTGCACCTCTCCCTAACGACACAAACACTTGATTTCATGTGTTTGATCACTTGTCTGCTACCATCACTGATATTAACACATCTTCCTCTTGACGTATTTGCCAAGCACTTGCTCAACCCAAACGACAAGTATTTGTCTCTTTCACAGAAGTGGAGGTGTCCATAGTGAAATTCTTGGAGAGTTGCGTCGCACGCGAAGGCGAAGACGTCCACTTTGAGTGTCTGGTCTCACATGAGGATGCACCGTCGGCTCAGTGGAGACTTAAAGATTTCCCACTACAGAATAATGACGTGAATGTTATTAAGATAGAAAGTTGTACACACGGCCTCACGCTTCGAGGCGTCACCAAAGCGGACTCAGGCACAGTCACTTTCTCAGTGGGCAACCACACATCCACGGCCTCTCTGACTGTCACAGGTAAGGAAATATTGAGCTGCTCATAGCATATACACCCATACTTGAAATTTCAGATCTATGTCTTTTTTTTTTTTAACCCTCCTTCATCCTCAATAGTGGTGGATACTCTTGGAAAATGTTGCTCCGAAGCTTCTCTTTATGTCGACATGTACTTCCTTTGAAAAGCTCTCATTGGAAAGTACTAAGAGGCTCTGCTGATCAAACTATGGTTATATAATTTATTTATTTACATTGAAGAACGTTTTTCCTTTCAACCCTTTTTTGTTGACAACTGCTATTATATTTGGAGGAAAAAAAAAAAAAATATATATATATATATATATATATATAGAGAGAGAGAGAGAGAGAGAGAGAGAGAGAGAGATTTGCTTTCCTCCCACTTTAAAGGTAACTAGTGCTTTTACCCCTGAGCTCTTATCTAATCTGTGATGTTGCTTTTAATGAAATATTAAACATTGTGTTAAAATAGGGTGATCATATTGTGTTTTTCTCCCCCCCCTGTTGGGGTTTGTTTTGGAACTGTGTAATGCTACAACGGTAAATCAACACACGACAAATACTAATCGGAACTAACCAAAACACTGACTAAAATAAAAAAGGTGTGACTATAGGGTGGCCCAGTGATTTAGTGGTTAGCGCGTCGACCTCACCGTGCAGAGATCGTGGATCGATCCCGGCTCGGCCTTCCTGTTTGGAGTTTGCATGTTCTCCCCGGGCCTGCGTGGGTTTTCCCCAGGTACTCCGGTTTCCTCCCACAGTCCCAAAAACATGCATGGCAGGCTGATTGTACACTCTAAATTGTCCATGGGTGTGAGTGTGAGCGTGGATGGTTGTTCGTCTCTGTGTGCCCTGCGATTGGCCGGGTGTCCCCCGCCTACTGCCCGAAGACGGCTGGGATAGGCTCCAGCACCCCCCCGTGACCCTTGTGAGGTTAAAGCGGAACAGAAAATGGATGGATGGTGTGACTATAATAATTGACCTGCGAGACTATCCAATGATGGTTACAGCTGCACTGAGCAGGGGGGCGGGCCTTATAGGAAGGTGGGATTTCGGATGGAATTCAAATGGCACGTTACTTGTTCATCTAATACATTGACACCCCCCCATTGAATTCCCATGCAGATTGAGTTGAAATGAACCATTTTTTATTCCCAAAACAGCGGCTGGATCAGGATTTCTGGCCCTCTTAGTGAAGACATCATTATTTCTTATGATGGCCATATTTCCATCTGGAAAAAAAAATCAACACGTGATTTATTCTAAATGTCAATGGTCTTTTCTGGCAGCCGCACCTGTTTTATTCAAGAAGACCCTGGACAGCCAAGAGGGCACTAAGGGTGAAAAAGTCACCTTGTCTTGTGAGACATCCAGCCCCACCTGCAAGGTGACTTGGCGGAAGGGCTCAACTCTGCTCAGCCACGGGGAGAAATACAGCATAGAGCAGAGCGCTGCCACTCACACTCTTGTCATTCACAAACTGAGACTGGAGGATAGTGGGGAGTACAGCTGCGACACGGGTGACAAGAAAAGCGCTGCTACTGTCACTGTCAAAGGTAAATCAGACCATATGGCACTTTGTATGATTTTATTTGTCGACTTAACCGGAAATTGTAACCAAAGCAAACATTGTCGTGAAGTCATAAATATAAAACAATCGAATTAAAAGCGGTAAGTACTGTGTTAGCTTCGCTTACCTTCACCTGCCAAGCATCGACGTATCCTTATAATGTACTTCTGAGCAAAGTAGTTCATTGCTTGCTGTTTATAATGTCAAGACCCTCAAATGGCATTAAGCAAATAAAACAATTAGATGAATAAAAGTTATGCAAGGTGGCCCGTTGGTCCAGTGGGTAGCGGGTTGACATCACAATGCAGAGGTACCGGCCTCCCTGTGTGAAGTTTGCATGTTCTCCCCGGGCCTGTGTGGGTTTTCTCCAGGTACTCCAGTTTCCTCCCACATTCCAAAAACATGCATGGCAGGTTGATTGAGCACTCTAAATTGTCATTAGGTGTGAGTGTGAGTGTGGATGGTTTATGTCTGTGTGTGCCATGTGATTGGCTGGCAACCGGTTCAGGTTGTCCCCCGCCTACTGCCCGAAGATGGCTGGGATAGGCTCCAGCATGCCCCGTGCCCCTTGTGATCAGCGGATCGGAAAATGAATGGATGGATGTAAGTTATGCATAGTGGTAACTTTCCTCTTCTTACGCTCATTACCGTGAGCATTCAAATCATCAATGTCTGATGTCAGGACCATCATACAGTAAACCAAGGACCCCTTGTACAGAAAATCCCAGCTATTCAACTTCCACTAACAGCTCCGGCTAAACTTAGCTCAGTACAACATCCAAATATCTCTAGGTTGCGATATATCACTTCAACCTCCTTTGCACCAGTTACAACTTTACTATTCGCCAGGGCTTTGATGCCATTTTGTAGCATGTTAGAGCTTTACTGGCACAAAAAGAGCAGAAAAACTGCGAACAGGTGAGTTTTTCAGTAAATAGCTAATGATGGGATCGACAGAAAAAAAACAACCTTGTGAATTGCGTGTATCTGTATATTTATTTCTTATTATGGTCCTGAACTCCCATTTATTCTTAGAAAACGTGCGTATCCTGCGGGATCTGCACGACATTACCGTGCAAACGGGGCAGGACGCTGTCTTCGAGGTGGAGTTGTCTCACGCCGGTGTGACCAGTGTGGAGTGGTGGCTGGCAGACAACCTCCTCCAAAACAATGATCTGAACCAGATGAGTAGCGAGGGCCGAGTGCATCGCTTGGCCCTGAAGATGGTGACCACTGACGAATCGGGAGATGTCGCCTTTGTTGTGGGTGAAGAAAAGAGCGTTGCTTGTTTGCTAGTGGAAGAGAAACCAAAAGGTAAAGGACGGAAGCAACCAGACTTGACAAATGGAAATCATAAGTGATGCTGAATGATCCGTATCGAACCGAAGTAAACGTATGTTATTGCCGTGCACTTTCTGATTCCTCCCAGTGCTCATTGTCGAAAAGCCCCATAACACGGCAGCATCGGAGGGGGAAACCGTCACCCTGGCCTGCACCATCTCCGACCCCAAGGTGACCGTGACCTGGATGAGAAACAATGTGGTCATCAAAGCAGGTCTCAAGTACGATCTGAAGCAGAACGGAGCCTTCCAGCAGCTTTGCATTCACAATGTGGTGCCCGAAGACGCAGGGACGTACACCTGCGAGACCGTAGATGATCGGTGTGACCTCACCCTAACTGTAGAAGGTAAGCCCCTAACTAAAATAAGTGCATCGCTACTGTACATCAAACATAGTGGGTGATTTAAATGGAACTATAGTATGCCTTTTATACATTCTCAAAGCAGTTCACAGGTGTTTTGAGAAGATGCTTTTGTCTAATCTTATTAAGGATGTCAACACACATACCCTACTTCTTGTCTCACTGAAAATGGCTTCAGTCAGGCTTTCGTTACCATGACAAGCAGAGACGTCGCGCACCGATTCTCCTGTTTTAAATTCCCACCAGCTACCCCAGCGTTCTTTAAGAAGGAGCTGGAGAACCAGGATGCCATCGAGGGCGACGACGTTACCCTCCGCTGCCAACTATCCAAGCCAGGGGTCTGCGTGGAGTGGCGGAAAGGAGGTGCAGTTCTTGCGCCTGGTAAGAAATGTGAACTCTGGCAGGAAGGGTGCATTCACGAGCTCCGTATACGGAACCTGGATCCAGAAGACAGCGGTTACTACACCTGTGACGCAGGAGATCAACTGACCACTGCGTCTGTGACAGTGCAAGGTAACGTACCGAATTACTGTTTGACCAGTCTATAGGTTTATTATTTTTTAATTGTTGAATTTGTTGATTTTTTCTGTCAGAGGGTGTTATTTCACAGGGGTTCCTTGTTTTATGATTTTACCAACGGTAGAGGTTTTCTGGTTTCAAGTGACGCACAAGGAACTAATTTACGTGTTGCGTGTAAGAACATATAAAGAAAAGGGAGCGACAGTGTTGCAGTACAGCTTGAAGTAAAACATTCTGAGACTTCACAATTTGCATTTCCACCTTGGTGTCACCTAAGTGCCACGTCACATTTTTACCACATGAAAAATAACAATGGTGCAAGGAAAGATTTGTGTTTTCAAGATGGAAATGCAGATAAAGAAGATATTTAGATATTTCGGTATGTTCCACACTCTGTGCTGTGGGAAAAGTGTTATCTAGCTTAAAATAACCAAAACCAGCCCCCCGCCCCCTCCCCGGATACACAGATCGCAACTATGAACTAGTTTGCGCAGCGGCGCCATGTTGAACAAGAAGGTGTGCTCAGTTACTGCAGTACTTATTGTTTTGAGCTCTTTTAGCATACTGTACAGTAGGTTAGTGATAGACGATGGTGGCTTACTTAAAAAATTGGGTTATGTTGCCGCTGCCACAAACAGGAACCCCTGTACTACTGTTGTGAAAAAGTTGAGCCTGAGGTTGTTCCTGTATTTGTATTTTCACTCAACAGTGAAAGAGATCTACATTTTGTGCGGTCTTAAGCCCGTGGATGTGTTTGTTGGGGAATGGGCAACATTCTCTTGCCAGCTGTCCGGCCAGGCGCCCGGCAAAGTGCAGTGGTGGTTGGACGGCACTTTGCTGAAGAGCGGCCCCGTGACTGAGATAGGGCTGAGTGAGGGCCACATCCACACACTCACCTTTAAGAACCTGGCCACAGATGACTCGGGCACTGTCATGTTCAAAGCTGGCAGTTTAACCTCAGCAGCCAAGCTCCTTGTCAAAGGTATCGCTGAAATGAACATGAACATGACCAAAGCCTTATACGTCCTGCAGAAAGTCAAGAAATGTACTCGTGTAGTGATGAATCAATTTTCAAGATAACAACTATCCCATTCTACATTAAATACAGTGGAAACTCCAGAGTCGAACAACCCCAAAATGGTGCAATTTAGAATGAAAGTTAAATTTTCTGGAAAAACATGCCTAAGAATCACAAGTTCAAAGTGTCATCCTGTATTGATCACTCGCATAAGGATTTGCCATCATGAGTAGTGAATGTTTCACATTTACAATTGTTTTGTGGAGCAGCTCTGGGAGGTAAAATACACTCTAAACACACCCCGCTGAACATGCAAATTTTTTCGACAAGTGAATTTTGATTTTCTTTTGTGGGTTTTTTTTAGATGTCGCAGGAGTGGGCTTCGGATGAAAAAGGAGGAAAACTGAGGAAAAGCATGATTCTAAAAATTCACTGTGACCTCAGTAAGCTTCAGGCTATAATATGAGCATTAGAATTCATTTAACCCCATCATTCACAAATAAAAACCCTATATCAGGATTTTTTTTTTCTCAAGTGTTTCTATTAGTCTTTAGGCATGACAAAAACAATTATGGCAGTGGATGGCAACACACAAGGTCGCCAGCTAAGGGCTCATTGTAGTTAGTGGCTAATGCACAACTACAACATAAGATTAATTAATAGAAGAGAAAATGAAATGTGAATAGCTGTCCACTCTAGTAACCGCTGTCCCTGAAAGGCTTCATCTCAATTACAGTACATAAACACATTTTAGTTTAATCAAGCTAACGAAAACCTAAATCACATGTCCAAAATGTATATAAGCACACAATACCTAAAATAATGTTAGGTGACAGCATATGCAAACATATTTATATTGCTTTTCCATTAGACATTTGTCAGAGGTCTCAAAACATGAGTAGTTTTACTTTTCTTTGTTTTTGTTGTGTTTCACAGTAGTTCTGAGTTTAGGGGGGTTAAAATCCAGGTTCAGGTCCTCCTGTGTGGTGTTGGTCTGTGAATGGCCTCCTCCCACATTCCAAAAACATGCACGTTGGGTTCAGTGTAGATTCCGTAATTTGCTCGCGACCAGTGTGGGGTGTACCCCCACCTCGAGCCCAAAGTCAGCTGACAAAGGCCGTAGCTCACTCGAGACCCTTATAAAGACGATCGGTTCAGAAGATGGATGGATGGACGGACGGACGGACGGACGGACAGTCGTATTTAACCATGCTGTACAAAGTTCTTTGAAACTGAAACCGTTCAAACCGAGTCACTGATATAATCGGACATTTGCCTGACTTCAGTGAAGGCAACGGAAGTCCAGCTTCCATTCAGCCTCTGTGTGAATCTGAGTGAAGAGTGGTCTGTCTCTATGTGTGCCCTGCGACTGACTGGCGACACGACAAGCACGACTGAAAATGGATGAATGGGTGAAGTGAATTCACATTGCATGACAACAACTCAAAGGTCAACAAGTGTCACGGAAAGGATGATGTTTGACTTGGAGATTCCACTGTCAATGTCAAAATCATGTCCACTCGGAGGCTTGTAAAATTCTCGACGAGCTAATCTAGGCTTCATATTGATGTTGAGTGTGCTTGAGCATGCATGAGCTTGTTTCTTTCTTTCTTTTCTTTTTTTTTTTTTTTAAGTATGTCATGCATCAGGGTGTGGCACAACAGCAAATTTTCAAATTCCTTCCACTTATTAGACCTTTGGTTTTGGATTTTTTTTTCCCTCTGAATATTGCAAAGGCCACATGGCCTGTTTTTATCAAACAGTAGACCCCCTCCCTTCGCTCTGTCTCTCTCTCTCTCTCTCTCTCTCTCTCTCTCTCTCTCTCTCCTCTCGCTCTGTGTCTCTCTCTGTCTCTCTCTCTATCCATCCATCCATCTTTGCGAATCCATATTTTCATTGGAAAGTTCCTAAATAAAACTCAAATTTCTCAACAATACACGAGAGAGAGCTGAGTCACCACAAAACATTGTCGGTCGCCCGTAACTAATCTTTACTGGTAAGTACACTGTCTATCTGACGGTTCAGTCAGTTGCAGTACAAGTATTAATGCACATGTTTGAGTCTAGAATGTGGTTCAAGAGCGTCAGAAGTAATATAACTAAGTTAGATTTAAGAATTATGCACAGCTGTACAGCTCTGCGATATTCGCAAATCTTTGAAGGAGTTGCCAGAACGTAACCCCTGTGAAAGATGGGGGTCTACTGTATTGAGGATTTAGTCATTCAAAAAATAATAATTAATAATTATTTGGGAAGTCACCCCAAACAGTACAGTGCTGCTCCACCCATCCATTCTGGCCTGTTGCTTTTCACTACTGACTTTGACTTCTTTTACACCATTTGACCAAATGAATCTGCGCTTAACCTGCAAGCACGCCACTGTCTAACATTTGGTTATCCATCCTTTTGAGTTTAAAATGGCCTCCTTTGTCAACTGCAATTTAAACCATAATCTGGGTACATTTTGGGCTTTTGACCTCCGATGTTTATCAGGTCAATTCGTAAACCAGGGGTCACCAACGGGGTGCCGGTCGGAATGTTGTAGAAGTGATCACTTGAAAATCCAGATTCATACAGTGTATCACAAAGTGTTTTTTGGGGCTAAAACAGTCATTTAAATTGGACCAACTTTAAAATCTAAATTATTGACACTCATGGCAGTAATGTTAGTTCGCACAACAAAGCAAGCAAATTGTTGGGTCCAAAACAATTTGCTGAGTCGTTTTTAGTAATATCTTTTAGTTAGGCGACAATACAAGGGAGAATTAGTTCTATGAAGTCATATTTCTTTGTTGTGTAATGCGGAAAAGACAATTTCCACAAGGAAAAAAACCTTGAATTACCCAACATAAATTTCTATTGATGTTGCTTGCCTTGAAATTTAGATTTCGCTGTAGTTTTTGTGTTGCAGTTTCATATCTTTCTGTTTCCTTTTTATTGTGAGAAATCATGATACCATGAGCAATAACTTCACATATGTCAATATTATTCCGATAACAAATAACCGGTAACTGGTGTTATTAAATCAAAATGGTGGCCCATCGCTTATATCAGGAGCCATAAAGTAGCTCTCAGTTTCAAAAAGGTTGGTGATCCCCACTTTCAACTATATTAACATCACTCACTCCAAAATGTTCTGGAGGTTATAAAGCCCTCGTTTGGCATGTGCTGTAGAAATATGATCAGTCTTAAACCACCGCCCTGACCCTGTGACACCTGACCTCAACCTCAGATCCCACAGTTGAAGTGGTGAACGACATGGAGGACCTTAGGGTGGTCGAGAACCAACCGGCCGAGTTCATCTGCCAGTTCTCGAGGCCGGTGAAGGCCGAGTGGAAGCGAGACGGGCAGCCGTTGCAGCCTGATGGCCGCAGGGTGGTAGTGGAGCAGGACTGGACTGTGTCTCGCTTGTACATTAGCCGCGTGTGTGCCGGAGACAGGGGCACATACTCCTGTGAGGCAGAGGGGACCCGTGTGGTTGCTTCGCTTCATGTGGAAGGTGAGCTCTCCTCCACATGGAAAGAGCAATGACCTTCAGGGCCTCACCTACTGGTGAATTGTGGCGCTATCAACTAATCTGCTGCTTTATTATCTTTTTTTTTTTTACATCAGAGAGTGCAAAAAATGTATCGTTTCTACCCTTCTATTTTTTTTCCTCCCCAATAGCCAAACCCATCAACATAGTCCAAGGCCTGGAGAACGTGGAAACCTTTGACGGAGGAGAAGCTTTGTTTGAGTGTGCCTTGTCTCGCCCGGAAAACAAAGACTGTCTGTGGCTTCTGGATGACAAACCGGTGAAAGAATCACCCAATGCTGAGATTGTGTCCTTTGAGAGCGGCCGTCGTCACCTGCTCCTCCTCAAAGAGCTGCGCGTTAGTGACAGCTGCACAGTCACCTTCAGGGCGGGCACGACGTCCACGTCTGCCCACCTTGCTGTCAAGGGCTGGCAGCTGGGCGTGGCAAAGCATCTGGAGGACGTGGTGGCTGCCGTCGGTGAGAGGGTGGAATTTGGTGTGGAGCTGACTGAGCCCGTGCTCGCGTCGGAAATCGTTTGGTATGCCAACGGAGTGGAGCTCAAGCCCGGCCAACTGTGGATCACCAGGAACGACGGATGTCGCTATCGCCTCATCCTGAGGCAGGCACCGCTTATGGCTCAACAGGAAATAACCTTTGCAGCACGCGACGCTCTCTCTATGGCCAAGCTCTCCATTATCGGTGAGTCTTGCAGTTAATTAGTCGATTGGCTTTTCACCGTGGTTGAATTACAACAATAGTAGAAAACGAATTAGAAAAAAATGGCTGAATTGTAAGATCGAGGTGAATGTATATACATTTCTCCATTCATTTGCAAAATTTCACAAGGACAGTGTGGAATTAAAAAAAAAAAATTATTGGAATTTTGGAAGTCTTGAAGATTATGAAGTCAGAATGATCTAAATAATTTGAAAAATGATAAATTAAATCAGGGGTGCCCAAACTCTTTTGCCCAAAGATCTACTTTTAGATCAACCAACCTCCCGTGATCGACCCGTTACCGCACGCACGCACGTACACGCGCATGCAATGATGAGCAATAGCCTGACACTGAGGCATGCGGCGCACTTAGGCATAAAATGCTTCTCTCGGCCCTCCAGATTCCCGTTCTTTGCCCGTCCCCTCGGCGAATTCTACAAAACAAACTCTGAATGAGAATAGTGATTACGATTAAAGATAGAGCGCAACAACTCTGATCACAAGCTGCAACTGCAAACTGCTGAGTGCTAACAACTTCCGGTGACGCAGTCACACGTCACCATAGGTTAAAGATTACCTTCTTTATTTATTTATTTATTTATTTTCATACTTTTTGTGAAAGTGAGACTGATAGAATGATTAGGGTGCAGTGTGCATTAACACAAAAAATATATTACTAACATGCACAGAGACGTTTTTTTCTTCTCCCCTCTACACCCTTCGGATCGACTTGGGACCAATCCTTGATCTACTGGTCGATCGCGATTGACGTAATGGGCAACCCTGAATTAGAGGTTTAGTCATCAAATTTTTTTCATTGCTTTGGAAATGTTTGTGTGGACATTTTTTTCAAAAAGTTGTAATTAGAATGCTGAACATTTAAAGGATGAATGATTTCAATCTGCCATAAATGTCATCCTTCGTTTTGGGTATTTGCTAAATGATTCTTTAAAAAGCTGACATTTTCTAAATATTTACGGTGAATCCTTGACATTTCTACATTAATTTGAATGGTTTTGTGTCTCGTGGAAAATATGGAAATTATGGAACTGTTAAAAAAAATGAAGTTCATGTGAAAAAGTTATCAGGATGTCCTTAGTGAGCTGACAGCAATACAGGTTATTATGATTTCACACAATAATGGGCCAACCAATTCAGGGTGTCTTCCGCCAGCTGCCCAAAGACAGCTGGGATAGGGTGCAGCAGGCCCCGCGACCCTTGTGAGCATAAGCGCATCAGAAAATGAATGGAAGGATGGGCAATAATGGGTTTCAGAATCAGACTTTACCTTTTGTGTCATCCTTTATGAGTGAGAATCTACTTCAAAGTCCTGCTGCTTTCTTCGTCGCAGCTGTACCAGACCCACCAGAGGACCCTGAAGTCCTCAGCAAGACCAAAGAATCGGTCACCCTTTCCTGGTTCACTCCCCTACATGACGGAGGAAGTCCCATTCTGGGCTACAAGGTGGAGATGAGGCTAGCAGAAAGCGCTCTCTGGCTTCCGTGCCACTCCACTCCCGTGAGCAACACCGAGTTTGTAGTGGAAAATCTCATCCAGGGCACCGGCTACAGGTTTCGAGTGGCAGCCATCAACACAGCCGGTACAGGGGAGTCTGTTGAGCTTCCTCAGACTGTGCAGCTTGGTGAGTGGACCATTCAATATTAAAGTCAGCCACACACCAAGCGACTCATCTGAACTAGACGGAACTGGACGATTGTGGCAATCAAATTACAATCCACAAATGACTCTTCACAATCAGTACTACTGGACATTGTAACAATATTAACAGTTGGACTATTTATTGTACAATTAGATTTCAAATTGGACCTCACGGGGCCAGCATGGTGTGCACACGTTATAACAGTCAGCCATCAGCAACTCCGATGAGTATGTTGTATTGGACTTCTGTCATGTTATTAGATAAATATTGATTCTGAAGTGTTCCGGTTGAGACACATGGCACAGTTGTGTGCTCTATTGCATTTTTGTGTCGTATTAATAATTCAATTTTTGCAACATAATAGTGGTGGTAATAAGAGTTGGATTAATTTCGGTAAGTCCCAAGTACCAAGTACCCGCCACTTCTTGAGATTGCATTGTTTGTACGAGCGCCACCATAAGTCTGATTCAAAATGCTGTGTGCCAATAGAAACGGAGGTCAAAGAAATTGAGTCGGAGCAACTAGGACAGCCCAGTCTTCCTCCGGAGGCTGCTGAAGAAGGAGACCTCCATGATCTGTGGGAGGCCTCGGCCAAGAAAAGGCGCATGAGTCGCGAGCCTACTCTGGACTCCATCACTGAACACCCAGAGGACGATGGGAAAGGCGGCCCAAAGAAAACGGAGCAGAAGGAGAGCAGTGATTCAGAGAAGATGGAATCAATATCAAAAGAGAGCGAGCAGACCAAGAAACAGACCGAGTTTGAATTGCACATCAGCTCTGATGAGTCCCATTCTGATGGGTCTTCGCTTGTGTCCTACCTTAAGAAGAACAGTCAGCTTCAGTCTTCAGCCACGGTTGTGACCTCCGATGACCGGACACTAGCCACCGAGCGCTTCTTTAAACACTTTCAGTTGACCGACCAGAAAACGACTACAGTTCAGCGGACCGAAACAAAGCAGGCATCAACACAGGAAACTGAGATCCTGGAGATCAGCAAGGAAGACGAACCTGAGCTCAGGGAAGCTGCCATCAAGATCCAAGCTGCCTTCAAGGGCTACAAGGCGCGCAAGGACATGCGGCCGGTTTTCAAGGAGGTTTTTAAAGACCAGACCAAAGAGCCTAATGGCACCATACATCTGGAGTGTGTGGCAGAAGGTAAACCCGATAAGGTGCGTTGGCTGAAGGACGGAGAGCCGCTGTCGGACGGCAAACACCACCACATCGACATCTACAACGACGGCACTTGTTCCTTGGTCATCACTGCCATCACCACCAAAGACACGGGCGTGTACACGTGCGAGGTCAACAATAAGTTTGGCGTCATCTCTCACAGTGCAAAGGTTACCGTGGGAACAGTGAGAGAATCATGCGGCCGGCGGCCGCTGACAGTCGGCTACAGCGCCGACAGTGAGCCAGACAGCTCGTCGGGCAGCGAGATGGACGAGTCACTGAGGCAGGCGAGTAGACGCCTCCGCCGGTTGCTACGTACGCGCCTCCCGCCGGATGTGGAGGAGGAACCTTTCATCAGCGCAGATGAAGGAGAAATCTGCCCTCCGGATCCTCACTCTTACCGTGAGGATGACGGGTACATTTACATCCGCTTCGATACGTGGTCAGAGGCGGAGGTGGCGTCCAAGAGGTTCCAGGAGATGTTTGCCATCCACGGAGTCCCCGTAGAAACCAGCATCCTGGACGCCGGACATCTCAAAGTAGAGCTGCGGATTAGGAAGATGGAGTTCACACAGGATGGCGCGGAAACGCCCACTCAAGAAAAACAACCTCCTGCGTTATTGTCTGGAGCTGCTGGTAAGATCAAGAGTATCACTGCTATTTGTTCTTATTGTTCAGTGTTGTTGAGTGTCTACAAAAATACAGTTCACTGTTCAGACAGTAGCTTTCAGTCACATTCACGCGAAGGCAGGTTTTGGTCCATTTTTGCGCTCGCAGGACATTTTTAGTTTGTAAAACCAACTAAAGGGGGGGCTGGTCATTTGGAGATGATGTAAAAAAAAAAAAAAGTGAAATCACTGTAATTGGATGGATGGATGTCATCTTTAAAAAAATATGAGATGAGATAATGACACCCGAAAAAAAATCCTGTTTTTCAAATGCACGTCAAAGATTTTTGTTTTTAAAAAGATGATCAACGCCATCTGAGAGGAGACAGAGAGTAAGAGGAAGTAGAGGGACGCCTACATTCACTTATTCATTTCACAGGTTTGCCTTGGTGGAGGTCTTTGCTTTCAATACTTTTGTTTTCCTCCTCCCCCAGCCGCTCCCGTCTTCTTGACAGAGTTACAAAATCAGGACGTGCCCGAAGGCTATCCGGTCAGCTTCGACTGTGTGGTGATCGGCAAGCCTTCGCCCGCCGTGCGCTGGTACAAAGATGGCAGAGTGCTGGAGGAGAATGACCACTACATGATCAACGAGGACCAGGAAGGCTGCCATCAGCTCATCATCACTGCCGTGCTTCCCTCCGACATGGGAGTCTACCGTTGCACGGCGGAAAACAGCAGCGGCATTGCGGCCACCAGGGCCGAACTCAGGGTTGACAGTGAGTTTAATCTCGTGATTCACTCACACAAGGGCTTATTTTGCAACTATGGGGAGCCAACGGCTATGGCTGTAATTTTATATTCATGGCCTAGAAGTGATTTTCATACAAATATTTACTGTAATTATAACTTTCCTACTGTGTCGGCATAGGTTGGTGATTAAGGCGACTTATTCAAATGCGGGTTACTTTACCACTGTAGTAACGTAATGTCGTCCTAATCAGAGGAAACCCTGCATCCAATTTCAAGGTCAAAAACTGGTTTTCAACAAAGCTCATTGAGTCATAGGTCAGATTCTAAGCCTTGATGAGGGCTTTTTTGGGTATTATTTTCTCAATACGTCCTGCTAAAATGATACAATAACATAGCATCATTAGATTTTGTTTAAAAAAACAAAAAAACAAAAACAAATGTTCACTACTTATGAAAGGAGACCAAGTATGCATTATTTTCATAATCAAAATATTTGTCAACATACTGTAAGGATCAAGAATTGTATAGTTTGCCTTGCTAATATTAGCCTCTTTTGTGAGGGCATCCCCATTTCTTCTAAGTGACACAGAATCCCCCCCATTCTACCCCTTGTTACCGTGACAACTAGGAGCGCTTAGTGCTCCGAGACTAAAAAAGTGAATGCGAAGTGAAAAGCACACATAAAACACTACACGACAACATGGATTATATTTTCCCTCGTGGTGGCAGCGCTTCATCACCAAAATGCTGAATTCCAATCCGTACACTTCTGTGCAGCCGGTGTTTGCGAAGCATGCAGTGGACACATTGGCAAACACAAAATCAAGCAACCGCGTATGTTCTGCTTAACGTAAGCTAACTCGTTGAGCTAGCACTAATCTCTGCATCCTCCGAAACACAGCACGTTGGCTTGTGGTGTTCCAGATCATGCCCGGTTATGAGAAAGTGTCTCTTGATGTTTGGCAAGCCTTGCTGTCAAGTCATGGGCGGACTACCTCGTTCATACACAAATGTTCACAAATAGGCTGACAAAAGATTGACTTAGTTCTTTAATTTCAGACACAATTTTCTATAGTATGTCCCTTTTTAAGTTCCATAGGTCATGAAAGACTTTGGGCTAAGAAGTCAATCTTGGAAAAATCACCATGCTTAAATCACTAATCGGTACTCGGATGTATTAACTCATCACCTTCTTTGTTAGTGTCCTGCAGCTCCGATTATGACACTGCTGCTGATGCCACTGAAACCTCGTCTTACATCAGTGCCAAAGGCTACTTGTCCAGGTGGATTCATTGTACAAACGTATAGTTTTCAGATAGTTTACATCTGATACATTGATCAGTAACTTATGTTGTCATTCTTCAAGCAGGGAGACCGAGACCTTTGAGTCCGTGACGGAAGATGATCAGTTGCCTCAAGTTGTCGAGGAACTTCATGATGTTCACGCGAGCCCAGGTTCACCAATGGCGAAGATGCAACTCAGGGTCAAAGGTACACAGAGAAAATTGGCCATGAAATTGGCTGTGTTTGTAAAGGTCATCTGGTTGTTTGTGTCCAGGTTTCCCCAAACCGAGAGTGTATTGGTTCAAAGACGGCCATCCCCTGCACGGTTCCGAAAGGATTTTGCTGTTAGCGCAGCAAGACCTTCACAGTCTCCAGATCCTGGAGGTGAAGAAAGAGGATATGGCGGAATACTCGGCCTACATCAGTAACGCAGCTGGTTCTGCTTACTCTTCTGCCCGGCTCATTGTTCAAAGTATGTGCGCCAGATTCTAAAAAATATGACGTGAGATGGCATATGGATTTTAAGAACCTCTGTTTTATTTCAGATCCAGGGGAGATTCTACCTCAAGATGCGAAAGGTAATGAGATCTTCTTTCATAAGCACTTAACATTGAAAATGGAACTTGCGCTATCAAGGCATCCAAATACCTACACAGTAATCCTTTGTTTATCGCCGTTAATGGGGACCAAAACCACCCGCGATCAACGAAAATCCGTGAAGTAGCAACTCCCCCGCCCCGTATAGGTACATGTACATGTGTATGAGTATAAAAAATATTTATAAGGCCAAATTTAATGGTATACATGCATGTAGAAGTAGATTTAGTAGTAATTAACATTACTTAATGATATATACTAATAGATTTAAACATGTATAAGTTACCAGTAAGTTAGGTTAGTGTATGAATGACAAAATACAGTAAACATATACATGTAGTACTGTATATGTTGCTCTATGTGACTTGCTGTTGTTTTGCTGACTTTCGCTGCTTCTGGCGGACCATTTGTGGACTTTTTGCGGACTTAAAAATTGTTTTTAATTTTTTTGTATGAATATGTTTGAAAAAATCCACGATGCACTGAAGCCGCGATAAATGAACCGCGAAATAGCGAGGGATCACTGTACCATGTTTCCTCATGTTATGTGTCTTTTTTTCAACCATACATCATATACTGTACTTGAATGTGACTGAGCGCTACTTTTTTCCAATGACCTGTATTTCGTAGACTCCCGGGAGTCTCTGGTGCCACCGCGTTTCCTCGAAAAATTCTGCAACAGGAAAGTGAAACAAGGAACCAGCATCACATTATCCGTCAAAGTCGAAGGTTTGTACGCCACATGCTTGAAAAGGATTCTTTTTTTTCCCACGTTCCTGCACTTCAACACACTCTGTACGTACGCCTTTAGGATCTCCCGCTCCGATGGTGTCGTGGCTAAAGGAGGAGTCGGTGGAGGAGGTGCTGTGGATCAAGCCTGATACCAAAGGATACAAAGTAGCAAGCTCCGGCCGCCAACACAGTCTCATCTTGATGGATGTTGGAACCGAGTACACTGGCGCCTACACCTGCATTGCCACCAATAAGGCGGGACAGTCCATTTGTACTGCCCACCTCGAGGTGGATGACAGTAAGAAAAAAAATATATATATCTAATTTCTTTAACATCGACCTACTGAGCATTTACGTACATGAACAAATTGTTTTACCCCTCTTGACATACACAGTTTTTAGCGGAACCTCCAAAGATAAACCTCCCTAAAGTGATACCTTAATTTAGGGTTCAACCAACAATGTTCTGCAAGAATACCTGTGATGTCAACTAAAATTGGGGCGATAGGAAATAAACTTTCAGCGCAATGAGCTTCTTTAAAGTGAAGCTCTGGTCAAAACATTTTCTTTGCACTAATATGTTCCTTGTGCCCCGACTAGTCAAAACAAGTTATTCTGATTAATATGGTGTTGATGAAATAAGAACTAAGCAGATTCATCCAACCATTTTCATCCATCTCAGGGGCCTGCCGTTTTGACACTATACTGCCTCTTGCTGTCAGCTGAAATTGACGTCCAAGTGCCTTCGGGCTCGCATTGTGAACGTCACGGCTCACCTGTTTACTGTGTTTGGTCATGTGACGTTCACAATGGGAACATACTAATTCACTTTGCATTATTTATGGTGAGGAAAAAAATGTGTTGAAATTGGAATAACTTGGACCAACCAAAATGATTGTTTGACTTTGGAAGTTCCAGTGTATTACCACTGGGTGATCAGTTCACCTCCACCTTTGTGTTTATTATGATCATAATTTGTTCTCAACGTTTTTTTTTCTCAGCTCCACCACAAAAGAAAGAGACTAAGGCTTCAGAGTATGTTTTTTGAATTATTATTATTTTTAAATTCGTTAGCTAGAAGATGACAAATGCAAATGTGATGTATCATTTTTTTACATCAGTGTTCTCGGGATTACTGTCAGTCCACCAGAGGAAGCTGCAAAGAGGGGAAAGGGCAAGTATAACTTTGAAACACCATTTGATAATTTCATAATATTAGTGCAGTTTAAATGCAAACTAATAGTGTTTTGCATTTTGTTTCAAGAGAGTAAAATGTCCTACCTTGGAGAAGTTGGCTCCGAAGAATTCCTCATGAAACTCACCTCCCAGATCACTGAAATGGTATCGGCCAAGATTACGCAAGGTGCGTTTGTACTGTATGTTGTGGACCGTCCTGTATCGTCGCTGCAGTGTATTTAAGAAATACCGAGCCAAATAATATCACATTTTATGGATTTTGATTTCACTGCCATTGTCATCATCTTCACGCTGCTCAACTATTCTCCACTTTCTTACCTGTGTCTTCTTCATCTTGTTGGCCGTATGCTTTGATTGTCGACCCTCACTCGCATAACAGTACAAGAGTTGTCTCGTGTTTTTCCGCACGTATGGCTTGTGTGATGTGTTTTATAACGTCCAAGCCCATCTTGCTTCGTCCGAGCAACACTTCTTCACCAGTTAACTGCGCCATCACTTGACTAACAGCAGCCACCCAATGCTCATCCAATCATGAATTTGTTATTCAGACAGCACACAGAATCAGGAAGTGCTCCAGTGGATGAAATCCTGGCCCAAAACGACCAGTATGTATTACGAATGCATCCATTGTCACATACGGTAAATCAAGACTTTTGTTCACGATGATGATGACGCACAGATGAATTATTTATTTCTTTCGAATGAAATCTAAGATGCGACAACAGCATTTGCTGCAACCACAATAGTTTTCTCTGTTGTATTACGAATGGCTATTGACTACTAATCTGTCTGTCTGTCTATACATCCATCTTCTATAATGATCCATACATGGTGGCGTATCTGTTTAATACACGTTTATTTTAGTACAGTATATCAAATGACACATTTTGACGACTATCTTCTCTGTTCATTGAAAACACTGGTCAACAGCGAATTTCAAGCAGAGGTGGGTGTTTGTGTCCCTAACTGGTCGCCAGCCAATCGCAGGGCACACATAGACGAACAGCCATTCGTACCCACAATCACACCTAGGGACAATTTTGAGCGTTCAATCAGTCTGCCCTAGCTGTTTTTGGAATGTGGGAGGAAACCGAAGTACCCGGAGGAAACCCACGCGGATGGAGAACATACAAACTCCACACAGGAAGGCCGCAGCTGGAATCGAACCCTGCACCTCTGCACTGTGTGGCCTACGTGTTAACCAGTTGAACACCGTGCCGCCCGAAAACCTAATGTGTCAGTGGAAAAAAAAGCAAATAAATAGTATCGAAAAGTTGACTTGCATCTCTGAAAAAAAATAAACATTTGTTGACTGGTGTAATTAATTATAAGAATAAATGTGGAATTGTATTTCCTAGAAATGATCAGATTTATAATGAGATTTCCATATATTACCAGTAATTAATTGCATCCTCTTTTATTCAAACTGTTTATTATCGTCATTACTCTTCTTTGCGGAATGATGAGTAAAATAAATGGGATTTTTTTTTAAAGAACGCTTATGTTTGTAAATTGGAACATTAATTACATTTCGTTACGATTTGAGTTTGGATTTAGTTTTTATTTTTAAATATGTCTTTTGAAGTTTTAATTTACTGGTTGGCTGGTTGAAATCACATGCTTCGACTGCCTCAAAGTGATTTGGTCCACATGTTGATTTGTATGGCCAAATGTGATTCCTTGCTCATTAAAGGCCCTCAACGATTGTAATTTTCGTCTTCATAGATACATATACATATTATAGTAGTCATTCATTTGTTCATGTGTGTTCTTCACAAGTGAATTGAACAAAATGCCAGTAGGGTCATGTGGTGCCTGACCCGCTGTCACGAGAGACTAAACTGTGCTACTAATACACGACCACTAATATTCAACAACACAATTGACTCCGGCTTCCTTCCCTCCCCGCTGTGTCAGGCTCATTGCGCGTACCAGGTGCAGACAGTGACGACGACACCAAGACCCCTTCGGCTTCTCCTCACCACGGTCGCTCCCGTCCCCCCTCCCTCGTGGCTGACTCCTCGTCTGAGTCCGATGAAGGAGATGCCAGGGGAGAGGTGAGACTCTACCATATGAGAAACGCCTTTCGTTTCATGAAAAGTGATGGGGGAACCCTGTGCACGCAGATGTTCGACATCTATGTGGCGACGGCCAACTACGACCCCATCGTGGCCAGCAAAGAATCCGTCTCCCTGAAGGAGGGACAGTATGTGGAGGTGTTGGATTCGGCCCATCCGCTCAAATGGCTCGTGCGGACCAAACCCACCAAAACGACGGCATCCCGCCAAGGCTGGGTGTCACCTGCCTATCTGGACAAAAAGTTCAAAGTATGCCTGTGTAGCATCGTAGCACAGACCTGTTTGGTTGCCATGTGCAAAACGGCGTGGCATAAAGAGGAACAAGGTAAAAATTGAACAAGATTTCATTTACACTGATGATAAACGTGTACCTCCAGCTATCCGCTGATTCGGGTGACCTTCCTGAGACAAGCGTAGAGGAGGTGTCTGAGGGAGAATACAAGAAGAAGTTATTGTAAGTAAAACAAACCTTTAAGACATTACAAATACTATCCGCCTCTTAAGCAGCATCGTTGGTCTTCTTCTGTAGCCAGTTGATTCATGACATCATAAACGGTGAATCAGAGTTCGTCAAAGAGATAGACTTCTTCACGGGTCATCACCTGAGGCACGCCGACTCTCCTGATGCACCGAGTGACGTCGGCGGCCAGAGGGAGGCCATCTTTAGGAACATCGACGACTTGAAGGACTTCCATGCCAGGTATGCTCGCCGCCTCGCTAAGACCGGCTCATCTTTGGGCGTAGCTTGGTGGCAGTGACCTCGCCGTATGTGTATTGCAGGGCGTTCCTGCCAAAGCTGAGCGATTGTGAGACGGATGACGATGTCGCCATGTGCTTCCTGAAGAACAAGGAAGGCTTTGAGAAGTACCTCCAGTATCTTGTAGGTCAGAGCCAGGCTGAAAGTGCCATCAGTGACAAAACGGTCCACCGCTTCTTCAAGGTATCACTGCTCGTTTTCACGTTGTTCTTCAACCCTCTTGTTATGCTGCCGATCAAATGAAGTTATTGTTACGTACTATCCATTTTCCACCTCAAGTGAGCAGTAAGCGCTGCACTTACAGACAAAGCATTCACGATCTTACCAACATGACAAAATTGTTCCTTTCACATATTGGCAAGTTGAGTTCATGTTGAGATATAAACAACACAAATATAGGCATAAAATATCTTTTCTGTCACTGTTGGAAATTTAAACATGCCTCAGCTCAAGTTTACTCAGGTTCCTTATTGCTGAGGCACTTCGGAGTATAAAGCGCACATTCAACTAATGGCCCATTTTAAAACTGTTTTCACAACTACTGTGCACTGCATTATAAGGCGCACAGAATAGAAGCTACAATCTACAGTGATGGGTGCGGTTGCGCTATGCATCCACTAGATGGAGAGACGCTAAAGGAATACAATTGTCGTGGAGGGGAGCTGTCCATTTTCCTTATGGCCCTCCTGGGACACAAGTTCTTTTATTTCTCTATAAGGTGGAAGAAAGACCCAACACCACGTCGTCTTTTCTGCAGTTTATCACAACACGATACGAATCGATTCGAGCTTCTGAGAGTTTCAGATGTCGTCAGGAAGCAAAGGAAAAATACAGTCTCACGTTTATATAGGGATAATATGTTAATGAGGGATGGGCAGTCCTTCCCCTTATGTAAAATTTGAAACAAAGAAAGGTCAATGCAGTTCGATTTTGGAATGATGACAAAGCCCAGACTTTTCCTGCTGTGCATAAATCTGGAGACTAAAGTTCCTCCTCAGGGAAACGTGACAGCCATCAGGGACTTTGCCGAGATGGGGGTGCGAAAGAAGACACTTCGGGGCTGTTAATCACTCAAGGGGGAAGAAGATATAAACTTTTAGTTTAAACAGATGTTCAGGAAAGAGACTTGTATCAATAGTACTCATATGTAGGCTAAAATTCCTCAACATCAATACAATAGAATACAATACAATAAAGCTTAAGAGCCTTCACAACCGCTGCAGATATAATAATGAGAACTGGTCACAAACACGGACATGAAAAATATAAATACAAATGGCATTACAAAACAATAAATGAAAGACAAATGTTATGAAGACAATTGATTCAACAAAAAGGCACACAAACATCCTGGACTCACATCCACAAGGGGCTAAATATCCTTAGTAGCCTTGCTTGACTCCTTCCCTCGTTTAGTCAGTAGTTAACGATGCTTTTGGTATTATCTTCATTTCATTATGACTGCGCAGAACTCACAAAGGTGTCTGTTTGAGTGTGTTTTGACGAATGGACATGTCAATTGGTGTCGGACTTAGAACCCTTTTAGAATTGGTTCCTGCTAATAATCACCACTAGATGGCATCAGAAAACTAACAGGGGAACAACTCAGTGGGGAATACAAAGAGAGTTACAGTCTCTTTATATTAGGCGCATCAGATTGTAGGGCGCACTATCGCCTTTTGAAAAAATGGAATGCTTTTAGGTGCGGAAAATACAGTATTGGTCTTTTTCTTTCGTTTATGGGTTAAACGGGACAGTGAACCAGGATCATGACTGCTGTTCCTACAGAAACAGGCATAATCGGGGAGTGACTCCACATAGTGCTGGTTTTGTACAACTCTTCCCATTATGTTATAACAGGAGTACACCGAAAAGGAGCAAGCCAATGCAGACCCAGCTGACCCGCCTGTACGCAGCATCAACGCCTACCTGCTACAACCTCTGGACAGGATTCAGAAGTACAAGGTCTTCCTCAAGGTGACGTCCAATAGTTGTGTGTTTCTTTTGAGATCCTGAATTTTCTCGGTTGTAACGCGCCCCCTCAACCTCACCAGGAGCTCATTCGAAACAAGGCGAGAATTGGCCAGAACTGCTGCCTGCTGGAAGAAGCGTACGCCATGGTGTCGGCACTGCCGCAACGCTCTGAGAATACCCACCACGTCTCCTTGATTGAGAACTACCCCGCCACCCTGGAAGCGTTAGGGGAGCCTCTTAGACAGGTGAGTGTTAAGTTTTATTGACTTCATTTCCTTTAAGTCGTATAACTTTGAATTTTTTGTAATTTTTTTTTTCCACATACACAGTAGTGCCCACAAATGTGCTGTTAAGGAATTCGCAAATTCCCCCATACATTTATTTTATTGTATTTTATTATTGTATTTATTTTTTTTTTTACTGTGATCTCTAGCCCCAGATATTCTCTGTGTCACTTCTATTCGTCATGATTTTGGTCAACTTGCATTTGTTTTTATCCGTGATCGTGTCCTTTTTTTCCCATAAGGCAAAGCTGTTTTTGACAAAAAACACTCTTGCATGAAAATAACAGTATGAGGAATACAGACCTCCACTTATTTTGTCTCACTATTAGGGACCCTTCCAAGTTTGGGAGGGGGCTCCTGGAATAAGGACGTCCTCTCGAGGTCACCACCGCCACGTATTCCTCTTTAAGAACTACTGCATCATCTGCAAATCCAAGAGAGATAGCAACACAGATTCGCAAACATACGTCTTTAAGAACATGATGAAGGTGAGACTCGACACCCCCTCCGGATAATCTGTCACGAGCTGCAGCGTATTTTTTATTTGCACCCTGCCGCAGCTGAACAACATTGACGTGAATGACACGGTGGAGGGTGACGACCGCGCTTTTGAGATCTGGCACGAACGCGAAGATTCGGTGAGGAAGTACACTTTGCAGGCCCGAACCGTGACCATCAAAAACTCGTGGCTGAGAGACTTCCGAGAACTTCAGCAGAGATACAGCATGCCCGCCTGGAGTAAGTCGACCAAACTTTCGTCTTCATTTCATTGTCACACTCTCACGACTTGGTTATGAGTTGCCTGCTGAGTTGCGCTATCCACTCAAGACAAATAATAATCCCCTTCTCTGAAATAGAGGCTTCCTTTTGTTCTCATGAGAGCAAAAACGGGTGTCACTGTGATTATTATGGACATTGAAACTCATTCACTACCAGCCAATTCTAGACCAAGCCTGAAAAGATGTTTAAAAACGTCTTTGGGAGTGAATGAGTTAAAGAGTTAACCGCTGAGCCCATTTGAACTCTGCTGTTAACCAAAACAGCAGCACCTGCTCAGATACATGTTCAAGATATAAGGTACCATTTTAGAAAATAACATTCATCCAAAGCTTGGGGTTGGAATTTTTGTGATAACTTGACTCATACTGTAGCAGCTGACAAAATCCTGGGAAATAATTTAAAAAAGAGTGGGAAACCCGATAAACAACATTTTCAAAAATATGTCCCCAATAATAATTTTCCCTGTTTTTCGGAAGGTCCTCCTGACTTTGTCGAAATACTGGCAAACTGCACAGCCGAGCTTGGTCAGACTGTTAAACTGGCGTGCAAGGCCACGGGAGTTCCCAAACCTGCCATCACCTGGTACAAGGGTAAGACATACCTTCCTCATCCACAATGTGGCCTTAAGTAGCGAGTCAGCAAAGGTAAGAAATCTGGACTATTCTTGTTCATTGAATACAATTCACCTTGGATCCGAAAGGCTTCTTCAGTTTTTTAAATTTTAGATGTGGCCATGTCCCGGATGATTAAGAATCTACGCAGACATAAATCGAGTGTGTTTCACCAATGCTTCTGCTGACTTGCTGGCCGTAGATGGACGCATAGTTGAGGCAGACCCTCATCACATCATTATCGAGGACCCTGATGGCTCCTGCACGCTCATACTGGATAACATGACAGCCGAGGATTCGGGCCAGTACATGTGCTTTGCCACTAGCTCCGCCGGCAACGCCAGCACGCTGGGCAAGATCACCGTACAGGGTGAGCAGCTCACACACAGAAAGACCCCAGGCTGCTTTTTTTTTGGTGCTTTTAGCAGGGCATTCGTTTGTGTCTTCAGTGCCTCCGCGGTTTGTGAACAAATTGAGGAATGCGATTTGTGTCTCCGGTGAAGACGCTCAGTTCACCTGCGTCATCCAGAGTGCTCCCAGTCCCAAAATCAGGTAGCAGTGTTCAGAGGTTGCAGAGTACCGGTTTGTATCATTTGTCTGAAATGTCCCCATGTCTATCATTTCTGGCTCTGTGTGAACGCGCGATCAAGATGGTTCAAGGACGGCCGCCTGCTGAGCGACCAGGAAAAGTATCAGACCTACAGTGAGCTCCGCAGCGGAGTTTTGGTCTTGGTGATCAAAAATGCGACTGATCGAGACCTGGGACACTACGAGTGTGAGGTTGGTCTGCATGAATGCATCCTGTGAGAAGCACTCTCAATTCCAACTCTACTCTAAATAAAGAAAGACATTGGACATGCCAAACTGACCATTTCAAACTGTCTCCAGTTGTCCAACCGTCTGGGCAGTGCCAGGTGTGCCGCTGACTTAGTTCCTCCATCGGCCGCTAGCAGTGGTGAGCAGGCCATTGTTCTTGAAGGTAAGAAGAGATGGAGTACTTCCGAGGAGCTCACATTTTTTGCCGCATTCCATCTACTTAATGTATTCACTTTGCTCTCTGTCTAGTTACCGAGCAGGAAACAAAAATACCAAAGAAAACCATCATCATGTAAGTACCATTCATGAATGGTCTAGGTTCTTTTGTTGTTGGTGTTTTTTTGCCTTGTCATCACCTTTATACTTACACCTACATAGAGGTATAGTGCAACAGTCGAAATATGTTTTACGTGGAAAGTAATGGAAAATGTGAATGTTCACGGGTCAGGCCGTTGCAATTACAGAACCTTGCAATTGTTAACTTTACAGGTAAACATTATTATTAATAATAATATTAACATTATTAAAACACAATATGTGAATGAATGCTTTGATTCTTACACAACTACATGATGGAAGCTCGATTTTTTTTTTTCCCAAATTTGTGCGACCTTGTCTTCATGAAGCATGCTGTGTGGACTTTATTGTGACCGCGATTCAAATTTGTCAAATGCAAAGCGTGAGTTCGAACAATTCTTCCCACACGGCTGACGAAAGGATTGGCTGTTCTCACGGGGATGCAAATTTAACCACCAACAACAACTCAGACACTAGATAAATGATTGACTGTCCTACTGCGGCATACTTCTTTCATGGCGGCATTTTGGAGAACCGTCAGTCCTCATTTCGCTTACACCATCCCTCCCTTGCTTGGACAGTCTGTGTGAAAATTGCACGCGAACCAATGCAGAGTCCTCTTGAATAATAATGTCTGCGGTGGTGGTTTATTGGCAGCGAGGAGACGATCACCACAGTGGTGAAGAATCCAAGAATGAGGAGGCACAAGTCCCCTGGCATGACTGCCACTGGAGCCCACCGCTTGGAGATGACCGCCTCAGAGACCTCCACCAGCAGGACCAGGAGGATGGCCGCCGCTCCCAGGAAAAGTGTGGTGCCAACCTACTATGTCACAGAAGCTGAGGGTGCGGAGGGTGCCAGTTCTATTGTCGCGGAGAGCAAGCCCAATTGGGTTGAGGTGGAGGAGGTGATCGAGTACAAGGTCAATAAATCTCCCAGGCTGTCCAGGAGGAGGGGTGTGTCGCCGGCCAGCTCCACCGCCAGACCCAAAAGATCACCCGCGGAAAACCCAAATGCAAACAATTCCAACAACAATCTGGTGGAGCTGGGAGGCAGTGCCTGGGAGGATGAGGTGACTCCGTCTGGTTCAGGAGATCCCTTTGAGATCTCGTCTGTTCTTACCACGGCTGGGGAGGCTCGTGAAGACCCGGAGGATCTGCAAATCGTCATCTTGGAACCCGATGATGATAATGATGAAGACCTTTATGAAAAGCAGGAAGCAAAGACACTAACATGTGGAAGTCATGTTCTAGCACTGGAAGACTTGGAGGATTACGTCCCAGAGGAAGGAGGATCTGACGGTTCGACCAGCTGCGGTCCTGTCGAGAAGCCCTGTGAGATCTCCGTGCTCCAGAGGGAGGTTGGCGGCACCGCCGTGGGGCATCCGGTGCTCCTCAACGTGGGACGTCCCGTGGCGGCTCAGAGGCATAGAAGCGGATTTTTCTCTTGCTGCAGAGAGCATCTAGCCGGCAATGTTTTCTCATCTAATGCGCCACAAGCAAGCAGCACCCAGTCGGAAAGGCACGTCCCCATTCAAGTGAGCCACGCCAACCTGGAGGTGAAGCCTTCGTACTGCTTCGAGGTGCAGAGGGTGGGAGGAGGGCAGCGCAGCTTTAAAACCAAAATATCAACGCAGATGTCCGGCTATACATCCGTGGGAAACCCTGTCACACTTCAAATCAGTGACGAACAACAACCCCAAAACCAGTAGCTTTGTATTCTGTTCACCGCAATCCTCCTTAGTCTTAAACGCCATTGGTTTGAATCCTCTCCTAACTTTCAGAATATTTTCAGCTGTTAGTAAACCATTCCTTATGACAAAATAATTGTTGGACGGTAAAAGGCGATCACGACAGTCAAAACTGTGTGATCGTCGCCTTCGATTCACTCAAACCAAACTGTGGACCAGAAACCTGACTGTTTCTTGTCACAGACACTGAAAGAAACAAAAAGATCGAGTGGAATGACAATCAGTTACCATTACAAATACTTGTAAGTAATAAGCTGATGTTTTCTTGAAGCAACTATGGCATTAGAGAGCACACTACATCCATGGTATTGCATGTGACCTCCTCTTGTGCAACACTATACAACACTGGTAAAATAGAGGAGATTTTCAGACCGTTAAATCAACGACTGCAAAAGGCGGACACGCAGGACTGGTCACGTGTCACCCAAAAGAGCACAGACAACCAGTGTAGTCTACGGTACATTCACAACGTCACTGAGTGGGAAAGGAACCCCGTAGTGAGTGAAGCACGAGACTGTCAATGACTTCAAAATAAAACGTTTACTCAGAAACACAAAATTGTAATTGAGGGAAGCGTTATACAGTTACCATAAATTATAGCATTTAGGTATGAATTTGCTATCTTTTATTAGTATTTCATAAGATTTCATGTGTTGATTTAAATAGAAACTACTTCCAAAAGTTGATTGTTAAAGTTCAACAAGTTATGTAGAGGGAGACGACGAGTAGATATTCAACCTAATTGAGTCATTTGCGTGAATCATTTATCATGTTGCTACCTTTATAGTGCATTGAATTGTCTCCGAGTCTGTTCATGTGGTGCAATAACTTGAGCTCACGGGCTCCTTTTCAGTTCATTTAAATAATTGACTGCATGCTGCTTTTCCAAAGCACTGAGTATTTCAATTTAATAAAGGGATTAAAGTCCTGCTTGAGTAAGGATTTGGGTTCTGTGTCATTCATAACGCTCTCAAAAGATTGTAATCGCTTGTATTTGAAATGTGTTGTTTTTGAATGGAAAACATGTTTGTTTTCAAATGTGTTCAAATCTGAATATTACAAAAAAAATAATAAAATAGTTTCCACGTTTGTAAAAGACATACAAATTGTTCCTGTTGTTATTCCACATGAATGTTCACCAATAATAGTTTAAACTGTTGAAGGCCATGAGAAATTGGTTCATAGCCAAAACGGCAGTCTTCAGCAAACCACAAAAAGAGGCTCCCGAATGAATTCAGGTCTGGAGTCTGACCATGTTCATCTCGTACAGGTCGTAACAAAGATTATCTTAAGTTATGCGAATGATGAATAAGTATACTGTACTAAAAAGTATGAGCCCTGGAAATGGCTGTTTCCAACCAAAATGGCAGACTGTTGAATTTCATACAGGGGTCCTTGAAAGTTTTTTTTTTTTTTTGTATGTCCTGTTGTCATGGGCATGTCGGCCCAAATTTGTGAAAATTGGGTTCGGGGGGTAATTTTTAATAATTTTACTGGAGACACTACTGGGTGATGCTGTTTTTTTTTTTGGGGGGGGGGGGTACAAATCCACGTTTTGACCCAGATACACATAAATCAATGATTCCAAGAGACTCAAAGAAAAAGCATGATATTTCATTTTGTTAGAATGCTCACAACAGTCCACTACAGAAATCAATTTAAATGCAGGTTAAATAAACATAACTGCGCTCGCACCCCCTTTAAAAAAAAAAAGTACCACCTGACATGATCACTAGGCCATATTTGTCATACATATATACTGACTAGCCTATGACATGGGACTTAATCCTAATACATGTTTAAAAAAAATCATAGTACAAAGCAAAACAGCATGAAATGGAATACAAATATGCTTTCAGTTGACTTGCACACTCTTGGAAATTCAATGAAATGGATGTGTTTTAATTTTTTTTTTTTTACCAGTGCAAGATTTCACACTGATTAGTCACACATGGCATGAGGACAATGCACAATGGCACAAGGACAAACAGCCAAATAAGTAAGCTTGACAGACCAGTTTGTCAACGTGTCGGAATGAGTTCAGTTACATCCGGGTGGAAAAAAACTGTTGCTGACTGCAGACAGTTTCAGTCACCTGGCCTATCAAGGTCAGAATATAACACATAGCAATGTTTCTAGAATACACATGCAAATACAGATTTTTTTTTTTTTTTTAAAGAGGAAAACTCCTTGTCATTAAAAAAAAAAGTTCCACTTCAGTAATAAAAACTGCCTAAACACACATGTAAACCTACATATTTGGACAAAATGCTCAGGGACCACCTTTTTTTGGATGGAATGTTCACAATGAGGTCTTTGTAAAGAAGTGAACAGTGTTTTGGTTTGCCTCGTCTCCTATGAAGACATGTTGATTTTCTTGACCATGTTGATTTCCTGAAGGAAGAAGGGAAAAATGGCATTTTACACAATAATCCAATCGTTTCCAGTGAGTTCAGTGCACTTCTTGTCACTTAAAGATTGAAGACAGCGGTTTTATCTCTAACATAAAAGATTTTAAAAATTAAATTAAAACATAGCTACTGGAGTTAATTGAATGGAGCTGTTAAATAAAAACAGTTGCACAACTATTTAATGTGGAATGTAGCATCCAAGCAACGATTGATCAAAAGTAGCATACAAGCAAAAGTTAAATTAATTGAATTAAATGTAGCGCTCAAGATGAATAATAAAACTTAATTGCAACTGTTAAAATGTAACTAAATATGGCATACAAGAGACACTCATGTTGTCAGCCTTAAAACCTATTTATAAAAAAAAAATGCATCACTACTTGCTAATGCTACCAGACAAAATTGTGATTGTGCGGACTTTTTTGGTTTATATTGTAAACATAAAGTTAGGCATAGAAATATCTCAATATATTTTTTAATCATTTGTTTCCAGTGTGCCACATTCCTCTAGCTATCTAATAATGTGATAATTCCATCATAATCTTCAATGCTAGCTCACTAATCAATAAACTGAAAAATTATGTCTTCTCTGTAACTCTATAAATAGACATTAAAGTTGTAATGAACCACCAGCACAACCTGTTTGAAAGGGATACTAATGATAATTGTAAGTATTCTTACACTTGCTTGGCAACGGAAAATCATACCGCTACGTTCATAAGTTAGCTTGCGCGTTCATAGCATGACATAAGGAAACTGTTGAGTGGGACGCCATGGCTGGCAACCTCAATCTATTTTAAGCTCACCTCAAGAAGAGCATCTTTTAAGTGCCCGTAAGCGTCTTCCAAGTTGTCATTCACGATCATGACGTCAAACATGTTGGGTTCTTTACCTGCGCGAGAGTACAAATACGCTCACATCATATTTGGGGTCTAGTGTTTGTGATCTTCGGCAGGGTGCACAAATAGCAAAAATGAAAGAATGGTTTAGGTCATTTATTTGTTCAATAATTATTCTTGCTGACAATGACTACGACAGACACCTGGTTAGGGGGGAGGAGACTCACATTTGTCATTCATGGAGTGCTGTGTCAGTCATCTCGAATATAAGACACATAAGAGCGGTGTGAATATAAACTGCTCCCAAATTTTTTTTTAAACGGGAACACTTAAAAGTTACATTGTATTATTTACCTGCCCCCTTTATTTATTTATTATTTTGGGGGTGGAGCAGTCTATTTGCGTGGAGGAGGGAGAAAAAAAAGAACTTACTCAACTCCATGTCCATCCTGGCGGCATCCAAGCGCCTCTGCAGGCTCTCTTCTGACTCCGTTTTTCTGGCTCTCAGACGGGCTTCCTGAAAGCATGACAAGGACAGGTTGATTGCTAAATATTATGAGTAGGGATGTTCGATACCACTTAATTTCAGAATGTTACCAGAATGAGTATTCTCTGTTTGATGACTCACCGATACCAAGTACTGATACCGCTAGTATTTAAAATTTCTTTTGAAACTGACAAAAAAGAAAATTGTGTTCAATGCTAATGATGATTTGCCAATGTAACAAACTGCTGCAGTGTAGTGCCAACGACTAACAAAGAGGATTTTCTCAACGTCGGATTCTTTTTTTTTGCCTAATGTAATGGTGGCTTTTCCAGCTTCTTTCATCTTCGGCAGCTGGCTAAAGTCAAGCCTCTCCTCTCTCATGAACACTTTGAAACAGTAATTCAAGCCTTCGTCATATCTCGGCTGGATTACTTTAATGCACTTTACTTTGGAGTCAGCCAATCCTCCATTAAGCGTCTCCAGTTGGTCCAGAATGCTGCTGCTCGCCTCTTGACTGGTAGTCGTAAGAGGGAACACATAACTCCTACTCTGGCGTCCCTTCACTGGCTCCCTATACATTTTAGAGTTACTTTTAAGATTATTTGCTTTCAAATTGTTAAATGGCCTCGCGACACCTTACCTCTCTGAGCTACCCTGCCCCGACGGACCTGCCCAGTGGCTCGGGTCTGCGGACCAGACATTATTAGAGGCACCAAGAACTAAGCGGAGGCTCAGAGGGGATCGAGCCTTTTCCGTTGCTTGCTACTTCTTTTTAGAATGACCCCTCATTGAATGTTAGGCAAGCCCCCTCGCTGCCCATCTTTAAAACTCGTCTTAAAACTCATTTTTATTCTTTGGCTTTTGACTCGCGCATGAGACTTGATTTTTAGTTTTACTGTTTTTGTGCTTTCTACTGTCTTTGTCATTAATTTCTTGATTGTTGTTGTTTGAATTATTTTTGCTCCATGTCCAGCAATTTGTATACGGTGGTGGTTGTTTTAAAATGCTCTGTGAATACAGTTGAGTTGAGTAAACCGAGGAATCCCTGCATATAATAAGACTTTTTCTCACCAGCACATCCAAAGACGGAGGCTGGATGGAGATGTATATGGGATTGAGGTCGGTCTTCTTGATATTCTTCACCCCTTGCATGTCGATGTCGAGAATGCAGATGAGGTTGCGTGCCTTGACGGCCTCCACGGCGGCTCTGCTCGTCCCGTACATGTTCCCGGAAAACTCTGCGCTCTCAATGAATTCGCCTTTAAGGATGGCGGCCTGCATGGCTTCCCGTGTGACGTAATGATAATCTGGAAGAAAAGCGAAAGAGGTCACGTGATGATGACGAAGATAATGATAATGATTATGTCAAAGAGGTGAAAATCGAATGTACCTTTGCCATTCTCTTCTCCAGGTCGTGGGTTTCTTGTTGTATCTGAGGGAGGAAGTCCAAATGTGTTCCGATTATGGATCAGGACCGTCAAACAAAGACTAAACTTACCGCATGCTGATTTATATTTAAGTATAATTCAGCGACTGGGTGATGAAGTGCTGCCTCCACAGTCACTGCTTTGACTCTTTTGAAGGGGGCTCGCTATTTGTTTTCACACTCAGGGCTGCCACTTCTACTACTGCACAACTAGCCACATCATTCCTCCGTGGCTCTGCCCACTGTCGTCACAACGAAAGCCGTATTAAATTGATTTTAGTAGGGGGTGGGGGTCAACATGATCTGTTTCATTTGAATGAGACACGACCACCCCTCAAAGCAGGCTTATTTGAAGCTTTTAAAAAAATGCAAATGACAAATGCACTACAAGGCTCAATTTTTTTTTCTTTACAGAGCAGTTTTGCGAATCAATGACTTAATTTGAGGAGCAACTTTCTAAATTTGAGGATCCCATTTTTTTGCAGGTTAAGCCCAGTGACCTGAATTAAATGACAAATATATGACAATATAATGCATGATAACTGGTTTTCTTTTTTCTTCTTATTTTTTTGGTTTATGTCATCACATTTTATACTGTATGTTTATAGCAGCAAAATATAAATTCAAGTTTCAATTTAGTATTTCTGTTTGGCAAAGCTAAATTGAATACAAAAACATAAATCGTGCAGACATTAAAAGTCAAAACTCAGGATTCATTTGTGAAAAATAAACAAATACAATGACTTATAAGTGTTTTAAATTATTTTAATATACTTTTAGGTTCATATGCCACTCCTTGGCTGACATACGTCATCACGGTTTATGGTTCCGTTAATTCTTTCTTTGTAAATTAAAAACAAACAAACTTAAAAACTCACGCGAGACGCTGAAGCCAAAGACACCATTGTATTCTTTCATGAGCTTCTTGAGCAGAGTGCTTTTACCCGCCCCGGATGGGCCACTCAGCACCACGGGCCTCGGTCCAGCCATAGCTAAAAAAAGACAGGACAGAGAGAGTAAGAGGGCTTGGCTCACGGGTGACACACTGCAATTTTAGAGGCTGACTCACGAGTTTGACTAAAAACAACACTGCAGCTTTCCAGAGTGACTAACGAGGCTTTTACAACACAGGCAATCAAGATGGCACAATTGAGGATTAGACAGGGTAGGGCTATACAGGTATTGGCATACCAGCCTAAGTGATGCACTTTGACCTTAATTCGTTGGTGAAAAAAAAAAAATTTAACCAGAGCAATCAGGAAGTGAGAGTTACATTACCGCAGAGGTTTTAAACCACCACGTGCAATAAAAGGTTGCAGAATGCCACCCTGGTCGCAAATGTCAGATGGGGCTCAGATTAGAGACGATTGTCCGCATGATAGCTGACATGCAAAAAATTCCTAAAGGCATAGCAGTTCAGAAAAAAAAGGACATTTAATAGAACTTCTCGTCTCCATGGGACTGTGACCGTTGTGACCTGGTTGTGTCTGCAGGTGCAAATGACAAGAGTCCTTCTCCATTGTCTCTTCGCTTAAAGGGCCAGGGACTTCCTTTTTTTCCTTGCTGCACCGATGATCCTTGTGTATATTTAGTAACAACTTCATGAAGCCAAAGGGGTTTTTAAATAGTCCTCAACCCACACAAAAATTGATTCCCCCCCCCTTGTCATCTGGGTTTGACACAGTTGGACCATAATGTGTCATTTTAGGTGTTCTCCAGTAAATACCAGATTTTAGGACTGCAATTTTTATTTTTGGACGTGAAGTGTAAATCCATTTTACTTAACTACAATAAAGTTCTAGAATTAGAATTTCTAATTTGAATAAGTGCCCCAAAGTGCACGGTTATAAATCTGTAAAATTTGAATTAAAGTGGCAATGTGATACTCAGGTGGCAGTCATTTATTTCTTCATTACTACACCACAGCCTCTGACAGACCCAACAATTCAACACCGAGCACTTATATGTTGTGCAGCATGACAGCAAATTAGATATTTGACTTCATCAACTCCAGCTGACTCTCATTGGAAGCAAATCATGTGAGATTTATTGGAAATGGGTGGCCAAGAACAGTCACTTTACTGTCTACTGTATATGCAGCCATATATGTTGCATTGTATACACGAAGTAATGCTAATTTCCCTGCCATTCCTGGATATAATGCAAGCAAAATGTGGAAATGCATCCTTACAATCATGTTACACGCAGCTCAATAAAAATGCATGTTTGGTTGCTAAGCACTGCCACCCGGATCCAATTCCTGTTTTCCGAGATTGTAGCGACTCGTTTTATACAGTTTAAAAGCGTTCAAAGTATGATCTGAGAACAGCATTGTACTCATCGAAATAAGTAATAACCCGATGCACCACATGTGACTTCTGAATAACATATTGCAATGTGAAACAACGCGTCTTAACAGGCAAAAAAAAAAAAAAAAACGCAGCATCTCTATGGCAGCCGGTGCCACACTGCTGATCGCCGGAGAGACAGGGAACAAATAAACATGTTTGTTCTTCCTACCTGAGTAAAGCCTGGCGAAATATCTCATATACATTGGCGGTTACTTGGACGTTACTTTCCGAGGACGCCCCTGAGGGATTGTGCTCGTCCTCGGGCTCAGGCTGGGCTCCTTTGCTCCGAGAGACATTTTGCGTTTGTTTCGTGCCACTACGTCATCACTACGCGACCGAGGGAGTAAACAAGCTGAGTGCGTAAGCGACAAGATACGCACATATACAGGCCACGAAAGCAACAAAACATTGGCGGATTTTCTTTTTTGTAACCCAAAAGGTCGAAGGTGCTTCAACGTTTTTAATTAATTTTGATTTAAGGCCCTGATAGGTATTGAGAAAAATATTGAGCGATCGTGTGACGTCAATTGTTTTTTCCATTCATATAATGATACCACTTTGGGTCAATTTATATCAATGTTCATAGATACATCATGTTTAACTGTCTGTGAAGTCTATTCATATCCCACTACGGAGAAAGTCGTCCAGCATATCCAAGAGGGGTAGTTAAGGAATTCCCCGGATGTTTGAACGACAGAGGCCGCTACTGTGTGGCCAAAGCTAACTAGCTATACTGTATTTCTTCGCTTTTCATTAAAAAAAAAGCCGAATATGTTCGGTTCTTCGAGAGCTGGAGGGGTTCGAGGAGGCCAGGACCAGTTCAACTGGGATGACGTTAAGGTGGACAAACACCGAGAGAATTATCTGGGTAAGTATGCAGAGTACTGTAATGCTAAACGCTCGCGTGTTTTAGCTCCCAAGCACGAGTAGCCAGACAAGAACTAATAAGTTGATTAACGCGCTAACTTGGCGTCGTGCTGCATTTTCTTACCTTTTCCTGTCGTGTCCTTCATCACACGGGTTCTTGATTGTTTGATACTTGTTTTAGAACGGTACCGTGTGCTGCTTAAATCCAATCTATCGCCCACTCTGGGCTGATCCACGTAGCCGCTCTGCTATTTGAGCCCCCCTTCAACTGGGTCAACATAGAATGCTACGTGGAAAGCCACCGTGTTTGCGAAGTACAGCATTAACATCAATACATTGAATTATACAGTATACAATTTGCCATTTACTGCATCTTACTAGTGAAATGTGAACTGATTAATGTGCCAAACCCGTTATTCTCGGGAAAGTCGTGAATTCTGTCGTATGAATGGCAAAAGATGGATACACACAGAGTTATTATACCTTCTCACATCTGACGGAAGAGAATTAAATTGTTTTGCCTACTACCACGCATCGCCGGCATCTAGAGATGAAGAAATATATATTTAATTGTGAGTAATAATTTTAGGACAAATTAAGTGAAATTTGATAACTTCCCATGGCACCCCGAGCTCCGAGGCACACTATTTAGTCATCACTGATGTGCTTATTAAATGTTAGTGTAATTATGACGTAACTACCAGCAATACATTAACACAGGTTGGTGATGAACTACGGTGTGTTTCGATGGTGATGAACTATGGTATGTTTCGATTTATGCACAAATATGGATTATGTATTTCTTATGGGGAAAATCGTTTTTCACACTCTTCGGTTTTTGTTCTTTCTTGCAGGAAATTCTCTCATGGCTCCAGTTGGTCGATGGCAAAAAGGCAAAGATTTGACATGGTACGCTAAAGACAAAACTGGCCGCGTCCGTACTAAAGAGGAGGAGCTCGCTGCTGTAAAGGCTGCAGAACATGACGCATTGATGGCTGCGTTGTAAGTGTGCCACCCAGAATATGTTACCGTAATTGGTAAAATAATTATTACAATGTCTAGAAAGTGTTATGTACAACTAATTGTCACTGTCAATGTAGAGGTCATAAGGTCATAAAGAGACAACCCACTGGACTGACAAAAGAGGTACTGGATTCCACTCTGTTTTCTTTCACCCCAAAACTTTTTTAGCCATTTTGAAGCAATCCATTAAACCAAATGGCTTCCCATAGGACTTGGCAGATATGTGTAGAAGAGAAGACGATGATGGTGAAGAAAAAAATGTGGATCGGCTCTCGGGATTGGGAAGCTACAGGTGTGTTTTTTTCTTTTAGTGTGACAATTTCTCAAAGACTGTTATATAAATATAATACAGTATTTTCAATAATGCTAATCAAATCACTACCGTACTTATTGAAAAAGTTGTTCTGGTTTGATTATCGTTTCATAGTGCACTGAAAAAATACAATACTCTAGCCACTTCCCAGTTGTACAGGATTTGCGTCCAATTAACAATATTCCTCTTGACATTCAGCTTCAACAAGCAGCTCATCGCAGATAAGAGCTGCGTTGTTCTTCTCTCAAGTCCCATGACTGACAAGTGTGTTTATTTGTATTTACAGCGCCGGCTCACGCAAAATGGTCCTCACCCAAAAGGAAAAGGAGGCTGTTAAAATGGGCCTTCCAGTTTTTACGGTAAAGCCAAACACAAAACACTTGATTTGCAGTGAAACACTCCGAAGCTTAGACACAGCATGTTCTTTGACGCTGGTTGATTTAAAAGTATTTCCTCATTTCAGAAAATGTTTATGTGATTAGGGGTGAAACAAGTCCTTGAGTAATTGGAATACCTCAATTAAGAGGGTTTACATTCAGCTTTTAAAACTGGTTCCATACTATACATTTCTATACATGTGGTGACTGTTTATTCGTGAAGGCTTTATTGTCTACAGCTTGATGAAACATAAGAAAAGTTTTTTTACTTGGTGGTACTTTCAGCACCACAAGACTGCAAATCATCCAGAAACTTTAACTGCAAAGTCGTCAGAGAGTGCAGAAAAAGAAGAGGTAGAGCAACGGTAAGAAAGCATGCATACTACACTACACAGAGATGAAAGTCCTCCGGATTTTCCCGGAATTCTGGGTTTTTCAAATTTTTATGAAAATCTCTCCGGAGAATTGAGGAAAATCCGGATATTAGTTGACAACATTGAACAAAGACGCGTTTGAGTTCGTTGTTTTGGATTGGATTGGATTGGATTGGATACATTTTATTGTCAAATGTACTGTATGTGAAACATACAGCACAGATGAAATTTCTTCCCTCTCAACATGAAACAAGAGGAGCCGCTGCGGGTGTCCGCGCCACCATCAAAAGAAAAGTTAACAAAAAAAGACAAAATACAAAACAACACATGAGACACAGACAATCGTGCACTCTTACCTGCGGGTGTCCGCGCCGCCATCAAAAGAAAAGTTAACAAAAAAATACAAAACAACACATGAGACACAGACAATCGTGCACTCTTAACCACTTTCCTGCATACACTTTGTTGTCTGAAGCAGTTATAGATGAAAGAGGACAAAGTGTCCTTTTCACCAGTGGATCAAAGACGTCATGCTGCAATGTGCACACGTCTGCTACAAGCTAAACTTGAAAGCAACAAGAAGCAGTAGCATCCATTAACGAAAAAGAGATTGGCTGTCTTCTCCTGTCCCATGTAAGTCCGCTTCAATTTCAAGCCGCGACTCCCAGTTCCACATACGCATCGGCGCTCTGCGCTGACGCTCCCTTCTTCTCATCGTCGGCTCCTAAATCCATGCATCCATCCAGCTGCAGACTGTCCATCAGCACCGACCTTTTCGCTGAACAAAGCGGTTCTGTGAAAATGCTGCCTACTTCAGGCGCAAGACACAAGCGCCCCGGGGATGTCCAGCAACGACAGTCAAATGGCGCCGACATTCCTCCCAATCAAGAAATCAGTGCTGGTACGCGTGTGCTGCCGAGAAGGCGCAACCACCAAGCACAAATTCTTCTTCTTTGACGAATGCCATGGCCAAAAATACTGAAAACAGTCCACTTCAGGTCCACACGACCTTTTTGTTTTGCTTTCACGAGCGTAGCCATGTTGAGACACTAACACTAGTAACAGTAAAGAGATTTTCGTCTCTTTATAAACACACTTGCTAAACCCCATGGGAACAAATAAAAGACACCGTGGACAAGACAGTTATCGTGAAAAATATATTTGTAAAAAAGGGAAACACACAGATTGGCAGAAAAACGTATCCGTCCAACTTCAAGTGTCGTCTCGGCTAGCTTAGCTTAGTTGTTGTTGTGTGTGACGTTGGGTGTGTGATAATAATAATAATAATACATTGATGTCGTTGCGTCGGCACCGATTGGTTGAAATCAAAAGACGCGCTTGCGTACATGTTCGCGCTGAAGCACGCACAGCAGAGCATTGAATGTCGAGTATTTGAATAGCGTTTTGTGTAAACTAATTCATGCGTGATCGGCCAAGTGTGTGTGCGCGCGCGTGTGTGTGTGTGTGTGTGTGTGTGTGTATATATGTATATATATGTATATGTATGTATATATATATATATATAAAAGCTGTCAAACGATTAAAATTTTTAATCTAATTAAAAACTCAACTGTCATAATTAACTCAAATTAACTAAAAATTAATCATGATTGCTCACTCATTTTTTATTGTTTCTGAATTTCCTTTTATATTTTTTTGTCCTATTTTCCCCCATTTTAATGCTCTCATCAACATGGAATCATGAATCAGTTTTCTATGTGCAAAATGCAAACATTTACTGAAATAACAATTTCGATTTTCAATTTTACATGAACATTTTTCACTTGGAGCAGTTATTCACACATTATCTCTCACACAATATTACTGTCCATCAACAACAGTGAAAAAAATATTTTGTCACACAACAGCTGCTTGAACAGCTCTTTTTATGGAATCAAAACAGTGCAATATAACATTATAAAGTGCACATCTAAGGTAAACTAGTACTCAGCCTATAATGGATTTAAGCAATGGTTGCAGACTTCGTTTTTCTCAAATTTGCTTTGAACACAGCAGTCAGGCTATGCTGATTCTGTTGGACCCTCTTGCTCGGAAGTCTCTCTACGGTTTTGTGTCGACATCATTTCGGATGCTTGTAATGGAGGCTCTCGCTGGCAATCCGTAGTGGAGTTGTTCAATTAATTCCGTTTTTCACGGCCCCCTGAATAGGGATTGTCGGTCAGCATGGAAGGATCTCTCGTTCTGTACTTTTTTGATCATTTATTGGAGCACTTTGCAGCAGAAGTATTAGTAGTAGTAGTAGTTGTAACAGAAGTATCAGAAGCAGGTAATAACCTAAACTACACATAAATGCAGTAAAAAATTCATATATCTATCTTTCTGCATCACAATGTAAATATGTATATAATTGACATTAATTAATACCTTTATTTAACAATACGTTTCATAAATAATGTAATCAACACTGATTTCACTATGTATCATTATCGTCATCATTATTCATTGTTTTAAATGTAAGAAACCATACAACACAAACATATCAAGTCGAATCGAACAAAAGAACTACAAGTCCCAATAGTCAATCCCGGAAGTGGAGCAGCCGGCATGATTAACCGCAGCTGCAACGCAATTTACTTCGTTTAAACGTCAGATTGCAGACGGCCAAACATGACAACTATGCAAAAATTAGCTAAATAAAGACACCCCTGTTGTAGCAACATTTTAGCCCACGCTGTTTAAATTGCCGATTGCGAACGGTAACTGAATGTGATTGCATAGCGATGCGCAAACAAAGCACATAGGACACAATACAAAGCAGACAAACAAAGCAACCGATCATGACCGAATCTAAAAGCTAACTTTACACATCTGACTTGATAAGAAGCACTCGCGTAGCTTAACATTGAGCCATGCCGACGACGAAGCGAGTGTATTCACTCACGAAACAAAACGCTATTTATACGGCGAACGTCACCTGTCAGTGGCAGCCCCTCTTAAAGCGCCAGGTCAATCCAACAGGAGTCGTTCGATGCAATGCGAATGATTTCAGCTTGAGTGGAGCTGTGGACAATGTTGACAGGCTTGCATGCAGTAGCCATATATTTAGCTATGGCTTTAGCAAATGTGTTCTTCGTCGTGTCATCTATTTTCTTCGCTTTGAAATGATCCATAGCTGTCTGTCTGAGACGAGGGGGCGGAGTACCCACGTCAGCTGTGTGCTTGGCCATTAAGTGGTATTTCAGACTCCACGTGCTATGATGATAGCTCAGTTTACGACTGCAAAACATACAGGTAACTTTGGTCTTGTCAGTGGAACAATCTGGCAATTTTTTAAAAGTAAACTTTCCATTCATAAACTATTTAAGTATCCGTTTTCGATGTCTCGCGCTGCCGTGGCTGGCAAAACAAACATGCGTGGACCTGTGCAGCGCGCTTGATGTTTTGTTTCTGGTTCATTTATAGAGCAACGTAACATCCGCTGTGACGTCTGCCGTATTAATCTCGCGAGAAAATTTTTGATCACGATAAAATTAATTTAAATTAATGCCGATAAAAACACGCTAAACTGACAGCTCTAATATAGAGCTAAACTGACAGCTCTAATATATCTTACGTTTAAAAAAATGAATAATGATGACGATAATGATACATAGTGAAATCAGGGTTGATTATATTATTTATTAAACGTGTTGTTAAATAAAGGTATTAATGTCAATTATATACATATTTACATTGTGATGCAGAAACATAGATACAGTGATACCTCGGCTCACAAACTTAATTGGTTCCCAGAAAGTGTGTGTGAGCCGAAAAGTTCGTCTTCCGAACATTTATTTCCCATAAGAAACCATTAAAATGAGAATAATCCGTTCCCAGGTCCCCATAAACATAATTTTCTACGAAATAAGCCTTAAAACTACACATAAATATACCTTATTTTACATTACTACATTAGTCCCACTTGCATAATCAAAGTACTAAATGGGCTGTTTCAAAAACTCTGCTCATTGTAAAAACAATGTTAACTTATTCACAGTATGATCGTCATTGTCGTTTGCCATAGTGTGGAATTGCACAGCGCCGTAAACTGCCACCACAATAATAAACGGTGTTTTGAGCGTTCATTATTTTCGGAAAGGCAGACTGAAGTGCAGGTCTTCCGCTGGCTCTCGTTGTATTGTGTGAGTTTCCCTCATGTGGCATCCATCCCATCAGCTTTGCTTGAAATAAATACTTTTTTACAGTCCCAGTCAGGCTCTTAACTCATTTTGCTTTTTTGTTGTTGTTGTTGTTGAATAGTTTTAGTCAGGAGAGCAAGAAGAAAAAGAAAGAAAAGAAGAGCAAAAAGGAGAAAAAGAAGAAGAAGAAAAAGAAGAGGCAGAGAAGCGACTCTTCCTCGGATTCAGATGACGACAGAAAGAGGTTGGTTGAACAGTGAGCTCATTTTAGGACACTTTAGACATGACTTATATTCGGTTTACACCAAGCTACTCTTAGTTCAGATGCATTTGTGATGATTAACTCAACTCAACTCAACTGTATTTATAGAGCACTTTCAAACAGCCATCGCTGCATACAAAGTGCTGCACATGGAACATGATTAGAAACGATTCACTAGAGGGCGCTAAGACGTCACTCACTTCGCCTCAAACCAACCCGTCATTGCTTGAGTT
Organism: Hippocampus mohnikei; assembly: GCA_026261675.1. Lineage (NCBI taxonomy): Eukaryota > Metazoa > Chordata > Actinopteri > Syngnathiformes > Syngnathidae > Hippocampus > Hippocampus mohnikei. The sequence continues at coordinate 21,161,905 of JAKGUB010000325.1, read as the reverse complement.
TTGGAAGTGTGGAAACTGGAGCCTTATGCTCTCCAATAAACCGGAGACAATCAAAAAAGAAGGTAAAAGGATTTCACTCAACTGCATCGGGGCGAGGCATTTATTAATAATCGTTCATTTTTTTCATTATTATGGAGATTTTTATTCAAAAGGAGAATAAATACATAAAATATTTTTGTTCCAACAGAAAAAAATAAGTATACTGTACACTCATTTACTAAAGACTAGGACCGATGACAAATGTATTTTAGGGAAAAAAAGGACATCGTCCTTGAATAAAATTAAATGCAATATACAATCGTTGAGGTTTGCAGTGGTTAGCGTGTCGACCTCACAGGGTTCAATTCCAGCTCCGGCTTCCCTGGCCTGTGTGGGTTTTCTCCGGGTACTCCGGTTTGCACACACATTACAAAAACATAAATGGCAGGTTAATGGAACACTCTAAATTGTCCGTAGGTGTGTGTGTGAGCGCGAATGGTTGTTCATCTGTGTGTGCCCTGCGATTAGCTAGCAACCGGTTCAGGTTGTCCCCCACCTACACCCGAAGACGGCTGGGATAGGCTCCAGCACTCCCCCCCATGACCCTTGTGACGATAGGCGAATCGGAAAATGGATGGATAGACAGTCATAGAATATTATAGAAATGTTTATTTATTTCAGGAGTTACATTTAAAAAGTAAAACTCATAGTGCTGAAGCGTCAAAGCGTTAAACTGAAATTCATCCCTAATTTGTCTAGTCATGTGAAAAATCATGTAGATGGTTTCTTATGCAATGTTGTAATGTCTTGACAAGGCAACATTAGATTAGAAAAGATAAGAAAACCTTTATTTGTCCCACAATGGAGAAATTAGCAACATTTAAGTTTTTGTTTGGTGTAAGGCGTAATCCTAATGAAGTCTGTAAAAAATAGTCATGAAATAACTTACCCAGTTCAACTTGTTTGGATCATTTTCTATTTTTATTCTTTTTTTTTCTTTTTTTCTATTTTTATCCATATCTACATTGAAAGTGGAAATGGGCGGGAAAGTGGGGGTAGACAAAATTCAGTAATCTGAATGTGATCTGTTGGAGGCGACTGGGATGCTTCTCGCTCTAAAATGCCTCCCTTCATGATTCAAGAGAAGGATGAGAAGCCAAAGTCTGATTATTTGCTTTCTATTGCTCTTCAGGCCCCGAAAGGACCACCACCATCCTAATCCATCATACCGCAGTCAGAGTGGAGCCAGACCCCATGACAGCCATTCAAGGGGGGGACCGAAGGCACAGCAACAGCCCCCACGCCCTCATCATCGACAGCAGCGCCACGACACAGACACCTCCGACGGGGGGTCCCCTGTCCCCCGTAACCCCTCGGGCCACAAGACGGCCCCTGGCGGGGCCGCACAAAGCCACAGGCGACGCCACGACACAGACTCGGACAGCTAATGTGCTTCTCCGTCACCCAGTCCCAACCCGCCCCTCCCACTCGCTCACTCATAAAGACGCTCTTCAAAAGCTTGAGCGCTCCTGAAGACCTCATTTACCTAATGGAGGTCTTGAGGGCCATTTTTGTTGATTTGCCATTTATTACCACTTCTTTGTTTTTACCCTCAATCACAATGATTAAATTTCATGTACCATTCAGAATTGGCCTGTAGTTGGGTTTTTTTTGGGGGGGGGACATATTACTAACTCCTAAACAAGTCTTATTACTAACTTGATACCTCAAAGTCAACAGTAGCCATAGAACAGCAACTGTATCCACTGCATACATAAAAGACATTCCTTTGTATATTTGTTGATACCATAACTTAAAAGTAATTTTACAAGCAGACATCCTTTATGCTAACAAAAGCACTATAATGGCTGATGACTAATATGAAAATGTCCCTAGAGGCTAACTAACCTATGTCCTCCATTATGTTGGGACATCTTTAAAGGGTGAGTAGTTTAAATGTATTTTCCTTTCATTATGCAGTTGTTGAGGTTTATTTTTTTACTCTTTTTACTATGCAAATGCTAACCTAAATAGTGTTTACTAGTCAAAAGTGTAGCAAGTCACTAATAACGACAAGCATGAAAATGACCAGAAAAATTTGCCAACAAGCTCCATTATGTCAAGCCCCTATAAAAGTTGAGCCGTTTTACTTGATTGTACTTTTTATTAACATGTTTAGGATATCCCTGTACTAATGTTACTCAGCAGATTGCTAAGCGAACTGTGCTGTACCTGAAAATGACTAGAGAAGCCGGCTAGCAATCTTCAATGTGGCAGGTGTCTTCTAAAGGTGAGTAGTTTTGACTTGTAAATATTTTATCGGGGTGAAAGGATACTTGTGCTGTTACCAAGCTGATGCTAACTTAATAAATATCCTGTACTTGAAAGTGTGACGACTAGCATGAAAATGACTGGAGAAGCTCCCCAACAATATCCGCCGTGTCAGGCATCTTCAATGGGTGAGTAGTTTTACTTGACCTTTTTTTTTTCTTTTAATGGTTGAAGAATGTTTGTCTTAATGTTACTGAGCAGAAGCTAACCTAAATAGCATGCAGCTAACTAAGGTACGGAATCAAAAACATCACCCTGCAGACGCTAACCGAAATAGCAAGAGCCAAAAAGTATGTATTCAAAATGAGCAGAGCTTCTCTGCAAACCGTCTCCGTTATGTCCCGTGGTTTCATAGGGTGAGTAGTTGTGCTTTGTTTTATGTTTATGTTAAAAATACGTCTTGATATGTTTTTTTTAATGTAGGGTGATGCTTTGAGTCTTGAGCAAAGGACTTAAGTTTACGGTTTCATATGGGCGGTGGGGGAGGGAGAATGTTTGAAATGACGACTTGGAACTTGTCCCTCTCTAATGCTACGAGAGACCTGTTAATCCCTTGAAGGTTCACACCTCCGACTGGTTCACTGCCATTGTAATAGCTGCTCCGATTAGAGCCTTGTGTTTGTATGGGCCCTTAATGAGGAGGGGCTGCACCTATGGGGGTGCATTAAAAAAAGAGCAAGGAATTCATAGAAAGAAAGAAAAAAACAGATGCCCCCACTTTTTTTTTTTTTTACGCATTAGTGTGCCACACACAAACCAAGCTGATGGAGCAGCAGGACAGGACGGCCCACACAAAGCCTCCCTATGAGCAGCCATGGACTTGCCCTCCCCACCCCTTTGCCACCGCCTCCATTTTATAGGCATGGCTGCATGAACCATAGCAGCCTAATCAACCTGCAAGAATGCCCTTCTCGATTCCCTCCCTAGCCTACGCAGCGTGCATGCGGCAGGTCACTCACTGCTTCAGGCCAAACATTTAAGTGTTCTCCTACAGCCATAGGCAACACATTGCTCTCCCACTGGGTCACCTAATGAGTGCAGTTATGACACCCCCTTTTTTCTCGAGCTGTTTGTCAATCGAAGATAGAAGTGTCACGCAACCAGAAAGTACATTTAAATAATTAACCCCTTCATTTGTGTGCAATTTTTACCTAGAATAACTAGGTTTGCGCGACATCTATAGAAAAGAAAAATCCCCACAAAATTCTACATGACACCCCACAATGACAAAATGAAAGCTGAATCTTGCGATGTACAGAGAGATCCTCGATGAAAACCTGCTCCAGAGTTCCCGACCTCAGACTCGGTCCATCTTTTAACAGGACAATGACCCTTAAGCAAACGGCCAAGATATCAAAGGGGTGGCTTCAGGACAACTGGGAAATGTCCTTAAGTAGGCCAGCCAGAGCCCAGAATTGAATCTGATTGAACATCCCCTGAAAGGTCTGAAATTGGCTCTCGGCAGATTCTTGCCATCCGCCCTGATGGAGCTCGAGGGGTGCTGCAAAAGGGAATGGTCAAAACTGTCCCAAGATTGGTGTGGCAAGCCTGTATTGTGGCATCATATCCAAAAAGACTTGAGGCATTAATTGTTGTTGAAAGGAGCACTTACAAAGTATAATTTAGCTGAGCTTTTATTTCTTTGTTTTGTATTATCTGTGGGTCTGTGGCACTAGGCTGGCTTTCTCAGGTCAGTCTTGGCTGTGACTTTGGTGTGCTTCATCTCGAGTACATCGCATAAACACAACACCAGGAAGCATACACTCCCTTTTTCGTTCATTGTCAAGTGTGGGGTCTTCACACATTTTAAATATACATTTATTTATCCCTTGAGGCAAATGTTTTAGTATTAAAAACATTGCATTAATGGTTAATTTTGTAACATTGAACCACTTTTATTGCATAGTCAAATATAAAGAAAAATCTATTACAGGTACATTGAATCCATTTCACTTTCATTACAGTGCTTCTTAACTCGCAACACCCATAGATTAATTCAAACATTTCAATACAGTAATTAGAAAATCACAAAAACACCCCCACCCCCATCTATATTCAAAACAGTGCAGTAACATTGAGGAAAAAACAGGAGGCAACACTTTTGATAGATGAAGGCATGATATAGGTTTCTGTTTACACCAAACGTGAACCATGTGCAAAGCAAAAAACGCCGAAGAAATTCTCTTTACTCTTTATTGCTGTTCAAAAGCCTTGGCTTTCTTTCCAAAAGGCATCGAGTACAGCCACGACATTGTACCGTCACAATGCATACAGTACAAGGTGGGCCAAACGTGTGATAAGTTGTGCATCGTTTTTAAGTTAGTGTATGCTCTTTAAGGCAAACGTGGACCTGAGACAGACAAAAATAGAAAAAGAAAATGCCCTTCCAACAAGACATGTTGCATGTAACATTCCAGTGTTTACCAAATGGGAGGCGGCCTGGATGTTGTTATTCTGGCAAATTGCCACAAGTGCATCTTTTTTTTTTTGCCAATTGGCCATATGGTTGCTGGGAAAAGTTGATTCCAGACTTCCCTCATTATCACCCAACCGAAAGTCAATCAATCAGACTACAAAAATTCAAGTAAAGTTGGCCCATTACCAAAATCTATTCCATAAAATACAAACGTGTCAGCTTTGGCCAAACGAGGTAATCGTCCAGTGTGTCTGCGGTAACGACAGCTCAGTAAAGGCAGAATGTAAAAACGTATGAGGTGAGCGTTAGTGGTTTTTCAGCCTGTTGGACAACCAATCGAGTCCCTCGTAGAGGCCTTCCCCATTTGTAGCGCAGGTAGCCTGGATGTACCATTGTCTGTCACGCAGGGAGTGAAGACCCAGCTTGTCTGTGATCTCAGATGCCGTCATGGCATTGGGCAGGTCCTGTCAAGGCCACATTGGAAGGCATTCATTGGAAAAGAAATATGATCAGAATGCTCGGGAAACAAGTCGCTCAGAAGACAAATACAAATTCACGGTTGGAAACGGACATTTGGGTTTGTGCTTGTGGATGTCCATTTGCGGGTACTGAATGTACTTTGTACTTATACGTCATTTTCATCAGGTTTTATTGGATTTTCATGCGTGTGAACAATGCACATGTCGACGGAAGTCGGATTGCGATTCTTTCAGGAAGACGACTCACCTGTTTATTAGCAAAAACTAATAGCAAAGCGCCGCTCAGTTCATCCTCCGCCAACATCCTCATGAGCTCCTCGCGAGCCTCGGAGCATCGATCTCGGTCATTGCTGTCCACCACAAAAATGAGACCTGTTACAGAAACACACCTTAGGCGGGGTACACACATACCAATGATCAAGCCACACCACAGGAGGGAGCATCTTGTTTTCCTCCCCAGTTAGCTGATATTGGTATAAATCGAACCATGGATTGTATTAATTCTTAGCTACCAACATATTTACCAAAAGCTAACTTCTGTTCCTAAATTATAACAATGTTGTGAAAAGACAGCGTTACTTTTTCAGAAACACGCACTCCCAACTTTTCAATCATGACTGTGCCTTTTGCCGTTATTGCCAAATAATGCAGGAAGTTACTTATTAGTTCACTACACCTGTTTTCAGACCAGCAAGTTCACTGAAATGAGGCCACGAGAAAACCGCCCAAGTGATGATGATTGGGTGAGGTCGATTCAAATTTCATTGTAAATCACTCAGAGGGAGTTTAGGAGGTGCTGTTGGAGCCAACGAAAACAAGCACTCGCACGAGTCGACAAGTAATGGGGTGTAAGGTCTGACTAACAGTGTGAGCCCAGTCAAATATTGACAAATGAAATCAGCCTTCCTCGACAGTAATGTGAAATGTTACTTTTCTGGAAACAAACTTAAAATAATCAATGTATAGTATGACATATACACACTGTGCCATGCTCCAAAATCCAAAATGTTTGACATTTTTTTAGGTTTTTAAATTGTTACCAATTATTAATTACTTTTTTGAGGAGGTGACTCCTAGTTAACTAATTTGCCCAACATTGGTAAGCGCACATTTTTCTTCTCCCTGCTTGGGTTTTTAACATTTTTTAAATGGTTATGCGTGCACTAAAGATAACATTGTGCCATTTCAGCAGGATGCAGCGTGACGCCTTAACACATGCCTTGTGTGTTCTGAAAGTAATGACGCCACAGCGGTCGAATCTTGTCCTGACCACCGACGTCCCACACTGTAAAGCTGATGTTCTTGTACTCCACCGTCTCCACATTAAAACCTGCAAGGCAGAAAGTACGATCACGTTAATGTCCACACCCAGAACATTGACAAACACGCTGATGTCTATTTACCTATTGTTGGGATGGTGGTTACAATCTCCCCAAGCTTGAGTTTGTACAAAATGGTGGTTTTGCCTGCCGCATCCAAGCCCACCATGAGGATCCTCATTTCCTTCTTACCCAAGAATTTGAACAGGGTTTCGAATATATTTCCCATGGCTAGCACTGTTGCTGCTGACAGGAATGTGCTGACAGGAATGTAAGTTTGCCTTGTCTGGAGAAACAAAACACCCATTGTCAACATAGCTTAGACATGGAGAGGTTGCTTCAGGTGCGACAGTGACGTAACCGAAATGGGATGCGCTCTTAAAAATTAAGACCAAGCCTAAAGTATGAGCAGTTCTTCAAATCAAAATACATTCAAATGAAGTAAAAACGTTAAAACCACCCTTCGGCGTATAAGAAATAAGCACCGACTGGTGTTGAGAATGAGTTGAATAACAAATTACAAATGACAAACACTTAATCAAGTGGTCACGTAACCAGAAAACGTTATTTCGCGAGGCGTCGGCGGCACTTATTCAGGACACTGTTTAAATGAAGTGAATTGCCGAAAACAGCCGATGTTACACTTCGGGAAGTTAGCCAACCGATTCGGTTCGATTAGCTCCTCGACACTTACCCCTGCCGCTTGTCATCAACGCTGCCCCCTGCTTATAACAAAACAGGACTCGCAATGACACAACGCAGGGGAAAGAAGAAAGTAGTTTCTCAGCTGAGCACTTACAACGAGCTTTTGCCTTGTGGCAACTTCAAGGCGTTTCCTTCCTCCGGGAAATGGCGACCATTGTACACGTCACAACATCCGTCATGGCTTCTCTTCCGTGTTCCGTCCTGCCTTTCCGCGGGATATCGCCTCCTGTGGTCAAAAAGGGGCACTTCAATCTGCCTAGCTGAGTTCACTGTAAAAAAAGGACAAAAATTATAACATTAATCTGTCTCTAAACATTAATAATATTAATCATAATGTGTTGTCTGGAGAAAAAATGTCTATCTCTGAGGTTAAAGTAATTTTATAAAAATGGTGCATAGTTTTGTGTGCCTATATTTGAAATATCTATTTATCCCAATAAATAATATTGTATATAACAATAATAATAACAAGGACAAGAAATACATTATTATTCCTCAGCATAAAACCGATCACTTTTATTGTATTATATTTACTGGTAAATGAGCAACAGTATAAGTAGTAGTGTTTTTAATCACAATAAATCCACTTCCTTTTTCATTTTAAACCAAGCAGGTCATTGAAAAAGGAGCTCATTGAGGGGCCAGTTGAATTTTAACCAGGGTCAACTATGCCAGCTACCCCCAGCAGGGGGGGGCAGCAGGAGGCCAGTTGAGTTTATAGCTGGTGACAGACCACACAGAAAAGGGTCATAACACTGTCTTACTCCCAGCCCCCTCTAAAACCATAATTTGTGTTTGGCCCTGCCAGACGTGCCCGAGACCTCTTTCAGTATATTTGCACGCATTGTTGTCATTCATGTGGGTGTTGTTTACCCGGAAACAAAAATGATTTACAATGGAGAAAATTACTTTTCAATCATTGTTTGGAGTGAGTGCAATTTTTTAAAATAATCTCACTCAAAACAGAAGTGTACAGAGACTTACTGACGCCGTGTACACGCATACCGATTTTAACATGTTAACTCAGACAACACATGACAAGGAAAAATTCATGCATGTGTGTTCTTACTCCTTTTCGAGTTCCTTGCGTGCTCCAAATGTGCAACACACCTAACAGTGTCTGTAGTAGCGCCAAGACTGACCTGTGAGTGGTAGCATAGTGTCACAGGGTAGAAAGTAAAAGTAGAAGAGGATACACAAGAAGTTGGCGAACTGTTAGCTTTTGTCTGCGTGACAGCAGTGCCAGCTTTCGGTCGCTTTCTAATCAACCTTTCTGTACAGAGCATCTGCACACGTCTTGAGTCTTCCATTGCTACCTTAGACAACCATCCCCCCTGCAAAAAAACAAAAAAAACTAGCCAATTCTAGTAGTAATCGTGGGTTGCTCACAGATCTCCCATCTGAATTTTCAGTTTTCCAAACAATATCAATATTGCTATGAAGACAAGAGAAATTTTTCAAGTGTTTTAATGAATTATCTTTCTCTTTCAATGCCATAGTTTATGGGCCAAGGAACCTTTGAATTCATTCCTAGAAGTGTGCGGTGCTGTACAAATCAAAGGGACACATGCATTGCATCTATACATCAAACCCACCAAGATATTCTCTGCACTCCTGTCAAGCAAGGTAGGAATACAAATCTTTAATCTTCCAAAACGGGTTTTGCTACGTCTCTGTATTTGTTAATTTGTTGTTTCTCACTAAAACATACCACGATTCTGTGACTTCACGCGACAAGCACTCGCAAAATTGAATAACTATTTTTCCGAGGTGCAAAGGATCCTGAATGAGGGATCAGCGTGTAATCTGCCATGCATGTGTTTGGAATATGCAAGGGAACCGAAGTAGCCGGAGAAAACCTACTCAGACATGGGGGAGAACATGCAAACTCCACATACGAAGGCCCCATCCGGAATCGAACCCCGCACCTCTGCATTGTGAGGCGGACATGCTAACCAGTCAACTATCGTGCTACCCCAGCAATAAAATTATCTGAAAATCTCATTCATATCTAAAAAATTAATTGAATCACAAAAAAATAAGCTCTCTCAAGTGTTTATAATCATAGCTCTGATAGCTTGTGGTACTAATTAGCTTTTGCTAATAGGTCCTGGAGCTTAGGGGTGATTCGCTCAGCCCGAAACGTTACCTTGGTATGTTCCATAAAAGGGGGACTTGGAGCGAGGTTAGCTTAGCTCCGTTGTTCTTTTGTAAACACAGTCATACCACTGACCTCGCTGGTAAACAACTTGAAATTGGCTTCTATAAAACACACACAGGCACAAACACACACATGGCGGTTTCCAAAACCACCCTTGACTTTTTCGCGCTCGTCGCCTCATCCTTTAATTTTGTACTCAAGACACCCAGGCAAAGAATTCTTCAACTCTCCCCCCAAAAAACAAAACAAACAAATGGGCTTTTCCTTTTGGTTCAGATGGTGGTCAGCCAATAAAAGCCATCAATCAAATCTCTTTGTGGTAAATGGCTGATGAGGAAAAAAGATCTCATTCTTAAATTTGCGGCACTTTTTTTTTAATGTCAAAACCCTGCAACATCCTGCATTGCATTCTTTTGGAGTTGGGAGCTTTGCCCTGACTTTGTGCTCTGGCGACCAGTTTGGAAAGTGACCTTTCCATCAGAATGTCCACTCTGTCATTCTGCTGATTTAAAACACACACACACGCACACACATTGGCACTCATTGCTCTTCTGCGTTCTATCTTGCACTGCATTGTCTCTAAAGTGACACAATTCAATGTGGCCCAATTTTGACATGTGCGATGGCGTAGCTGATTCATTAACCTCGACGGGTGCACAAACAATGAAATATGGTTCATGATAGGTACTCAGCAGAGGTATGAAATCCAAACAAGCTGGTTTACTTGCCGGTTGAACAGAAGCATCTGTGGCTAAAACCAAACCGGGGCAGGGTTTTTACTTTCTGGACCCGGATTTGACACCTCTGATGCACAGACCTTTTAGTTTGATAAACTGTAAGTGTTGTACATTATGTGCGCACTGTTAAACAAGTGGTAATTATGGCCGCATAGACCATGCATTATGATACAATATAAGTGCACAGACATACGATACGTTATACATCTCTGCATAAACCATTCTATAAATATGGTACTTTAAAGACCAGGCTATTGAATATGATGTAACTGTTTTTCATTTTATTACAGGGTGACCCAAAAAGATGCGTACCCATGAAAATTTCAATTGTGACTTTGATTAAAAAGCTATTTATTTCAAATTACAACCACACATTATTCAGTTTATGGAAGACCATTCACCAGAGTTTCAGCTATTTCTGTCAATTTTTAGTCAATTTATGGCTTTCCCAAGATGTGTTCCAAATGTCCACCATTCCATTGCAAGCAAACCTGTACTCGTCTGACAAAGTTGTCAATCACTTTTACACACTCCAGATTTTTATCTGTGGGGTTTCCTCAAAGACAATGTATACCAGGGAAATCCACAAACAATTGAGGAACTGAAAACTGCCATCACAGCAAAAATAAGAGCCATCCCGAAAGAGGAGTGAGGAGTGAAAGAAAGAGGAGTGTGTAAAAGTGATTGACAACTTTGTCACTCCTCACTCCTCTTTCGGGATGGCTCTTATTTTTGCTGTGATGGCAGTTTTCAGTTCCTCAATTGTTTGTGGATTTCCCTGGTATACATTGTCTTTGAGGAAACCCCACAGATAAAAATCTGGAGTGTGTAAAAGTGATTGACAACTTTGTCAGACGAGTACAGGTTTGCTTGCAATGGAATGGTGGACATTTGGAACACATCTTGGGAAAGCCATAAATTGACTAAAAATTGACAGAAATAGCTGAAACTCTGGTGAATGGTCTTCCATAAACTGAATAATGTGTGGTTGTAATTTGAAATAAATAGCTTTTTAATCAAAGTCACAATTGAAATTTTCATGGGTACGCATCTTTTTGGGTCACCCTGTATATATATATCTGAAGGGGATAATTGCACATTGAAGAATACTGCCTTGTACCCTACCGGCGAAGATATGTCGAAGTTAGCATCCAGCTAATTTACATAAAATTGCTATTTGCCACTACGGTACATGATAAGTGTGCAGGCCAATAAATAGGGGCTAATTATAGTATGAGAGAATATAAACATAGTGATATTGGATTTGGGATGAAGTGATTTGTCAATAGAACATTTCAGGCGGTTAGCGTTCCAATTTTAAATGTTTACATCCAATCCAGGATGCGGCGCAACAGCCAGATAAAAAGTTGTAAAGTTACGATAAAGGGTTTTTTGTTATGTTTTGGGTTTTTTTAAGTTAATGTTTTTGGATTAAAGTATGTTTTTAATTTTTTTAAAAGAAAAGTAACGTAATCATTAAATGAACAAAGTTTTTTTTCAGGTAAAAAAATTGTAATCTTATGAGAAAAAGTTATAGTTTAGGTCAACACTGTTGGGATTTTTAAATCAAAGATTAATGAGGCAGGAAAGTCATAGTTTAACAAGTCAGTTTTAAAAAACAGAATTGTATTTTTATGATACAGCATGCCTTCTATTCTGGAAAAAGACACATTGATCCACTAATAATTTTTTTAAAACTTATCTTGATTGTTCTTGAAAAAAAATAATCAGACTTTATTTTATCATACCTTTTGTAAAAAAAAAAAAAACATTATTGATGTAATAATATAAAATTTGTATGATGATATTTCATCACATCAGAGTTTTTAACAAAGCTAACTAGTTTCTCTTGTTTTTTTGTTTTTTTTAATGTGCCAGGCCCAATACGTAGCTATACGCGTTTTAAAAACATTACAACCACATTTTGGGGAGGGGGGGGATTATTTTGGGGACCCCTAAACAGGAGTCTGGGGACCCCATTTGAGAACCACTGCCATAGAAGACATTCATTATCACACAAATTATTTGCAATGTAGAATTTGGAATGTTGTGATCCAACTTTGCTTGAATTCAAACATCATCAAAATCCTCTGTGTACTCAAGTGGGGCGTGAGGAAGGGCAAGGTATGGCTTGCGGGCCACATGTGGCATTCATTAATATACATTTAACAGTTTTATGTTTGTGGTTAATGGATTCTAATGAAGTGAATTATGAAGAGGTTGACTAATTATTGAATGAGTATTCTATTATAAATTATACATTATTATCATTTTAAACATTTATATTTTACAGACAAATTTAAAACTTTTTTTTTTCAGCCTCTTCTACAAATAACCGGGCCGATTAGTCCCTTAGTCAGATGTGGCCCTGGTGTTGACGTTTTAACAAGATAGGTAACAAACTCTTTCAAGATGACAGCAGAACCACATATTTGTTGAAAGTGAATATATGTGGAAAAATACTTGAGTAACTTACTCAACGCTGGTCAAAATCGGGATTTAGCGCTATGCCGCCATCCTGAGTCGTGAAGTTGCTTGAGGTCCAAGTTAAATCCATAATTTCCTCTCGCTCCGCATTACATGATCTTTGCACCTTTTCTCCGTCATATCTCAGCACATACTAACAGTTGTGATGTGTGGACACAGGACTATAAATAGGACAGTAGGGGGTGTACATACCCCCCCCCCACTCCCGCTTCATCCACTCTAAAAAAAAAAAAAACAAACAGACAAATTCTGATGGCTTCACAAATCTCCTGCACACACGCGCGCAATGTCATGGTCCCATTAAATCTCCCTTAAAATGTGTCCCAGATGGTGACCCACAAGCCCGATAGTCCTCCGCATGGATAGAAATCACCCCCACTTATCGCTGCACATCATATCAGATCAATATGAATGTATGCCTAAATGTAGGGAGGGAGGCCGTGGGGTCAGAGAGGCTTCCTAGGGTGAGGGAGCTCAGTAGGGGCCTTACTCCCCGCTAAGTGGGGATAAAAAACACTCAGCAAGGGGCATGGGAATGCAGTGTCCCTTATTCCTACTATCAAACATGTTCAGGAGTTTATTCATGATCTGGACACACCATGTTAGCTGTCGGTAGTTATAATAATCGTCATCGTTGGTTCACTTTGTCTTTTTCTAAAAAAACAAAACAAAACACAAGTGCTTGGCTGCAGTATTGCTACAAATTCGGTCCGAGACGTAACGCAACTCGGAGGGACAGGCATAGGATGCCTCCCTCTGCGTCTCATGTTCAGGATGACGGCTCGGGCCAAAGGCTCCAAAGGAGGCAGGAAACAAACCGAACATTATTACGGTCGCCATGAGAGGATCCGTGCTGGCCCCCGGCCGCTGGCAGCCGGAGCCAGCGGGCACCGCACCCCACGCCTCTCACAGTAGGGGGCGCCACAGAGGGAGACAGGCCGAGGGCAAAGGATCAATGTGCGGCAGTATCGTCTGCCAATCACCTTTGTGTGCTGATAGAAAAGCTTGCTAAAGGGATTTACATACGATTTTACACTCCGCCCCGGCTACATGCCGACACGTTTGATTCCGTGTGCGTCATTACGTCCGGGCAATGCTTTTCATATAAGCATACAAAATTGTTGTTTTCTTTCAACCCAAAAATGCATATTGATGAGACTACGACTGTCTGGGTGAGTATCCTTTAAACAGATTTGACAAAACTGGAGCTTTTTGCCATCAGGTCTGTGTTAATAGACAACGAAAAGATACTGTACTTACTGTGAAACATGAAGGAGGCTTAGTTATGTTCTGGGGCTGCTTTGCTACTTCTGGCAAAGGGTGTCTTGAATCTGTAGAATACAATGCAATCTCAAGACTATCAAGACACTCTGAAGCAAAATGTAGTGTCAGAAAGTTTGGTCGTGGCTCTGTTTTGGGGCTGCTTTGCTACATCTGGCACAGGATATCTTGAATTGCGTAGGATACAATGAAATCTCAAGACTATCAAGACATTCTGGAAAAATGCGATGGTCGGTGAGAGAAAGCTTGAACCGCGGAAGAGGTTCTGTTCTGTTCTGCACCTGAGTATCACAAATCTCTGCAGGTTCCAGTGAAATCTTTCAGACTTATCAGGGCATTCATGAAGAAATGTCCTGCCTCGTGTCAAAAAGTCTCGGTTGGGGCTACTTTGTTATATCTGGCGCAGGTGGTCTTGAGTCTATGTGATGCAATAAAGTCTCAAGACTATTAAGAAATTCAGAAGCAATCCCAAGATTAAAAGTAGCATCTTTTGGGTCCTGACCCCCGAAATTCGAAAAGCAGAGCTAAGAAACTGACTGCTCCCCAAGGCTATTACTGAATGTACTGGACATTCTATTTAAACTCCTATCGCATATGTCAGCCTTCAATCTATCAAAGTAGAACTGGCTGAAGAACACGAGAGCCATTGGAGTCAATGAGCGACATCGTAGGACATCCGTGACAGATGGTTGAGACAAGCCCTCGCAGGATGCGCTACTTCCCAAAAGACACGGGGGCCTCTGATGTCAGGAAGGTCTGATTGTTGCTTTGCAGGATGAGGGTAAACATGAGCCACCATGCCAGGGAAGTGGATTTAGTAGCGGAGGGTGACTCGCTTGGATGTGAACTGCATGGTCCATTTCTCAAAAGCAGGGATTCACAAACTGCTCTGTGACCCTTTTGGGAAACTTGCTTCAAAGAGCAAAGACTCTTTGTGAGATGAAACATTTCTTTGAATGACGGGTGAAGTTGATTCGCATTCGCCGTGCATGCAGATTTGTATTCTAATCCCTGCGAGTGCAGGGCCAGTAAATGGTTACATCGTCATCAATGCCAAATTAAGATTGGTACACACATAGTGATAATTGGCCTAACTGGAGCATCTGTCTTCTTTTCCAATCAGAATAAGGGCTGTCGCACACTGCGCAGTTCTTCTGAAACTGACAAGGACACAACCATCGGCAAAATTTTTTTTTTTAAATCCCAATTTGTCACTCACCCCTATCCATTCGGCCACTTAGCATCAGTTCTCCTCGCGATGGGAACTGTGCAAGCCCGGACTGCATTCTGAGGCTCCTCATACAGTACGATGTACAGTATCACTTTTTTGGATCCATAAAACGATGGTGTATCAGTCAAGGAAGACACGAGTTGCTACTGAAAGAGGAAAGTGGGCGAGAATTAAGAGGAAAAATAGGGAGGTATTGAAAGCAGTGCTCACTTCCATTGATTTGAGTGTAACCAGTGGAAATGCCACTCGCTTATATTTTCACCACAAGCATCACTCTTTCAATCAACAGCACATGTGAAATTATGAATATGGTTAAGTACTGTTGTAAAACACATGCATACTGTGTTACTATCACTTGATGTTTTGCTGGACCCACGTCATTGAACCCAAAGATATAAAATTATACAAAGATAAAAAAAATAGAAAATGGAGTCTGAATGGCAACAGGTTAAACTGCTATTTTGTGGAAGAGCATCAAGTTCTTCTGCTGCCACACACAGCATTTGCCACAGGCATGGATAAGGGCGCAATTTTTTTAAAATAAATAAATAATTTAAAATAAAAAAATGTCTGACCAATTTGTTACAGGGCGGCCCGGTAGTCCAGTGGTTAGCACGTCGACTTCACAGTGCAGAGGTACCGGGTTCAATTCCAGCTCCGGCCTCCCTGTGTGTGGAGTTTGCATGTTCTGCGTGGGTTTTCTCCGGGTACTCCGGTTTCCTCCCACATTCAAAAACATGCATGGAAGGCTGATTGATCGCTCTAAATTGTCCCTAGGTGTGAGTGTGGATGTGCATGGTTGTTCGTCTCTGTGTGCCCTGCGATTGGCTGGCAACCAATTCGGGGTGTCCCCCGCCTACTGCCCGAAGACAGCTGGGATAGGCTCCAGCACCCCCCGCGACCCTAGTGAGGATAAAGCGGTTCGGAAGATGAATGAATGAATTTGTTACAGTACGTGACAGGTTGGACCCTAAACACAGTTGAATAGCTCCGAAAACTAAAACGACAAATCATACAGCTGAATGCAAAAACTAAGGAACATGATTGTCTTTACATGCCAGTTTCTCAATATCAATAATTTTGAAGAATAACTTTTCATTATAACATTATTAAAAGTAATTTGAACAAATGTGTTATTTCAGAAGTGTGTATCAAACAGGTAGCCCTTTACACAAAACCCATGAAGTTGCTCTCAGTCTCGAAAATGTTCGTGACTCCTGGCGTAGAGACTGGGAGCTGATTGCTAATAGCTACTATACTTTCTCGCTCCACCCAGCTCACTGAGCCAACTGACAGAAAAAAAAGTCAGACCAAAACATAACAGGACACAATTAAGTGAAAGTGGATAATTATTGGTTGGCTCTAAAAGCTTATCCTGAGTGATTATCCTGCGGTGAGGGGTGTGCTAAGTGTGATTTCCCTTCCCCTGTTAAACCTGTTCAGTGTTGACGATTGCAAATCGTTTTCTGTGTGGTCAAGTCTAAATTGGGCTGAGGCACGCGCTCTGTGATTGTGCCATGAAATCGAAGCATAGCCAATTAGGAAGCGACCTGAAGCTCACGCTGTTATGAATGCGAGTCGAGGTTCGCAGTCGTCAGCACGTCACAACCACTTTGCGGCTCTTTGTTCAAATATGAAAAAATCCATGCTTTCCCCAAGCTTGTCTTGTATTCTGGAAGTGAAGACTCTAAAACTATCCATCCATCCATTTTCTGACTTTATCCTTACAAGGGTGGTGGGGGGTGCTGGAGCCTATCCCAGCTGTCCTCAGGTAATAGGCGGGGGACACTCTGAACCGGTTGCCAGCCAATCGCAGGGCACACAGAGACGAACAACCATCCACACTCACACTCACACTCACACCTAGGGACAATTTCGAGTGTTCGATCAGCCTGCCTTGCATGTTTTTGGAATGTGGGAGGAAACCGGAGTACCCAGAGAAAACCCACGCAGGCATGAGGAGAACATGCAAACTCCACACAGGATTGCCAAAGCCAGAATCAAACCCTGCGCCTCTGCACTATGAGGTTGACACGCTAACCACTGGACCACCTAGCTGCCCCTCATTGATTTTATTTTTTAATTTTTTTGACACATTAACACGTAACAGCACGAGACAAATTTATGATATTTACCCCCTATGCCCCCTCACTCGCCCCATGTTTGTCACGATTGAGGTTTTGTTAGTCTCCAGCAGGTGGCAGAGGTGTTCCGGTTTTTCCAGCTGCCCACCTGTTACCCATCATGAGCAACAGACTATTTCAGGACTTCCAAGCCGACAACCGACTGCCGGATTATTCGCCTTGCTCAAGCCATTGGTCATATGCAATCCGAGACATTTTTCATCTTGCCCCATTTTGTTCTCTAGGAAGTAGTCATTTTGTTCTGATAAGTTATTCTCGGTTTGTATCTGTCGTGATTTGGTTCTCTTGGCCTTTTGAGACAAGCAATTTCCGTTTGTATTTTCCTTACCTCTTTTGCAAATTGCCTTTTGTTTCTTTCATTTTATCGTGGTTTTATTTGACCAGAGTCATTATTTGTAATTTTGTGGGATCCACCCCCGTCCAGACAATTCAGGAACGGGACAGTGTTACAGGACCAAAAGAAATGATTAAGTCCAACAGATTTTTTTTTTTAATCAGTCGATTATCGTAATTTTATTCTGCTAAATATTGGAATCAGCTTCAGGCTCATAAAAATCCAAAGGTCAGGCTGGAGTTATTATTTATTTATTTATTTTTTGATACAGCTTATTCAAAGAGGGGAAGTTATTTTTTTTCTGGCCTACATAAATGTGTTTATTTATTTCAATGTGAATTCCACCATCCGTATCTTTTCAAGAAAATGAAGCTCTTGAATTGTGTCCAAACGGACTGTTCATTGTGTTGTCATCATCGGCATATGAAACATTGTGGAGCTCACCAGACTATTGTTTACAACGCAAAATGTGCTCTGTCGTAGTGTTCCCTCTGAGTTGTTATTTTATTAATTGTTAATGGGTGAACAGGGTTAACTGACTTAAGGTCCTTTAAATAGGTGGTTTGCTTCCCGTCAACGTCTTTTCACAGAGTAATCCAAAACTCGGAAGACTCCGTGTGTGGTGTTTACATAGCCAAAATACACACAAAGACAACAAAAGAAGCACCGAGTGTGCTGTGAAAGTGACGGGATGGCCATTACCCATATGGTGTGGCAAGGACGATCGTTGGTGTTTGAGCCGATACCAATAAGATCATTTCCCTATCTTTAAATGGTTGATACTTCCTTTGAGGTACTGTAATAGCAGTACCGTACCGATAAGAAAATTGGTGCTGTTATCAATTAGCAGACTCACACAAGGACCACAAAAGCAGCAGAGTGGCTTTCTGTGCAGCAATGCAAGGTACAGTGATCCCTTGCTTATTGCGGTTAATGGAGACCAGAACCCCCTGCGAAAGAGGAAAATCCCCGAAGTACTCCTGTACAGGTATATGTACGTGTACATGTACATATACCTGTACATCTACAGGTATATACCTGTACATATACCTGTACATACACATGTACAGGTATATGTACATGTGTATGAGTATATATATTTAAAGACATTACTGCCGATCTCAAAATCTGCATAAAATGCAAAAAAGAAAAAAAGTCAATTGATCCCATCCAGCCGATCAGATCTGTATAAAGTTATCCAAAGGTTCAGCGACAATTAGCAAGTGACTGTCTCACGTGACGAATGAACTTGAAAGGTATTTTCAGTCACTCTGAACATGTGCTACGCCATCAAAATGTGTTGACAATAACAGTCGGTGATATCATTCTACAATTTTCCGAGTCATTGTTTTGATGTAGGCAGAGAGGGCCTATTTGTGCGCGCGCGCTACTGTGTGCGTGTGCGGCTCGACGGCGCAGCTGTGTGCCTCCAGGCTGCGCAGTCTACTGCAGCCTCTCATTTCGGGCCGGCGCCGGTGTGCTAACGCATTAGCGGGCTTGTCGCGGCACCTTATTTGAAAGCCTGTGACCGACTGCCTGACACGCCTGACAGGGTCAGAGGTGTCAAACTGCTCGCGCTGACATCACGACGGACAAATTAGCGTGCTACCTGAGTCAATTGACGCTGGGGGCTCCCAGGCATGTGTAAAAATGTGCACGTAACACATCTGTAGTACGCGCTAGTCCTCTATGTTACGCACTACCACACTTCTTTTTTGTAATCTGCATTCATAAAGATACTACTGTATTGATTTTGGATTGGCAATAAGGTTATTCAAGTTCAGTACAACTAATGAACTAACAAACTGCAATTGATAAAACATTTTTTGTCAAGAAAATCAACTACTACAATACAAACTACATATCAGGTTAACAAAACAAACTAAAACTACAATAATTCTAGCAAAAACATCCTTGGTTGATTAAAATCATACGTGAGAGTTCAGGGTTCATTTTAGATGTATTTGTTTGTATTTGGTACACTTGCAAATTGTTACAGAAGTAGGAAAGTCATTTTACAATTGTCATTTATTTTGCATTATAACACAATAGTTAGTGACCTTTTTTGTTTGTTTTATCTTGCACTTGACAAACACTCCATATATATATATATATATATATATATATATTAGAGCTGTCAAACGATTAAAATATTTAATCTAATTAAAAACTCAACTGTCATAATTAACTCAAATTAACTAAAAATGAATCATGATTACTCACGCATTTTTTATCGTTTCTGAATTTCCTTTTGTATTTTTTGTCCTATTTTCCCCCATTTTAATGCTCTCATCAACATGGAATCATGAATCAGTTTTCTATGTGCAAAATGCAAATATTTACTGAAATAATTTCGATTTTCAATTTTACATGAACATTTTTCACTTGGAGCAGTTATTCACACATTATCCCTCATCAATATTACTGTCCATCAACAACAGTGAAAAAAATATTTTGTCACACAACAGCTGCTTGAACAGCTCTTTTTATGGAATCAAAACACCGCAATATAACATTATAAAGTGCACATCTAAGGTAAACTAGTACTCAGCCTATAATGGATTTAAGCAATGGTTGCATACTTCGTTTTTCTCAAATTTGCTTTGAACACAGCAGTCAGGCTATGCTGATTCTGTTGGACCTTCTTGCTCAGAAGTCTCTCTACGGTTTTGTGTCGACATCATTTCGGATGCTTGTAATGGAGGCTTTCGCTGGGAGTTTGCATGTTCTCCCCGGGCTTGCGTGGGTTTTCGCCGGGTGCTCCGGTTTCCTCCCACATTCCAAAAACATGCATGGCAGGCTGATTGAACACTCAAAATTGTCCCGAGGCATGAGTGTGAGGGCGGATGGTTCTTCGTCTCTGTGTGCCCTGCAATTGGCTGGCAACCGGTTTAGGGTGTCCCCCGCCTACTGCACGAAGATGGCTGGGATCGGCTCCAGCACCCCCTGTGACCTTTGTGAGGATAAAATGGAACAGAAAATGGATGGATGGATGGATGGATACATGGACATTGTACTGCATGTATGAATGAAGGCCATTTGAAAAATAATTACCCAATGAAACATGATTTTAAATGACCTATTCCCACATATTTTGTGGGAATAGGTTTTTGGCCGTTTTTGTACAGGATTTGCATCCTAGTAATTAGTGTCAACTCCTTCATGGACATGTCTGAGAATATTTTTTCTTGTCCCTTCATCGGAGGCCGCTGCAAATGGCAACAGTTTTGAAACATTTGTCCTGGCCGGCCACGCAGTGAAATGGACATGAAGTGTCGTACGGAGGAAGATGGCTTGACGCAAGCCAAGAATGTTGGGTGTCGCTTTCAAAGTGCCATAATTAGACGTTTTCGCCGCTCAAGCAGGTTTGTATTGTGACACCGACCGTGTCCCGCAAAGAGTAGATATGAGTGAGTGACACACAGGACCAGCTCATCTCTTTTGGGTGACTTGGAAATGATATTTAAACTCACAGCACAGAACAAGATAACAAAAATCCACCCCAAAATAAAAATGCCGAGCCCCCACGCTGACCAAAACGTTCCAATTAGGGGCCAATGTTATCTATATTAACCCTTCGCCACCCCACCCCTTCGCAGCCTCCCCGGCTTGACTTTATTGAGGCAGCGGCGAGGGGGTCGGCCGGGCGGTATGCGCTGGCCTCAATAAAAACAACACTAAAAAGCAATTACGGTGCTGTGAAGAATGGGACTTGTCAGTAATTTGCCGTCTAAAAAGCGAGGAGATTGCAGGTCTGGGGCCGAGTGGAATTCTGAGCCTGCAGTGTAGTGTGGGAAAAGCAGTGGGAAGGCAAGCGCCACCCTTTGTCTGCTAATTACTGGAACTCGCAGAGGCCAGCGCCAGGCCCCGCTAATGATAAGCCCGCTCCTCGACACCCCCCGCCAACCCGCAGCTCGTCACCTTGTCATCGATACGGCCCATCTCGCACACTCGGGGAACGGCCGGCGTGCCCATAGGCGGCCCGTCCAAATCCTCTAAGTGGACTTTAAGTCAGGGGTGTCAAACTCATTTTTGTCTCGGGCCACGTCGGAGTTATGTCTTCCCTCGGAGGGCCGTTCCATGACATTTGAAACCACAAAACACATTTTTAATCGTCTCATCACATTGTTTGTGCATAACAAATTATTGAATTACTAGTTTTGAAGTCAGTCAACTTTAATAGTTTGCTTAATTATTGTGTGAGTGAGTGTAAACAGAACAACATAAATCTTGCAAAATCTCATTTCTTATGGATTACACTTGACAATTTGACATTTCGGTACACGTTTTAGCAAGGATCATGCAAGTTGACACACATCATTTGCTTTCGCGGGCCACATTAAATGACATGGCGGGCCGGATCAGACCCCCGGGCCTTGAGTTTGACACCTGTGCTTTAGTCAATATCTCTCAAGTCAAAGTAGTCCTCCAAAGAATTACTTGTGGAAGGATGAACAAAATACTCAAGGACTAAGTAGCGTTGCATGGATCGGCTATTTTGCCACTTGCTGTCGACTGAAAATGACATCACAGTTGCTCAGTCACGACCAACTACAGTTGATTCGTTTTCTGAGTTTGGTTATGTGACGTTCTCAAACTGAGAATATAAGAATAAGACTAAGAAAACCTTTATTCGTCTCACAATGGAGAAATTCCCAATTTACAGCAGCAAAGTTATGAAAAGAAGAAAGTAGAAGAGCAAAAAGTATAGGAGCTGCTGTAAAGGCAGCCACACTCGTGGCGCCACCTTGAAGTCACAAATAACATAATAGCAAAATAATACAACACATAAGACGCAGACAGCCATTCAATCTTAACCACTTTTCTGCATACTCTTTGTTGTTTGAAGCAGTTATAGATGAAAGAGGAGAGGATCATGAGACACTCATATAGAAGCCATTACTCAAACGCTTGTACATTCAAATATTATGTTTCAAAAGGTCATCTGCATTTCGAAACACATGAATTCCTGCTTTGTATTGCAAATGCAGATGTCAGGAAAATGGCAGCCTCGGATGGGCCACTTCCTGCCTTTTGCCCCGAATGTGATTGGCCACTGCCGAAAAGAGACATGAGATGAGTGAAACTGCTGCTGGCAATGCAGGTGAGCTCATTCTACCCGGTCAACTGCGTGCGACTTCACACACACACACACGCACACACGAAAAAGGTGACTAATGAGTGATCATGTCTGCCTCCTCCCATTGCACCTCTAATCCGCCAATGACCCCTCATCATACCCCTCAGGCAACCCCACCAACACTGCGTCTGGGCCGGACCACCACATCATACGGCTACGGTAATGTGATTGACACACACACTCACACTCAAGTGCATGAAAATGCCTCCCATATGGCAACCCCCAGAAGCCCACCCCGTTATCTGGCTGAGGTGCCAAGAGTTCTTTGTTGGCCGCGACAATACAAACAGGCACTTCAAAAGACGGCTTTACAGGTGTCGCCTCTCTTCACGTTACATTCTGATAAACGTCCCTCGCATTCGGGGTGGACGACGTGCTTCGCACCTCAAAGCTTACCTTCTTCGTGAAAAAGAAACAAAAAAAAACCCAAACCCTGTATATTAGTATATTACATTGTTGTTATTTTGGAAACCTGATATGCTGGAGAGAAAAATGTGGACAGTTTCGGAATCAGCACATAAAAAGGTTTAGATACATCTCTGTTTCTTAATTTTAAAAA
Source organism: Hippocampus mohnikei (assembly GCA_026261675.1). Lineage (NCBI taxonomy): Eukaryota > Metazoa > Chordata > Actinopteri > Syngnathiformes > Syngnathidae > Hippocampus > Hippocampus mohnikei. The sequence continues at coordinate 21,138,602 of JAKGUB010000325.1, read as the reverse complement.
AAAAAAGGGAACTGGATAAGCACGATAGAGAATGGATAACGTGATAGAAGTGATTATCTTATTAGAATGATGTCAGATTTTTTTAAGAAGAAAAAAATATATAAACTGACGATAGTTCCCCTTTCTGAGAAAAAAATTCTTACAAAAACCTTTTTTTAATTTAAAAATGTTTTTGCTTGGTTTTTTTTTTTAATTTCCTTGACCTTTTGGATTTTGAAAGCCCTTTGAAACTCTTCTGGGATTAAGGCTTAGACAAATGAACTTGACTTGACTAGAAACTTAATTTTGTACTTTCTGTAGAAAAAATGTTGTATTTCATTTTTTATGAAATGTATTTATTATTATTTTTTAATTGAAAAATCCCCAAGAAAAAATATTCATTTCTTATTGTATTTTGGGGAGGAACAAAACCTGGTAATGATCATTTTTAAACCTTTTGGGAGGGAAACAAGTTGAGGTTGTCATCTTAAGGAAAGTCATTTTCAAGTCTTTTGTAAAAAATGTTTTTTTTTCTCGCTTCTTGAGAAAGAATGTTACCTTCCTTTCAAAAACCAAAACGGTGTCTCATTATGGAGGCAACATATTGTTTCCATTTTCCTTTTCCTTTCTTCCCGTTTCTGCGTCTATGTTGACTTGGGTCGTCCTCACCTTGAAATGTTTGCCGTTGTCAGTGGTGAATGTTTAAGTGAAACTCCCCCGCGTTCTCCCCATACAATAAAAAAGGCTCAGTGATTGCAATTAAGTCCTTTGTGTTGCTTTTATATGGTTATTGGCTGCTCCCGCTCACAGGTTGGCCGTGTCAAAGTTCTCACAGTCGGGAGGGCATGATTCGTCCTCTGGCAACTATCTGCTAACAATGTCCGTCTCGCGTGGGTGACAAAGGAGCGGCGAGGCGGAGGCTGTGCTAAATTTTGGACCCATCTGAGTTCCCATTCGCTTGGCGTCAACACTGTCTAAGGGCCGTGCATTGAGCTGCTGCTTACTTCAAGCTTCCTCACAGACTCAATAAAGGGACATTTGCATGTTTGTAAATGGAGAAATCATAAGAATTGGCGTTGTCCTGGTTAAACTTCCTGGTGGGTCAGGTTAGGCTCATGTTTGGTCATTTCTTTGTTATTTATTCCAAAATGTAGGAGGTTGCAACCAAAACTGCGACTGTTGGGGTTTTTTTTTTTGGTCTACATTGAATCATGCCACTGTTGTGATGTGTTATATGGTGTAGGCCTGGCTCTAATCATTTTACTTTTTCATTTCAATACACCAGTGCAGGAAAAAAAGCAATTTCATGTGAAGACATGCTTTTGAGGATCAAAATAAAAAAGAATGATGAAAAATGTCACTCACTGCTGATATAAATCAATGAAAACGATCACATCATTAGCATACAGTTTACTTTAATTTTGTCTGCTAGCATCCACAGAGACACATTACATTATCGGAGTCGTGGACGGGAGCAGCGTGTTGCCAAACATAAATCGCAATTATGTGCAAAGTAATTTTGCTCGTTTTCAACCTTTTCAACGTGACCAATGTTTATTTTTTAACACAACATAATGCGACCATAAAGAGGACACTTTCAGAGATTTGCGTAACAATTTACAGACAGTCCGGAACAATTTGCAACTCTGATTGTCATTCATGGTCCAAAGATTTGTGAAAAAGATTTGGGAATAGGAAGTAACCACAGTCATTGGCTTTCGGGAAGTATTAAGAATTTTGATCAGTCAGGGTGACCGCAGACTGACGTGGATAGAATTGAAATAAATTGCCAATTTTTTGTAAATTAGCGATTTATTGTATATGCACGAAAGCTCAGATATATATATGTGTGTGTATATATATATATATATATATATATATATATATATATATATATATATATGTATATATATATATATATATATATATATATATATATATATATATATATATATATATATATATATATATATATATATATATATATATATATATATATATATATATATATATGTATATATATATATATATATATATATATATATATATATATATATATATATATATATATATATATATATATATATATATATATATATATATATATATATATGTATTTTTTTCATGAAATGTGTTTAAATATATAGTTGTCAAAAAAGACAGTCATCAACACTTTTTGCCACTTTGTTATTTTATTTTGATGTTACAGAATTAGAAATCTCTCGGTCTTTATCTGTATGTGTGTACACATGTATGTGCGTGTATCTGTCTGTCTGTCTGTCTAGCTAGCTAGCTAGCTGCTAGCTAGCTACAAGTCAGATCAGTCGACAGAAGCATTTTAGTAAATATTACTTTTACTTACTAATATATACATAGTAGAAAATAAATATTTGTAAAAAACACACCCACACATATACACACACACACACACACACACACACACACACACACACACACACACACACACACACACACACTAGTATGTACAAAACTTTGGACTTTAAAAAGGAAATTAGAACACAAATATTAAACTACTATAATTAACACCAGCACTTCAGGTTTCAGAAACACATCAGATGACATGATTTGCGTGAGGAAATTAGCTGTACTGCATCAAATTATTTATCTGAAACCACCTTTTAATGTTAGGCTGCACTTTTATTAGGTACACACACATTGAATGATGTCTACAAAATGTTTTAACATTTTTGCCGCAACAAAAATAAACGTGCCATTCTGATTAACACTGTTTCTTTTTTCATGATAAAAGTTGCCATCTTTTTGTGAATAGAAATGTATTTCGTCACAAACATGTTTTTCAGTTCACTGAAAGTTGTGTTTGATCGAGTTATTATTGCAAGTAATAATACTGCAGTACCGGTAGTCATATTTTAAGGAAAAAAAGTTGTACTGGTATGAGAAAAAAGTCATGAGATTTTTTTTTTTCAGAGAAAAACAGTCTTTTGGAGAAAAAAACCCTTTCTTCTCTATTTAGTATTTAGTCCTGTTGTTGGAGTTGAGTTTTTTATTTATCTATTTATTTACTTCTAACCAGAAAACAGGCTGCATTTTTAAGAGTCATATTTTTGTGTGTGTGTGTGTGTGTGTGTGTGTATATATATATATATATATATATATATATATATATATATATATATATATATATATATATATATATATATATATATATATATATATATAAAATATTAGAAAGCCTTGATTCAACTGTGCATGTGTACCTAATAAAATGACTTCTGAATTCAGCTTTCAGCAGGTTTTACTGAAGAAAAAAACAAAACAAAACAAAAAACAAGAGAGTGGCTGTGAGTCATCATAAATTAAAAATAGAGCAACAAGTCAAATCACGTTTGCACTAATCAGACTATAAAGCAACGAAAACAAGAACTACTTTGCTTAAAATGCAGACGACCACTCGATTCGGGAATGAGTCCAAACTTCACCTTTTCCAAACTATCAAACGCAATTCTTTCACAGAAAGAATCCAAACAAAAAACAACATTAACAATAAAAAAACATGTAGACAATTTGAATGTCAGAACCTCAAAAGAGACAATAACCACCCATCAATAATAAAGGCTGACTAGGCAGCATGGGAAGAGAAGAACGTTTGCGAGCTTCAGCGACGCTGCTTTTTTCAATTTAGACGAGAATGGAGAATGCGCACGTTTGGTCATTTTTTTCAACACATTATTTTGTGTTGCTTCCAGAGAATCTTTCCAACAACAAAAAAACAACAACAACAACATAGTAACACTAATAATAAGTGTGAATGTGTCTAAACATCAATAATGGCCACACTGAAAGGGAGGTGGGAGGGGGTACTACAAAGTACAAAATTATGCAAATAATGTCATCTTTTTATGAGGGGAAATCATCAGAATTTGAAATGAATGACATAGCAACATGACGTTACAAAAAGGAAAAAAATGTCCAAATTTGATGAGGAAAATGTCAGATCATAACATTCCAAATGTAAACAATCAAGTCAACACAAAAAAAGCTAATTCCATTCAAAGAAACTCATTCAAAAATTATACGAGAATAAGGTTGCAGTATTCTGAGAAAAGAAAAATGACAAGACAGTGGTTATTTCTCAAGAAAATTGTTGACATTTTTAGAAGAATAAAATCGCCATTTTAAGAAAAGTGGCTGTTTTTTTGGGACAAATCACAAAAAATAAAGTCGAATGCAACACAATTTAACCAAAATGATAATTGACTGATTGATGATTTGTGACTTTTGAAAAGTTGCACACTCCAAAGTAAAATGTTGCAATGTCACCTGAATAAAATCATCATATGCGAGAAAAGAATTTCCTCATGGTAGTCACTATTACTTTGTAAGAGAACAATTTCATGATTTTCGAAATGTATTTTGAGAAAAGAATCCTAAGATATTAATATTGCAAAAAAAATTACAATTGTATTAATCATCAAAACAATATTCTGAAAAATTGTTTTACCAAAGCGTAACACAAAATATTTGATATTTGTCTCTTACGATATTTGATGGAAAATAGTATTCAAATTTCAAGTTCAAATTTGTTTGACTTCTCATAACATTCAGATTTTTTCCATGTCTTTTTATTTTTTTTTTTTCTTGTCAATTTTGCCTCAGCGTAACTGAGACGGGAACGGCGGAAATACTTTTGATAAATAAATGCCCCCTCATTACGAAGCACCTCCCATTCACATGAGACATTCCTAATACTGATAAAAAGAGAGGCAGACATGGGACGTTATGGACACAAGTGCTGGACTTTTCACGTTTGTTTGGGAGGGGTTGGGGCGGTAGGTCGTCGGCTGCAAAATTCTATATTTTCTGTTTTGAGGAATGCTCCTGTAATACTGATGGATTAATGACGGGAATTTATCGGCGCCAGATTTTCTTTTTTGACATTCACGCGGACCAGCGCCTCCTTAAAAGCGGGGCACACGCATATTGATCATCGGGCCAATTTGGCGCATTTTTTTTCGCCACTACTTTGGATTTTTGTGAAATTGGTAAAAAACAGATTATCGGACCTTTCTCAAAGATTATCCCGAGCGATTCCTCTGTGGTTTGAGGTGTGTTGCAATTCTCAAACTTCACATGTGAATCTTTTGGGTTTGACCAGGAATCAGCCATTGGATGGAATCAGTTGAAGGTTGGCCCCTTAATTGGCATCTTAAAAATAACAAGGGAAAGTGTATATCAAGTCCCTCAAAAGGGAAATTTTAACATTTGTTTCTAAAAACATCGAACATGTTCGAAGGTAATTGCTGAAGATGTGCAAAGGCTGACAAACGTAATACTCTCATTTCCGATAATCCAGAGGATTGATTTTTCACTTTTCTTGACTTTTTGGGCATGGCTGTAACAGTGCCAAGCAAGACAATCAAAATGAACACAAACTAAAGAAATAACCAAAACTAAAATGGATAAAACATTTTCCTTAATGAAATAAAATCAAAAACAAGAATGCTTTTTTTTTGTTAAAGAAAAAAAACAGTAAGACTATATTTTACATTTATAAAACTATAACTGCAGCAAAAATATCCTTCGTTTTTGTCTTTGGCGATTGATTTCATACATCAGCTTTCGGAGATTATTTGAACTGCATTTCTTTTGGTATTACTGAACGGCCAAACAGAAGAAAGGAAGGCTGAACAGTCATTTGGGATTTATCGTTTACTTTACTTTATTACACAAATACTCACTGTGGCCTTCTTTATATCTTGCACTTGACAAACACTCTCCATCCATCCTAACAAGGGTCGCGGGGCGTGCTGGAGCCTATCCCAGCCGTCTTCGGGCAGTAGGCGGGGGACACCCTGAACCGGTTGCCAGCCAATCGCAGGGCACATAGAGACCAACAACCATTCACAATGACAATCATGCTTAGGGACAATTTAGAGCGTTCCATTAACCTGCCATGTATGTTTTTGTAATATGGGAGGAAACCGGAGAAAAGCCACACATGGCTCGGGGAGAACATGCAAACACGTATCATCTATCTATACCAGTGACGTACAGTGACAGGCTGAACATTTGTATGCTCTTCCTCTAGATGGCAGAAGATACGACATTTTTGTTTGGTGGTGAGTCGTGACATTTCCCTCATACGTGCCTTGACCACAGTTGACCATGCGCTGTAATAGCAGGTCGAATGCACGTTTCTCCTCACGGCGGGGGATCTTTCACATTTTAAAATTGGGCTAACATGTTCCAAATCAGCGGCCCGGTAGTCCAGTGGTTAGCACGTCGACTTCACAGTGCAGAGGTACCGGGTTCAATTCCGGATCTGGCCTCCATGTGTGGAGTTTGCATGTTCTCCCTGGGCCTGCGTGGGTTTTCTCGGGGTGCTCCGGTTTCCTCACACATTCCAAAGACATGCATGGCAGGTTGATTGAGCACTCTAAATTGTCCCTAGGTGTGAGTGTGGATGTGCATGGTTGTTCGTCTCTGTGTTCCCTGCGATTGGCTGGCAACCAATTCAGGGTGTCCCCCGCCTACTGCCCGAAGACTGCTGGGATAGGCTCCAGCACCCCCCGCGACCCTAGTGAGGATCAAGCGGTTCAGAAGATGAATGAATGAATGAATGTTCCAAATCAGTATTTGTTTACCCTGTTTTGCATCCTCCATGTTCATTTCATACAAGACGCACTCATTCACTCCATTCTGGGGTGAGCCCAGAGGGCAGATACAGTTGATACGCAACCCCTGACACTCATGTTCACACCAACGGACAATTTTGCGTCTTCAATGACCCCAAAATGCATATTGGGGAATGAGGGAGGAAGCTGGACGTTTGATGAGAAAGCACACACAAGCAAAGGGACAACACACAAACTCCACACAGGAAGGCCCGGATTTGAACCACAAACCTCAGATCCGTGAAAGCAATGCTCTAACGAACTTCCGACAGATATGGCTTTTTTTAGGCTGATTCAGATTCCAATATTTGCCAGAATAAAAGCCAGGGAAGCAATTAATCGGCCGATTAATTTAAAAAATAAATTTCATAAATATTTTATTTTTTGGGGTCCCTTAAAGCTTACGATAATACATACAGGATGAATTACATGAAAAATTGCCAAACATTTTTGCTCACTTTTGACAGGGGTGAATGTTTGAATGCCATTTTTTTGTTTTATGTTGTAATGTGTTAATGCTATATTTTTTTTTTTTAGATTTTGAAAAGAGCTACTCTTGTCCGATTAAATCGGCCGGCCGATTAATCGTTTCGGGCCAGAACGATAACCACTATTCCTCCGTGCCGCCACAAGTCGTACTATTCTCAACTAAACTACACAAAAGACAAAGACAACATTTGAAAACAAAAAACAAACTAAAAACACCAATATGGTGTTTGACATTTAACCAAACAGTCCTTTCTGACTCAGCATTAGAAACCACCTTAAAACGTCCTCCTTGTGAAGCCTCCCAGAAGATGGAGGCGGACTTTTCGGGCCTCTGTGAAGGGAATGCAAGTTTCTGTCCGCTGGACCACAAAGACAGACGGGCTCAGTCCAAAGTCTGAAGCTTCAAGATGGAGAGGCGGGTGCTATTTGCAGGTGTGCACATCGTAGACCCTGACGCACTCCTGGCAGCTGACGTAGCAGCACCAATGGAAAATGCAGTGGCACTTCTCTTTGCGCCTCTCCGTCCGGGTGTTGTGGCCGCGGCCGCAGCACAGCAGGTCGCAGCCGTCGATGCCGTGCGACGTCAGATTACAGACGCGGTCGCGGGTGCCGAACGAGCCCGTCTCGGCGTTGGGGTCGCAGAAATTGGGCGAGCTCTCATAGTAGACAAGGTCGCGCTCGGTGGGGGGCTTGAAGTAGTTGTACCTGGGTCTGAGGGTCTCCACCCAGCCGCGCGACTCCTTGTGCTTCTCCACCACCATCTCCGAGGCACTGTCGTATTTGTCTTTCATGTAGTCGCCAATGACCCTGAAGTCCGGCTGAGACCACCAGCAGGTCTTGACCTCACAGCTGCCCGACAGCCCGTGGCACTTGCACTTTAGGAAAATGTTGTCGTAGAGAGACTGTGGATAAAATAAGATTTTTCTTCTGTTTTAAACACTGTCGGAAGCACTGCTGCACATTTACAAGCTAAATTCTAAGATAGTGGGAGCGGTGGTTTTATAATGTGTAATTACTAAACATAGAAAGAAGCCGCAAGAGCCTGGGAATAGCTGTTCTTTAAAGAAAAAAGAGAAACAGCTTCCCCAGTGTAACGTGCACGACAAGGACTCACCGTCCGGCCGGCCTCGTTGTTATGGAGATTCATGGCCGAGCGGGCATCGGTTCTGCGGCTCTCCCTCGCATCGGCAAACTCTCGGGACACCATGCCGCCAAAGTCCACGTTTTCACTGCAACCGCCCCACTTCCAGCCCTCGCCGGGGGGGCCCTTGTGACGCGTGTCGCAGCCGCAGATGGTGGCGGAGCCATCAGCGCAGGCCCGGGTGACCGCAAAGGCCACTCCGGCCGAGGCGATGGCGTGGACGAACGCTGACTCTCGAGTGGCTGGAAGGAGAGAAAGAGATGCACGCACGCTTGTTCAAAAGTATTGGGACAACAGGAAGTGGGACCGGAAGACAATATAACCATGTGCGTCAAATAACAATTTACATTCTTCAAGGGTTAGGGTTGAGTAGTGCTAAGGGGTCGTTTCTGGGTTCCAGTCCGAATTATATCTGGATTGGGGTGGTTGCTCTGAAGGAAATTAGGGGCTAGCCCTACCCTGAACCTCTCCACTAATCCAACCCGAGCCAAACTCATAGAACATCTACTCCAACCACATCACTCATCTAAGCAAAAACCCAACAGAATGCTGTCACAAATGCACCGAAATGTCCAATTTGAGCCTAATTGAATATTTCCTAACCCCAACAGATACAAAAATGCTCAAGTGAACCCCAATCATCCCACCACCTAACCACAATCCTAACCCAAAGTGAAACCCAACCCGAACCCAACATGAGCCCCTACCGATAATTTTAACCCCCACCCGAACCCTCCCTGAGCGCCAACCACGACACTAATCTAAACCCAACCTCCACAAAATGTTGGCGCAGATCCATTGAGAACATTTGGGGGACATGAGAAAACAGAACAGAACGCTTGAATCCAAGGTCCATTTTCTTCTACATAACTGACGGACTAAGTGTCCAACTATACAAATGCTAACTTGTCATTTCACCTTCTCAGGCATTTCACAATACAGTTACTGTAACTGCTGAGTGGTGGAGAAAGTAGGTCACAACCTGCTAATCCTGTCTTGCGTAACCTCGATGGCAAACATCTTTCAACCCACGCAAACGAGACCACTCGTAACACATTCAGGTGGCCAAATTCTGTCGCAGAGGTCATTACTCGTGTCGACCACATGTGTTTAGGTAGCATCCACAAAAGGTGCCAGTGTGGGGCTTTATTCATCTCAGACATCAATCGTCGTGTCTGTTGAATAAGGCCAGCGAGGGGCTATTGTCTCTGGGCTGACATAGTTAACTGATGACTCATCAGGCATCATGAGAGGAAGACACGGGCTTGACAGGTCTATCATTAAGAGACTCAATTAAGCTTTTGAAAGGTTAGGAAATGGCCTCACAAACGGCGGCAATGAGTGTCCACTTATCAAAGCAAATGTGATCGTGCTCGTTGTAGAAGTGGAATCACAATCTTGGACTATTGCATCAAAAAAAAGAAAAAAATAGAAGAGATTGGTTCGTGCGTGCGTTTTTGTGGAAGAGCATGAGGAGAAGAAAGAAAGGGACGAGTACAAAGCGAAAGGCAGAAGGGAGCGCCTGCCTTATAGCAGGTTCCAACCAGTTTAAGGACTAAAGGGCATTAGACAACAATGACGCAAGAGAAAAGGCCCACTGTCATCCCGCGCCAGCCGCTCCGCACAGCTACTGTATGTCAGCTCGCTGAAGTAGGTGCCATAAATGTAACAGAATCTTAACCGACAAAAAGTACAGGCTGATGATTTAAAGAAAGCGGATGTCTTCAGGGTTGATCAAATTAACTGTCAGGGTGGTTAAAAAAAAAAAAAAAGGAACTGTGATTCTGCTGTGTGTATCTGAAAACTGCAAATGTAATACTGTACATCGCCGTCCAATGATGATCGGTGAAGCCAATTTTTGTATTTTGTTAAAAATGAAAAAAAATACACACACACAAAGACATAATGGAGGTTACATGTTTGATGTTTTGAAAGCTTCAATTTGAGTTGAATGAGAACACGACTAAAAATGTCTTTGAATGGTTTGAAAAACTTCAAATTTTTAAAATGACAGGTTTCTACAAAACTAAGAGCACCGTGTTGCTATTTTACGTTGAAGTAAGCTCAAGTCAAAACTGAAACGTCACCCACTTTTGAGCTGTCAATATCAAGTGCCACCAAGGGGGTACTCACATAACACATAACAAGTGTGGCTTTAACTAGGGTCCCTGATGAACTCCTTTGGCAGTGCGGTAATGCTGCAAAAGGATAAGCGAGTGTAGGGATGAACGGGGTGAGGAAAAGAGGATTATCTTGGGACAAAATGAGCAAAGGAGCAGAGTCGGGAAGCAATTAAAGGGGCCCTGGCCTCTCAATATGAACACGGAGATGGGAACCTGAGAAAAAGGAGGAAGTGCTGCCTGATCTGTGGATTTCTTCCAAAACTTTACGAGTTAGAGGAAAATAAAGTTTGTCGGCCTTCCAACATTTTGTCAAGCGTGCACTCTAGTTTACGCGCAAAAGCACTGCGCTCGCGAGGTGGCCTTCTCAAGCCTCGTAAAGAGATCGGGACGATCTACGCGGGGTTGACCTTTGGGGCCAATTACACCGACAATAACATTTATTTCACCTGCTCTCGCATTAGTTCCACTGCTTGGTTTTAAGACCGGTTGATGGCGTTTCATGACACTTTGCATCCCCAGCAAACTTTGCCAAACGCCGGCAGGCCAAGTGGTCCCTGCAGCCTGCTGGGGGGTTGAATCCCCTATTGTGCCTCCACTGTCACGCTGCGTTAGGCCCACAATGGCTCCAGATATTTTATATGAAATTTGCCCTGGCCAGTGATTAGTGGGGACCAAGTTAAGTCATAGCAACAGAGAACTATGCATTGGCCGGACCCTGCTTGTCGGCAGACGGGGAAATCCCTATTCAAATGGTTTAATAAAACAATCTAAAGGGCGTGTGAATGGGGAAAAGCACTTTTTCTCCTGCTTAATCTCATGGTTGCAAAGATATTGTGCTCCGAGCTGAGCCCAGCGGGGAGTGGGGCTAAGGTCCCCCCATCAACTCCACTTGCCACACCCCTTCTTTCTTTCTTGCACAGAGTTAATGATATACCGGCGTGATGGCTTCCCTCCCCCAGCATGGTGAGACGTACGTTTCAGGGGGAAGAAGCAGAGAGCTCTCAGCTCATCCTACATACTGACACTTTCCCATCCTCGGGCTCCTGATCCAAGTTTGGTTAAGAACACAATGCGAGATTTCAGTCCGACGTAGAAGCTTGTCATCCGCGTCGCGTACGGCTGACGTCAATCGAGTTTCCGATGAAGCTCGTAATGGTTTGAGGTAGGAGTGACGGCGCGCACCTCTACCTGTAACGGCTGGGAAATGACCCCGCTTGCCTCGTTGTGTTTTCAAGAGGCCTGCGTAATGCTGTCAACTGATTCATAAAGTGCAGGCCGACGGCAGGGAGGTGTACTGTGTGAATACCAGGAATGCCGAAAACAGCTCCGACATCGGCCGGCTGCGCTGAGAACACCTGCACGTCTATCTGTTACCTTTCATCACAGGCAGATTCCTGCACTGCATGTTTTGACACTTTACTTAATGCAAATTAATGAGTGCTGACGCAGACGCGGCCCGCAGGCAGGGCTGGCGTGTCAGGGTGTGGAGTGAGCGAGAAAACCGAGGCGAGACAGTCAATAACACGGCAACTGTTTGACCGTATGACGTACGCCGTCATCCCTGCGTCGGATCATTTTGGACCGCGAAAAGGAGGTCGCTCAGTTGAAATGTTGTGCCCGATCAGCAGCCTCAAATTGTCCCCCCGTATCGTGAAGGTGAGGATTACGAGGGCCGTCACGGGTAGCAAGTGAGACCTATAAAGACGCCCGCTCCCCTTTGGCCCAAAAGAAGCAGGAGGAAATGGACACACTACAGTCTGAATTGCAGACAAACAGACACCAGTGAGGACAATGGGCCCGTAGCACAGACAAACACCAGCATCAATCAAATCCAGTGAAATGGAAGCCCTCTCCTACTAAGCCCTATCAAAGGCCGCCGAACTCCCGAGTCACTCTGGTTGCCCTCTGACAAAGGCACTTAATCCCGCCACTTTGACCTCTCCCATTATGAAGGGCTTCACTGACCTTAATCCAATCAAAATGATCTACTGAAGCCCAGTTACTGCCTCCCCTTTAACACTCAGCAGCCCAGCAATTTGGGCTCGGGGGGTGGTGGGTGGGGTGGGGGGCGGGGGGGATTGCGGTGTTATTTTGCTCCACAAAAGGAGCTGGGATGGAGAGTCCCTCTCACCTCCAACTCATCCTCAAGCCTCTTTAATACTGGCTCGAGAGTTCATTAAGTGTTACGGCTTGAGAGATTAAAGCAGTGGCTCTGTCTCACCTCGACATGTTGAAGTTCTGGTAGCCGGGTTTTAAGTTCACAGCCTTTGAATGATTGCCTAGTTTGAGCTTTGGAAACATGTTTCATTCGAAGCGCAGAGAAATAGGATTGGCGCACGTGTAAACCCTTCATCGTAGCAGATACAAGCGCAAAAGTCATTCATGTCTCTCAATGATTCTGGCGCCAAGGTCTGTCTCATAACAAACGATTGTGGCTAATGTGACACTCCAGGCTTATTTTTTGCCATGAATTCATTGTGGGAGGAAAAAGTAGAGCCAAAAAAACCCCCGAAAAACATTCTGCTTATTGGATCAAGAACAGTTAAGGTATCGTATCAAACCAATCACTGAAAAACGAGAGCCCTCTTTCCAGAAAAAATACATAAACCTTGAGTGATGAGGTTGTCGGGTTCCGATGAAACTGCCGCGTCAGGAACATCAATGCCTTCATCTGTTTTATCCGGCTTAATAATATGGCCGTTTGCTAATCATTTGCAGTTCTTCCCAAAGGAGCATTGCTTTAGCCCTGAACATACCAATCCAACTCCATAAATATAGCTCTCCATGCAAAATAATACTACCTGCATTTGTCTTGATTGGAGCTTTTTTGGGGATGACTTGACATTTTGTGTGAAAGTTGCAATTCATCATCACCAAAAGTCAACATATTAGATAACACGCCACCATTCGGGTTGAAGTGTTGTATAAGGCGCTTCAGAGAATCAACAGCAGAACAATCGCTGGGGATTCCCTCTGAAAGAAAACTCCCAACAAGACTGAACGGGGTTTGATCGTATGCATGAGTTCAGGTGGAGTGTTGTCTTGGTTCTATTTTAAAAAGGATTTGAGTGAGCGTAATGGTTGATGCAAGCGAGAAGAGCAGGTTTCTCTGTCATTCTCCTCATAGTGGTTGAGGAATGTGCAATGAAAATCACCTGTAACACTTGTCAAATGGCCTGTTGGGAGAAAATCATTCTCGGTACGTTAGTCGAACCGCTACAGGGGGTCCCTTAATTTAGCAGGATGGGCTTGGAACAGATTCAATGAAATACACACACACACACACACACAAAAAAAGGCAATCCTTTACCCTTATCCAACACCGGTCCAAAAATGGCCAGATTATCATTGACGGTGGTGCAGTTCCAGCGCCGCCCTCTGAACTGGTGTTGGCACTCCTGGATGCCAATCTTCACCCCTTCCGCCACGCTGGGCATGATTTCCAAGTGGATGCGGCAGAAGCCCAGCTGCTTGGGCACCAGGCCTGGAATGCTGCTGCAGATGATGGGTTGTGTGCCCAACGACGAGTACTGGTGGCGCACCGCTAGCGACCTAGACACACAGAAGGTCATCAGTGTTTGAGTTTTAGGACCTAAAAAAAAAACTAGTTGAGGATGTTTGGAGCAGTCATTTCATGTCTGTGGATGCCTGATGGCTAATATGACTATCAGATGCTAGCCCATCAACAACCCCCCTTCCACCAACCCCCGCCTCACATACACCTGGCCTTTGTGAGCATGGAATTGCAGGCCTGCCACAGCAGAGCGCTCCTGTCGATGATGAAAGTCCACGATGCATCTCCAAGTCTTCATAGACCTGAGGCCGACAACCGGGAGAGCTACACCGTGTTATTAGCTGTCCACACACTTAACAGCCTCCCCCATCTGAGGCTAACAAGAGCGTAAACGCTATGGTGAAACTACAGAGAGCGTACCAAGGCTAACATACACACGGCCCAATTCCCCGAAATTCCGCCTTTCCCGATTTCCTTTGAAGATGAAACAAGTGCAAACTTGGTTCAATCACGACATCCTTGCTTTTACTCGCCTTTCCCCTCTATCTCGCTATCTTCAATAGCGCTGCCAAGTGCAAAGCATGAGATAGGACGTCATGTTTTTTTTTTTTTTTTTTTTTTTTAATCGATGTATTTGTCCATTACCAGCATAACTGAAAAGTAACTAAACCCGGTCGAACAAAACTTTGTAGAGGAGTGTGGTGCAGGTCAAGGGAGAAGACATGAAATTTGGGTGCAAATTTTTGGGATGGCAAATCTATCACGGTGAAACCGCCGTTGTTGTTGTCAACCGCTTTGTCATGCGCATTACCACCGACAAGTCTGGAATGGAACACTTTCGACTGAAGCAGGAAGTTTTTTTCAAATTGATAACCACATTTTTGAAACGAAGACGCTCGGCTGTCTTCTGGCATAACCTTGAATCATGATTTAGCTTTGACAGAGTGCAGCGCGCTAACAAGTTTGTCATCTTCAATGTGTCCTTTCAATTTGGATTCTTGGGCCTGGAGTGGAACAATACGGACTTTAGCTACTGTTTGTTCAAATGTATAGTACTACTACTATCAGCTTTTGAAAACTAACTGTTCTGGCACCTTCCACCATCAACGGGATTTAAACACTAGCTACCATCATTGGCTTTGACAGAGTTATTGTCTTCAAAAACACTAGCTAGCATTATTGGCTTCTACAGAGTTATTGTCTTCATTATATCATCTCAGTTATCCAAGAAATTGGATATCCACTACAGTATTTTCAAAATTTCCAGTGGTCTCTTGTCTATTTACCATTTTCTAAAAATACATGAACTGTTCACCTGATTATTCAACTCACTCAAATCAATATTCAGAGTTCTCGGCACAAGTCACAACAGAGATAAATTGTTTAAGGAACACCCCCCGCTATTATCTTTGGGCAAATACCCTGCAGGTTAGCCACAAAGTGACTTTTTGGCAAGTTTGCACTCCTTGTCAACGGACGACTCAGGGTGCCACTCATCTCATTATCCACCCAAATGACACCAGTTACTGTAGCATCCACGCAAAAGTGGAACCCGAGCAGGTGTGTAGTGTTTGGCCGCACGGCTAGCTCGCTATCTGTTGACCTTTCGTCCAGAGACTAATCACAACAAGATTAGCAAAAGTCCTGACACTGGCTTAAGGCTATTTCCTGTAAAAATCTCCCAGTGGAAAGCCAAATGACCCCCTGCTTGACGGCTCCAAACCAGCTGACCTTGAATAACTCCATTATGCCTTCAGATCATCGCTGTGAAATATAAATTGCTTGTTGCAATTGGAATTTCAAGATTACATTTCAATGTTGTTGGGCGTCAAGGCGTGTCAAGAAATGAATTACGGTTTTACGTGCCTTCAAGCAGACGTCAGAGCTATTTGTCACACTGGTTCTGTCACACAAATTCTCGCCTCATTTCTACAGAATACGCCGCCATAGTAAATCACAGAAAAGTTGAGCAAGTCGAAAACGGCCCCGGAGGAAGTTGCGCTGGTGCGCAGCATCCGCCACTAAATAAGAGCACCGCTATCACAAATTGACCTCTCTTTGGCCCTTGTCACCCCGTACACTCCCACCCCTCAAAACAGCATCACACTCCCGGCAGAAACCTCTGAGTCCGCATCCCAGAGAAGAGCAGACTTTTGCTTCGCTCCCCTCTCACGCACAACAAAAGAGTGCAAATGCAAAGGAAGCCCGTGTTGACCAATTCATCACAGGCTCATCACTGTGATACTGCAGGGGAGGTGAAAACAAGCGCCGCAGGCTCGCATTTTTAAAGAGCTCCTTGTCAGTCACATCCTGAACCTCCTCCACCTCTGTTGCCTCATAGGGGGCGGGGGGAAAAAAATGGTGGCGTTGCTGATGTTTCCGTCGCGCTTGTCTTTACATTAATAAATCACAAGCACCTCATTCAGCAAAGTACAAAAGTCACAAATTCATATTTGGGAATTGAATTGAAATGTGGTCGGTCCGCGACAAAATCATCACTCACGGTTGCTATGCTCCATTCCAGGAGCAGCCTAAAAGTTGGGGTGGGACATGATGTACCCTCGCTTTTCGTGGGTGATACGTTTCATGATCCTGCTCACAAGGTTGAAGGAAGTCAGCGGTCACTTTAGGTAAAGAGTGGTTGCAAATAAATACTGAGCAAAACGTGTATACACATACAATTTTTTTTTTTTTGTCTGGGAACACCCCCCCCACCGCACCCCTCTCATATAAGCGTATCCAGTACAAGTTTAATGCATATTTCAGCAAGCCCAAGCAGGGCGCTTCAGAATTACCACTTTACTCGTGGGCCCCCAGGCCTTGGAGCCGACTTTGACATCAAGAGAATATGTTTGGGAAAAGGAATGTGCGGCGAGCTTTCACCTCCAGGTATTTATCTTCTAAAGGTGGGGTGGACTCAAAGGGGAAGGGGTTGGCGGCTGCCTTTTTTTTGGGGGTTGTTTTTTTTTTTTGGGAGGGGGCAGCCAGGCTACGGCAGGTTGAGGAGATGGCAGGTCTTCGGGGCACCGAGGCCAGAGAGACACACAGCGACTTCGCTCGGCAAAACGCCAACCGAGCGCTTTACAAATACTTTCTTTGCCTTGGGATCAGTTGCCACGAAACAAATAAGTCCTTTGACAAAATGAAAAAACCATTACGTCAATGAGTGATTGTTTGCTAGCAGTCGTGTAGCAAACTGTTCTGTTTGCTTGACGTCCTTTCTTTACGTCAAACTTGATCCAACCTCTAAAATCCAACCATCAGTTAAATAGAGGGACATTGGAATTTGCTTCTGCTATGATGACAAAATGGAAAATAGCCTCCCATTGTGTGTTTGCCACAAACAGTCTCACATACTGAGATCCTTAAAACCATTGCCCGTATCAGTTGGTAGCACATTCAACATATATATTTTTTTCAGAATCATCGTGCAATGGTCCTGATGTGGGTCAGCATTTTTTTTTCCATCTAAGGCCCAAATGTTATATCAGAATTTCCTCCCAGCCGAGCACAATCATGTGTTTCTCATCACTCTCAGCAGCAGGGGACCTGTTACAGGAAGATACACCCAATATCCAACCATGTGCAAATATTGAATCATAGAATAAATACATTATGCTTTGTTTGTGATGTTCCATAAGGTCTGCGCTTGCTGCGGATGACGCACATTAGTACACCGGGAAAGAACTGCACTAAAGGATCTCATTGGAAGTTATGCAGCACATTATAAACCATCATGTAGTGCTATAAAACTTTTCCGTGGAAAAATTATAATTGCACTTGACACCGCAGCCAACCGTTTCTCTCGATCGGGGGCGGGTCACCGCTGGAGAGTGGACCAGAATGAGAACATGAGACTTCCCCAAACCTTGCCTGCAAGTAGAATTCTCATGGTATTTGTGAGTTCACAAAACCCAGAGAATCCATCTTGTCCAGAACCCTGGCCGACGAGTGCACTTAAATAATTAGTTCATTAATAATGCCCTTTATCTGCATATTTACATTGCAAAAATGACAACTGTCACTCAACCCCATGATGCCATCCGCGGAAATCACCGAGAGCACAGGACTCGGCGGGTCAAAGCAAGGCACAATGGCGGTGATGACATCTTCATCCGTTGCCGTAATTGGTCAAAACAAAAGTTTGGTAGGCGCGCACAAGTTGCTGCATCACCCAATCAGCTCAAAGTATTGCACTACTTGTCCCATAGATCACATTGGAGCAGTCCCAGATTGATGCTGTGGAGAACTCCTTTGAGTGATGCGAATCGTGTGTGTGTGTACACACACACAGTATCAAAGCAAAAATGGCTCCTGCATTAAGTTCTAGTTCTAAATGTACTGTCGTTGCAGTTTTCACATGCACACATGAACAAATGATTCAAGGGAAAAAATAAAATAAATCAAGGATCCACCATTTTCACGGCTCATTGCTTCTCTGTTGACAAAGTTTGTCGAAATTGCTGTGTGTTTACGAACAAACTGTTTGGGGAAACCACAGCTTCCCTACTTGTGGTAAAGGACAAAATATTGGACACACCTCATAGTATGATGCAATGCAGTTGACACCACAACAAACTACAATATGATTCAAAACATCACGATCTAATTTGAGACGGCTCTTTGACAGGTACGTGCTCAGCATGTGTGCTCAGCATGTGTATGTGCACAGGCAATTAACGGAATGTGATCATTAAGTCATTTCAGATCAAAATGGCATCCACGTTGACCAAGCATCTCAAATGTTGGATGACCCCACCTCACGCGCACACGCACGGCAAACCAATGCACCTGCCGCATTCTCGATCAGAAAAGAGAACTTTTTGGAGACCCCCCACCCTCTCCCGCCGTCCTCCGAAAAAAAAGAGAACCAAAACCTGCCTTTCATGTCTTGTAAATGAATGTCATTTACCGTATTTATTAAACGTCGTGTGACGCGATGATGTAAAAATCAAGCAATATGAATTGAACGACCAGACCAATAAAAGTTTTTTAGACCCTTCCAACAAAAAAAAATAACATAAAAATACAACAGCACGTGGACCTTCCTCAAACATATAAATACGGAAAAAAAAACCCCACATGTTCAAATATACGCCATTTTAAACACTTCACGCACACACTCCTTTCATTTCCAGTGACTTTTGCATCCAAAATGACTTACCACCAGATGGGATAACTTGCCATGACACGCGTGAGCCCGCAGAGCAACAAGAGGAAACATCCAACGAATATCATCCTTAAAAAAAAGTTCGTCCGAACCTTTCCAACGTGATGCCTGATGCTGCGCGCCCGCTAGACCCGCTCACAGATCAGAACCAAAAGTGTCACCCCCCCACACCCCAAAAAAATTAACAACAACAATCAAACAGTGGCGCTGATGGGATCTTTATCGTTTTGCGCCAATCAACTCGCGCGTGGCGATCACGCTGCGGCAGAGGCTGACAGTCATCTAAAAAAAATGTTAAAAAGCTTGCTTGCCTCTTTCTTTTTTTTTTTTTTTTTTTTTTTTTTTTTTAGGACCCAGTCATGAGGAATTGCCAAAGGGTGATCTGTGATGATACGTTCCCCACCTCGCTCAAGGAGGCAATTTGAAGATGTCTTTTTTGGAGCTCATTGAGAATTGCAGTGCGTGTGATATATAATGTAGTTTCAAGGGGGAGAGAGGGGAGGGTTCGAGGGGGCTTTTAAATAGACATCGGAACCCCCGCGGATTGCGTAGCTATAACAACCTGTCCGGATTTCACTCCCCGGCTTGAAGCTTCTAAAATGCAGAAATAAATATGTGTGAATTGCTCGGGACCATTACTGACTTCTCCAAGGGCTTTTTCTTTCGGCGGGGGCGGGGGCGGCATGATGACTCCCCCTTCCATCCCCCATTCAGGTATAAAGGATTTTTAACAAAATGGATTGGATACAGTGGGTTTTTTTTAAATTAGTGAATGAAGAAAGACAACCCGAAAGTCTTACTTTTGCTTCAGTCTAATGCAATGTCAAGCAACAATGACAGTTGCACCGAGTTTGCGTCACGTTTTTACGTCATAAATGTGCTTTGTTTACGAAACCTTGCAAATGCATTCGGTTGAACCGGTCTCCATTGAAATTGATGTAAGAAAAATGTTCAAATATAGTTAGCGACGAGTCTGTATCTTAGGAAATATTCTACTTTAAAATACATCATAAAATGTCATGCGTGACAAAACGCAAAGGACACAACGCGTTAACTCCTAGGAAAACGTCACACAATGGACTTAAATGGAAAAAAACAGAAAAACGAATATTTCATCATTTTGAGGCACAGTGAGGTGGACCTTTGCACTATTAGGCCAGCAGGGGTCACCAAATGGAAGTAAGGCTCCCATAAATATGGGAATCGTTTGTAAACTAGTATGGACGCCTGAGGTATTGGGTTATCATCAACTTGATTTGACATTCTTACATTTAGTTGAGTAATTTCTCAAACATTCGTACTTTGTTTTATTCATATTGATCAATTTGAAGGCTTCAATCATGAAGCGCTCAAGAGCCCTTGAAGGCGGTCAGAAAAAGATGTTAGCGCCACCTGGTGGATATTTCAGATAGCAGTGAGTGTTTGGCACGTCTGCCTGACAGGTGTGAGGTTCTGAGTTGGAATCTGGGATGTATGTTCTCCCCAGTTGTCGAGCTGTTCTCCAGCTTTCCCCCACACGCCCAAAAAATGCTTGTTAAGTTCAATGAAGACTGTGGTCAAGTGATTCTCAAACTTTTTATACCATACCACTTCAAAAAATACTCGGCTCTCCAACTATCACAATCAAGAACAGCATTAAAAATTACAGTTATGCACTCGGATCAAGTAAATAAAAAACGAGACTGAGGTTTTATAACAAAAAAGCATATTTTATAGAACCGTATGCCATGGTAAATGTATGCAAAAAATCAACGAACATAAAAGATTACAGTGAAATGTATTTCCCAATGTTATATAAAAGTTAACGAACTCATTGATCACAAATTAAATGCAAATGCACTATTGTAAAAAGTTAAAAACAACTGAGTTGCACTTCAGAGTCACAGCAGTGAATTAGTTAAGCGGCTACCTTCATGGAAAGACAGTATTTTATAAATCCATTAGTGTGTGTGTGTATATATATATACATACATAAATATTTTTTATTTTTAAATAGGAGGTTACACTCTCTATGGGCGTGGGCCACCAGTTGCCCATCTCTGACGTAGACTAGAGGAACCCGCATACAACTTGTGGTACTACCACGACGAATAACACCTAAAATGTTAAGTCACAATAGTCATACGTATAAGTTGCATCTGATAACTTATTGACAAAATTGACTAATTTTGTGAAGGGCTCAAGTAGCCACATTGACCATGGGATTATCAAAAAAAAACCCCAAAAAAACATTGCTCATGAAATTAAAAAGTGAGCAAGACCTGAACTGTGGCTTGTACGTTGTTGTCTCACCACCTGGCTGAAGTGAGGGAAACTCCCAGGAAAGCTCAACATCTATGCCATAAAAAGATCTGCTTGATAAGCCTTGTTTTTTTAGAAGGGGGTGCTAAATCGTGATGGGATTTGCTGCTCTTTTCGGCGATCCGGTTCATTTGGATCGGCTCAGTCAAAAGAGTCGGATATTTTTGGCTCTCAAACGGCTCTTTTAACTTTAGCTTTTCTTTTAAATATTTATGACAAATTTAGCATACATTTGGTGAACTAAATATTGCACTCTGCTGACTGCAAATAGTAACAATTATCAAGCAAAGAAATGGCTTTTTAGTTATTTTATTGAACATTAAAAAGGCTCCAAACAATAAACAAGCAACAAAATTAAACCTCAACCAACAACAATCAAACATTTGTTTGTTTATTGTTTACTGAGCATATATAGTACACACAGTAATAGATTAACAAAAGGCAAGCAAAATTTATGAAATGAAAATTTAAAAAGTATGTATGCTCAAAGGAGTAGGAAGAAGTAAACAACTTATCTAGTCCTACCCCTTATTGTGTAGAATATGAATTGATCATTTTTCAAAACAAAGAAGAAGAAGAAAAAGTCTACATATCATCAAATACTTTTACCATTGTGTATACTATACTTTTCTATTTATACACCTTTCGGTTTGTATATTTATAATTATTCTTTCTCCTTTTTGTTTCAATTTTCTCATATTCATTATAATTACCGTAAATTCTGGACTATAAGCCGCTACTTTTTTCCCAAACTTTCAACCCTGCGGCTTATACAGTGATGCGGCCAATATGTGTAATTTTTCTAACGGCCGCCAGGGGCGCTTGCGTAGAAAAGGTAAGATTAAGACCGGTCTTTATCACACTGTTTAATTCCGACACTGAGGACGGTGACTTCGATGGCTTCAATTCACAGGAGGAAGATGAAGACGGCTCACCGTGATTTTCTTTCTTTGTAAATATGTTTACATGTTTTAATGTGGGCACATGCGGCTTATATACAGGTGCGGCTTGTGTATGTACAAAATTGGTTTTCCTCTAAAAATGTAGTGGGTGCGGCTTATAATCAGGTGCGCTCTATAGTGCGGAAATTACGGTACTGCATTTCTTGAGTACAAATGATAAATTCATCAAAATCCAAAACAAGAACAAACAGCTGTAATACTATATTTTATAAGTATATCAAATGTATCTTCTTAATTGTGATTCATATAGTTTTTTTGTACTAATCTTTTGAATTTATTTTTGAACTCCTCCAGCGATTTACTCATTTTCAGGTCCGTTTCAAGCTTATTCCACAGGTTGACACCTGTTACTGATACACACCTTTGCTTAATGTTTGTTCTTGTTCTGGATTTTTTGTATTGATTAGTACCCCTTAGATTATAACTGCTCTCTCTAATTTCAAAAAGCTTCCGTATATTTTGACAAAGGAGATTGTTATGTGCTTTATACATTAATTGGGCGATTTTTAAGTTAACCAGGTCGTAGAATTTCATTGTGTTTAATTTGATGAATAGTGGATTTGTGGGTTCTATATATTTAGACCTATTGATTATTCTGATTGCTTTTTTTTTTTAGTTTTAAGACAGGGAGTGTGTTTGTTTTACAGGCGTTCCCCCATATTTCCACACAGTAGGTCATATATGGGAGTAATAATGAATAATATAATGTGTAAAAGGAACTCTTATTCAACACGTCCTTAGTTTTGTGGAGTATCCCGATAGTTTTGGATATTTTTCTTTTAACGTTATCTATGTGTGGCTTCCAGGATAGTTTGGTATCTATTACTAGTTCAAGAAATGTATTTTCATGAACTCGTTCTATTTCAATTGAGTTTATCTTTATTTTAACTTGGTCTTTGATTGGTCTCGTGCCAAAAACAACTATCTTGGTATTTGTTAAATTTATAGATAGTCTATTTATGTCAAACAAGTTTTTAAAATTTGGTTCATTTTCCACAATTTTCAGGAGTTGTTCCATGTTATTTCCGGAGCAGTAAAAGGTTGTGTCATCGGCGAATAGGACACATTTGAATTGTTTTGAAACACTACAGATATCATTTATATATAAAATGAATAGCTTTGGTCCAAGCACTGATCCCTGAGGCACTCCATGGGTAATCTTCAGTGAGTTGGATTTTTTGTTATTGAACTGCACATACTGATATCTGTTTTCTAAATAACTTTCAGTCCATTTATATGCTATGCCTCTGATACCATATCTCTCTAATTTATTCAATAATGTAGTATGATCTATTGTATCATGACAAAAATAGCGAGTATTAACTGTAACAGCAGCAGTGAACAAAACAAACATAAGCTACTCCTTGCTTTATTTTAACAAACATAAGCTACTCCTTACTTTATTTTACATTTGCAGTCAACAAAACTAAATACTTCAACTTGGAATACTTCAATTTGTCCAGTCTTTGAGAACACCCGCTCTGACGGGACAGATATTGCTACAATGCATAATCTACTTTCCATTACTTTGATCAAACGAGGGTAGACAGAAGCTCGGTATTTCCACCAGCTCAGTGGATCAGCTGCCCTTGAAATCTGTGGCGCTTCAAGATATGCCCTAATTTAGTGTTTTGTGTTTTTGCACGCTTGGCTAATACTGTACTGGAAATTAGATTCAGATTGCTTGCCAAACGCCTCTGTGGTTTTCCGGACAGTAGGGGGCGATATGAACTAAACACATCCAATTCACTAAGAAGAAGAATAAGTGCAAGCACAAGAACGGTACCACATCCGGTTCAATGACAAGTTTTTCCTCTGTCCACAACCCCTGTTCTCAGTGAGTAATTTTAACATTTTAAACTGACTTCGCAGTTAATCTCTGAGTGTATAGATGTAGACAATTGGGGAGAGTTATTTAGACACGTTGCTCCTTTAATTTTGTTGTTGTGACTCAACGTAAAAGGGGGCAGTGAGCGAGCAAGCACGCCGCCAACAAGTAGACCTCAGTAGTCAATCAAAAGCAATCGCGAACAGCGTTTGACTTGAATGCTATTCTGTATGTTTTCCACACCAAAGCTGCTATCAGCAGTGGAAGTGTGATGGCTTCATGTTGTCAGCGGCTTACTTACGCAGTATACCCGCGTGACACCCCTCAAGGCGGTTGGATAAACGGAGGAAAAATCTGCTTGCCACTTCTGTTGCTTTTATTAGAATTCGTAAGGGAGGGAGAGTAAAGTATCATAACACACACAGCATATACAGTACAGTATAGTGGACAAACCAGAAGTTGGAGCGGGTCCTTCAAAGTAAAACATGAAATAATTGTGAGCATATTTTTCTGTTCACAACACCCCCACTTGCTCTCACATTATTGGCATCCTAATCACTTTACATCAAAATAAAATACTCATGACCCAAATAACAACTTGGAAATAATCGACAACTTAATTCGTGATGCAGGTGTCATCATAACATCTGCAAGCATCACTTCAGTTGGACAATACTGTAGGTCTACCTTGCCATCATTTACAGTAGACCTAATGAAATGGTACTTAACATCAATGTGTTTGCTCCTCTGCCTGTTCACGGGATTCTTTGCTAGAGCTATAGTACCCTGATTATCCTCAAACACTTTGGCAGGTAAATGTCCACACGTTTTCATACCATTCAGTAGGTGGGTCAAATGTAAACATTCTTGAATAGTTGCGGCTAGTGCCATATATTCGGCCTCACAAGTCGACAATGCTACAGTTTGCTGCTTTTTGGTTTTCCATGACACAACAGGACCTCTTTCATTTAGACATACACAATAGCCAGTTGTGCTGCGTCTATCCGTAACATCTGCTGCCCAGTCGGCATCACTGTAGGCATGTATCTGTAGTTTGTCACATTTCCGGTAGCATAGTTCTTGTGTTGTAGTACCTTTCAGATATCTCAGTACATGTTTGGAAGTTACCCACAGTGCTCTTCAGTGGGATTTGTAAATGACTGTGATAACCTACTAACTACAAAACTTAAATCAGGCCGTGTGCACATCGATAAGTAAATGAAACTTCCAACCATTTCTCTATACTTAGTTACATTGTCTAATGGCTTTGCATCATCAGAGTAATTCAATTTCTGTTCACATGGTGTTTTTCTAGCTTTACAATAATTCATGTTAAATCTCACAAGTCTTTGTGACATCTTTACATATTCCTCTGACTGATCAAAATCAATACCTAGAAAATGTGTCAGTTTTCCCAAATCTTTCATTTTAAATGTAGCTGCAAGCATGTTTTTCACATTTCTCATGAATTCCTCATCAGTAGCAGCTATGATTAAATCATCAACCCAAATTATTGTGATGACTTTGTCACTTCCCTTTTCTTTGATATAGACACAATAATCAGCTTCATTCTGAATGAAGTCATTGTCAATCAAGTAAGAATGTAACATCAGATTCCAATTGCGACCTGCCTGTTTAAGGCCGTACAGTGACTTTTCAAGTTTACACACAAGCTTCTGTTCAGTACTGTACTTATTACCTCATAACCCTCTGGTTGTTCTACATAGAGCTCACAATCTATGGGTGCATGAAGATAAGCTGTCTTTACGTCCATTTGGTGGAGTAGCAAATTATATTAGTAAACAGTTGGTCATTGTCAACAGTCACATAGTCATTTAGGCTTCTTTTTAGCTCTAGTTGATTTTCTCACACCGTCTACACTGCTCGGTTGTGTTACCATGTCAGACACAGGGCTGCCCATTTCTGCATTTCTGTTTCCACTGTATATGGCTTTCTGTTTGCTCTGCCAGAGTCCAAACAATCATCACTATCATCCTGATCTGAGCTCATCTCTGTCTGGATTTGTTGCTGTGTTTTCAACATTTCAACAAATTTCAACATTCTGTGTTTTTGTATTTTTTTACTGTTTGGTTAATAAACAAAATAAGCTGGACAATTTTTGTCATATCCAACGAAAATTCCCTTTTCGCTTCTAGAGTCAAGTTTCTTCTTGTCATGCTTGTATGCATAGCACACAGCGCCAAACTTTTGCATTTGTGAAATATTTGGTTTCTTTCCAGTCAACATAATGTAAGCAGTCTGCTTTGTGCGATTATTAAAGCGTCAGTTCGTGACCACTACTGCTGTCTGCACTGCATAAGTCCACAAAATTTTGGGTAGGTCACTTTCAAGTAACATGCATCTCGCCATGTCAAATAAAGTCCTCCAGTTTCTCTCTGCTGTACCGTTTTGGTGCGGTGAGTATGGTGCTGAGGTTTCGTGTCTAATGC
Source organism: Hippocampus mohnikei (assembly GCA_026261675.1). Lineage (NCBI taxonomy): Eukaryota > Metazoa > Chordata > Actinopteri > Syngnathiformes > Syngnathidae > Hippocampus > Hippocampus mohnikei. The sequence goes on along the minus strand of JAKGUB010000325.1, from coordinate 21,111,989 downwards.
CATGTTTACGCACAAGTCCTTGGTACTCTTTGGACATGAAGTCAGTACCATTGTCAGATCTAATACACTTAACCTTCCCATAGGGGGCAGTGTCTGCTAAAAAGTTTTCTGTGGCAGTCACTGTATCACTCTTGTGTTTGAGAAAGTACACAAAAATTGTACTTGAGAAGTCATCAGTAAACGACACTGCAAATCTGTGTCCATCTATAGAAATGGGATCTATAGGTCCTGCCAGATCTGTATGCACTAAGCCTAACACCTCTGTTGCTCTTGCATCCGGCTCTCTATTTCTGGTTTGCACAAACTTCCCTTGAATACACACTTCACATGGTGACACAGGTTTTACACATGTCCCTTTGATTACCATACCATCAACCACTTTTGTCAACTTTTGCACATCACTGTAATTGCAATGGCAGAGAATCTCGTGCCACGTTTGTAAATCAAAACAACCTTTGCACTTGTCAATACCCTCGTCTGCAGTAGATAGGTAGTACAGATTGTTTTGAACATTGATGGGGAATACTGTACCGTCACTCATTTTCACCATGTCCTTTCCTTCGTTGAAAATCACTGTTGCTCCACTTGCCGTCGCCGCCTTCACAGAGAAAATGTCTTGTGGATATGAAGGAATGAACAGTGTATTCCTCAACGTTGCTGTATGGTGGTGTCCTTTGCTGTCGATGAGGTTCACCTCTGCTTCTCCCCGCCGTTTCGCCACGCCTTGGCACCTGGTTCCGTCTGCTAGCTCAACATAGTGTGTGTCAGCCTTGAAGGTCTCATCGAAGCTCTTGAACTTCGTCTCATCTGTGATGATGTGGGATGTAGCGCTGGTGTCCACCATTAGGCCTTTCATCTTTACGCCACGTCCTGGAACGATGTCCGCTTCTCTGTCCTTGGTCAAGAAAGCATACGACTTGTTGCCCTCTCCCTCTGCAGCTTGTCTAGCTTGTTCACTCTTCGGTCGACGTCTGCAGTTTGCATCTCTGTGCGTTGAACTTTTGTAATAACTGCACCACTGTCTTCTTTGGCATTCTCTCGCTTTGTGCCCTTTTACACCGCACTTAAAGCACACCATATCCGCCATTTTGTTTTTGTCGTCGCCCCTTGGAGTGTTATCTTTCACTTTCATGACATTATCTGACACCTGAGCGCAGAGTTTTTCGGTGTCTTCATATGATCGCAGTCTAGTTTTAAAGTCAGCAAATTTGAGCTTTTCTTCACTCTGTGTCACATGCACTGCAAAAGGTTTGAAGGATTCTGGAAGTCCTTTCAACACCATTGCTGTGAGTAGATCATCACTCATGACTTCTTCTGCATTTCTCAGCGCTGTGATGATAGTCTCTGCCCTAATCAAAAAATCTGTTACGCTTTCCTTGCTTCCCATCTGCAGATTTGTCAGTTCATAACACAGGTTTATTATGCGAGGTTTCCCTTTACCTGCATAGTACTCTCGAAGCATCTTCAGGGCTTTTCTCCCATCATCTGCAGCTCCGCGCATGACCAGGCCTAGACTTTTGTCGTCTGAAAACTGTATCAGCTCTGCATAGGTCATCCCGTTCTGTTCCTTGTCCTTAGCCTCTTCATCAAGCTGGGGATTTTCACTCAAAATAGTCTCTTTGAGCCCCTGTAGCCGCAAGTAGGCAAATAATTTTGTTTCCCCGAGCTCATACTGTTTCTCATCTCCCTTAAAAGTCAAACGTGACCATCTGCTTGACCCTTGGTTTGGCCGATCCATAGCTTCTACGGTAGCCTAGGGTAGCACCACGAGGTAGCACTGTTAGCAGCTAAAAGCCAAGCTATGCTAACCTCTTCGCCGAGTTTGCAGTTCGTCGCTCTTCTCAGCGGCTTCAAACTTTCTTCAGCCGTCCTTGGGAGATTACTGGGCCCATAACCTGTTGTCAGCAGCTTACCTACGCAGTATACCCACGTGACATCCCTCAAGGCGGTTGGATAAATGGAGGAAAATCTGCTTGCCACTTCTCTTGCTTTTATTAGAATTCGTAAGGGAGGGAGAGTAAAGTATCATAACACACACAGCATATATAGTGGAGAAACCGGAAGTTGGAGCGGGTCCTTCAAAGTAAAACAGGAAATAATTGAGAGCATATTTTTCTATTCACAACACTTCACAACAGTGGGGGCAGATTTGTTTCAAAACCATTCCCACAAATGCACCCGTGACTTTGTTCATTTGTTTTTCGAAAGGAGGTTGCTCATTGTACTTTGGGTGTGGGGAGAGAGCCGCGAGTGGATCGCTCAAACAGATGCATTGCGAGTGCGGGCACGTTAGGAAATGGACGGGTTGAAAGTAAAAGTCTGCCACTTAACGAATAATGAGTCAAATTAAAAGAAAAAAAAAAGAAAACACTTTTCTATGGACTACAGTGTGTGACTTTCCACTTTTGTTTTGTTTTTCTGCCTGACCAGATTACAGGGCCAAAGGCGCAGCCGCCAGAGGACGTGCGGAGGGGACGCCAACCTGCATTTGGACACGTGTGAGTACTGAGCTGTGTGGTGTGGTTGAAGAACTGATGTCTGATGTCACGTTGCACCACAAGGTGGAGGTGAGTGTGCCCGCCTGTCTGTCTCTCACTCAACTTAAACTTCTGCTTCGTGTACTGCACAAAAGTGTCAACTCCACATAGACAACCCGAGCATCATCAAGCACTTCTGGAATATCTTTTTAAACCTTGAAGTGGACCAAGTTAGTTATATATATAATATATACAGTAAACATTCTCTAGTGCGGACTCGTGTTTGCGCTGTCCAATTTGTCCTGATAACTCATTTGGGAAATGAGCATGGTACATGTCCTTTATGAACCGGCAAGTATGTTGACAAAATGCACGTGTAACAACACAATTAATAAAATGCAAAACTATACTGTCCAAAATCTGTTTATATAACAAAAACTGCAATATAGGTGTATCCAAAAAAGCCCAACAGTACAATACGTACAGTATTTTAATGTTTATTTTTTTCTGTCTTGGGAAAAAAATGTGTCTATTTTGGATTGTTTTGTTGGGTGCATTCTTTGATTTATGACAATGTTTGCCTGCGTGTCATACAGTTTTCTTGCTAGTTGCAAGTAACTGTCCCGTTGATCACCGATGTCTGGTGATTCAGCTAGTGCCGCGATCTACGGGGACGTAAGTGAATAAAGTTAAAATCATTCACAATTACAATAAAACGCACGCCAATAAAAACTCACTTACACATCGTCGTTTTGGATCTGATGAATGAAAACGGCGAAGTGAAAACGGCGAAGTGAAAACGTGTCGTCGTCTTTCCGTCGCATCGGGTGGGCGTTGCGTGTATATAAGCTCCCGCGGCATGACGTCTCCATCCGGGTTACGGTTAGTGGAATTTCCGCTTACGTAAGTTCCGATAACATGTAATATCGTAGTCAAAATGTTATTGCATAGGTTTTTACTCCGGGTGAAGGATATTCCTTTTCCTAGAATTCCGGGGATGGGAATGTTTACTGTATCTAATATATACATACTAGAGCTGTCAGTTTAGCGGGTTTATATCGGGATTAATTTAAATGAATTTTATCGGGATCAAAATTTTTCTCGCGAGATTAACGCGGAGACGTCACAGCCGATGTTACGTTGCTCTATAAATAAACCAGAAACAAAACATCAAGCGCGCTGCGCGGGTCCACGCACGTTTGTTTTGCCAGCCACGGCAGCGCGAGACACTGAAAACGGATACTTAAATAGCTCATGAATGGAAAGTTTACTTTTAAAAAGTTGCCAGACTGTTCCACTGACAAGACCAAAGTTACCTGTATGTTTTGCAGTCGTAAACCGAGCTATCATCATAGCACGTCGAGTCTGAAATACCACTTAATGGCCAAGCGCACAGCTGACGTTCTACTCCCCCCCTTGTCTCAGACAGACAGCTATGGATAATTTCAAACGAAGAAAATGGATGACACGACGAAGAACAAATTTGCTGAACGACTCCTGTTGGATTGACCTGGCGCTTTAAGAGGCGGGGCTGCCACTGACAGGTGACGTTCGCGCGATGTATAAATAGCGTTTTGTTTCGTGAGTGAATACACTCGCTTCGTCGTCGGCATGGCTCAATGTTAAGCTACGCGAGTGCTTCTTATCAAGTCAGATGTGTAAAGTTAGCTTTTAGATTCGGTCATGATCGCTGCTTTGGTTGCCGATCGCTATGCAATCACAGTCAGTTACCGTCGCAATCGGCAATTTAAACAACGTGGGCTAAAATGTTGCTAGAACAGGGCTGTCTTTATTTAGCTCATTTTTGCATAGTTGTCATGTTTGTCCGTCTGCAATCTGACGTTTAAACGAAGTAAATTGCGTTGGAGCTGGGGTAAATATGCCGGCGCTCCACTTCCGGGTTGGACCTTTGGGACTTGTAGTTCTTTTGTTCGATTCGACTTGATATGTTCATGCCGCGCTCCACTTCGGGATTGAGTATTGGGACTTGTAGTTCTTTTGTTCGATTCGACTTTATGTTTGTGTTGAATGGTTTCTTACGTTTAAAACAATGAATAATGATGACGATAATGATACATAGTGAAATCAGGGTTGATTACATTATTTATTAAACGTATTGTTAGATAAAGGTATTCATTAATGTCAATTATATACATATTTACATTGCGATGCAGAAAGATAGATATATTAATTTTTTACTGCATTTATGTGTAGTTTAGGTTATTACCTGCTTCTGATACTTCTGTTACAACTACTACTACTCCTACTTCTGCTGCAAAGTGCTCCAATAAATGATCCAAAAGTACAGAACGAGAGATCCTTCCATGCTGACCGGCAATCCCTAACTGAACAACCATTACTGATTGCCAGCGAGAGCCTCCATTACAAGAATCCGAAATGATGTCGACACAAAACCGTAGAGAGACCAAGGACCAACAGAATCAGCATAGCCTGACTGCTGTGTTCAAAGCAAATTTGAGAAAAACGAAGTATGCAACCATGGCTTAAATCCATTATAGGCCGAGTACTAGTTTACCTTAGATGTGCACTTTATAATGTTATATTGCGCTGTTTTGATTCCTAAAAGAGCTGTTCAAGCAGCTGTTGTGTGACAAAATATTGTTTTCACTGTTGTTGATGGACAGTAATATTGTGTGAGAGATAATGTGTGAATAACTGCTCCAAGTGAAAAATGTTCATGTAAAATTGAAAATCAAAATTGTTATTTCAGTAAATATTTGCATTTTGCACATAGAAAACTGATTCATGATTCCATGTTGATGAGAGCATTAAAATGGGGAAAATAGGACAAAAATATAAAAGGAAATTCAGAAACGATAAAAAATGAGTGAGCAATCATGATTAATTTTTAGTTAATTTGAGTTAATTATGACAGTTGAGTTTTTAATTAGATTAAAAATTTTAATCGTTTGACAGCTCTAATACATACATATGACTAACTTGGCCCACTTCAATGTTATTTAAAAACTTGACCAGAAGAGTGTGATCATGTTGTTGTGGAGTACACGGCAGTTAGTTTTTGTCTCAGTGAGAGAAGTCGGACGTGCTCATGTCCCCCTTGGTGTGTCATGAGATGTCAGTGACATCACGCATGAGCTGGTCAAGCACATGCTCCCATCTCAGGCCTGTCGTCAGTGTTTGTGTGCGTGCAACTTGAACTGGCCCACACAAAGATCGACTGGTCAAATGCTTTTACATTGTCATGTTCGCTTTAAAATAAATTGTTCAACTTGAATTCGAGGCTTTGCCTATCATGACCAAATCCATCCTCAACTCACTCGAAGCCTTTTCAAAGACTAAAGTCTTTTCACTGTTCCCATTGGTCTCCACATGACTCGAAACTCCAGGAATCGAGCTTTTGGGTCATGTGAAACCGACGGGAACAGTGAAAAGACTGTCTGATGTGACCCAAGTGCAAGTCTGAGCTCAAGACTCAAGTGGGACTGAACAAGTGCTGCAATGCCCGCCCCAAACCACACCCAATTTGACATCCACCAATCGTGGTGAGGCCCTCATTTGCATAACCCCAACCCATATTTGCATAACCATGCCCACTGCCCAAGTTCTGACCAATCAGATTGCTCCAGATTTGCATAGCCACACCCAAAGTGCACCAATCTGTGCGCGTCTAATTTGCATAACCACTCCCCCTTTCCACCATTCACAGCATATCATCATGCTCCACCCACTTTCACAGCTATCAGCGAATCATCAGCCATCATTCAAGCCAGGCCACACCCACTTTCCTGGATTTTTCTGCCTGGAAAAAAAGTCCAGGAAAAGAAATTTGGCATCCGTGAGTTACATGTAAATCAATTTCTTGTGCAGACAAAGATGCGTTGGGCATGAAACTTACCAGGGAGATAGACTGTTGGGTCTTTCGAGAGCAGGAAGCCGATCATGTTTACGGCTGCCTGGGGAGAAAAAAAAAAAGTAAAAAAAGTAGTCATGATGGTGCATTGAACGAGTGTAAATGTTTCCTACTTTTCAGGCTGGCCCAAAGTTTGACTCCAGCTCCTTGCCAATAAGAGGAAGAAGAGATATAAGTGTTGCCTGCAGGTCTGTGCTCGTAGGTGGACTCTGGCGGTGAGCAGGTGACTCCCTCTTGTGGCACGGAGGACCCCAGAACAATCTTCCTTCAACTCTGAAAATGAAATAAGGCTTGTTGTGTTGGGTCTGTCTCAGTGACAGACTGAGGCTGCTGTTGTCTTCTTCTCTTATCAAAACAATATTGTCTTTTCCTCTGATCAAAACAGTTTCTCCCCTAGCGGATATTCCACAAATTGCACCCTATTAAAAATATTCATTCCGTGTCTATTGTGCATTTTTTCACTTTTAAATTATCCTGCTGGCCTGATCAAAACTCCTTGCGGGCCGGTATGTTATACACCCCTGATGAATAGTAAGGCGTTTTTAGCCGGAAAAAACGACCATGTATAGTAAGGCGTTTTTCGATGAAAAAAAACAGCATGTATATAAGACGTTTTTAGACGAAAAAAAACGACCATTTATTGTAAGCCGTTTTTAGACGAAAATAACGACCATGTATATTAAGGCGTTTTTAGCCCAAAAAAAACGACCATTTATAGTAAGGCGTTTTTAGCCGAAAATAACGACCATGTATTGTAAGCCGTTTTAGCCGAAAATAACGACCATGTATATTAAGGCGTTTTTAGCCGAAAAAAACGACCATGTATAGTAAGGCGTTTTTCGACGAAAAAAAAACACCATGTATTGGAAGGCGTTTTTAGACGAAAAAAAACGACCATGTATAGTAAGGCGTTTTTAACCGAAAAAAACGACCATGTATAGTAAGGCGTTTTTCGACGAAAAAAAACCACCATGTATTGGAAGGCGTTTTTAGACGAAAAAAAACGACCATGTATAGTAAGGCGTTTTTCGACAAAAAAAAACACCATGTATTGGAAGGCGTTTTTAGCCGAAAATAACGACCATGCATATTAAGGCGTTTTTAGCCGAAAAAAACCGACCATTTATAGTAAGGCATTTTTAGCCGAAAAAAAAACCGACCATGTATATTAGGGCGTTTTTAACCGAAAAAACCGACCATTTTTAGTAAGGCATTTTTAGCCGAAAAAAACGACCATGTATAGTAAGGCGTTTTTCGATGAAAAAAAAACCATGTATAGTAAGGCGTTTTTAGACGAAAAAAACGACCATGTATAGTAAGGCGTTTTTCGACGAAAAAAAACACCATGTATTGTAAGGCGTTTTTAGCCGAAAATAACGACCATGTATAGTAAGCCGTTTTTAGATGAAAAAAAACACCATGTATAGTAAGGCGTTTTTCAACGAAAAAACCACCATGTATTGTAAGGCGTTTTTAGCCGAAAAAAACGACCATGTATAGTAAGGCATTTTAACCCGAAAAAAACGACCACGTATAGTAAGGCGTTTTTAGCCGAAAAAAACGTTCATGTATAGGAAGGCGTTTTTAGCCCAAAAAAACGACCATGTATTATAGTCAGGCGTTTTTTATAGAAAAAAACTACCATGTATAGTAAGGCGTTTTTTATAGAAAAAAACCCACCATGTATTGTAAGGGGTTTTAAGACGAAAAAACCGACCATGTATAGAAAGGCGTTTTTAGCTGAAAATAACGACCATGTATAGTAAGGCGTTTTTCAATGAAAAAAAACACCATGTATAGTAAGGCGTTTTTAGCCGAAAATAACGACCATGCATATTAAGGCGTTTTTAGCCGAAAACAACGACCATGTATAGTAAGGCGTTTTTAGATGAAAAAAAACGACCAATAAAAATAAAAAAACAGAAGTCATTTCAAATGGCAACTTTCTGGCTTGAATACCAACAGAGTCAAGAAGAAGAAAGAAAAAAGCTGGTAGTCATCAGCAGTTACTCAAGTAAGGCGTTTTTAGACGAAAAAAAACTACCATGTATAGTAAGGCGTTTTTCGACGAAAAAAAACACCATGTATATAAGGCGTTTTAGACGAAAAAAATGACCTTGTATATTAAGGCCTTTTCAGCCGAAAATAACGACCATGTATATAGTAAGGCCTTTTTAGATGAAAAAAACGACCATGTATATTAAGGCCTTTTTAGATGAAAAAACGACCATATACAGTATAGTAAGGCATTTTTTGCCGAAAAAAAACGACCATGTATAGTAAGCCATTTTTAGCCGAAAATAACGACCATGTATAGTAAGGCGTTTTTAGACGAAGAAAACGACCATATACAGTATAGTAAGGCATTTTTTGCCGAAAAAAAACGACCATGTATAGTAAGCCATTTTTAGCCGAAAATAACGACCATGTATAGTAAGGCGTTTTTAGCTGAAAAAAACGACCATGTAAGGCGTTTTATGACGAAAAAAACCACCATGGCGTTTTTGGACGAAAAAAAACGACCATGTATAGTAAGGCTTTTTAAGACGAAAAAAACGACCATGTATAGAAAGGCGATTTTAGACGAAAATAACGACCATGTATATAGTAAGGCGATTTTAGCAGAAAAAAAACAACCATGTATAGTAAGGCGTTTTAGCTGAAAAAAACGACCATGTATAGTAAGGCGTTTTTCGACAAAAAAACCACCATGTATAGTAAGGCGTTTTTAGACGAAAAAAACAACCATGTATAGTAAGGCGTTTTTCTACAAAAAAAAACCCACCATGTATAGTAAGGCGTTTTAAGACGAAAAAAACGACCATGTATAGAAAGGCGATTTTAGCCGAAAATAACGACCATGTATATAGTAAGGCGTTTTTAGCAGAAAAAAACGACCATGTATAGTAAGGCGTGTTTAGCCGAAAAAAACGACCATGTATAGTAAGGCGTTTTTCGACGAAAAAACCCACCATGTATAGTAAGGCGTTTTTAGCCGAAAAAAACGACCATGTATAGTAAGGCGTTTTTAGCCGAAAAAAAACACCATGTATAGTAAGGCGTTTTTCGACGAAAAAAACCACCATGTATAGTAAGGCTTTTTAAGACGAAAAAAACGACCATGTATAGAAAGGCGATTTTAGCCGAAAATAACGACCATGTATATAGTAAGGCGTTTTTAGCAGAAAAAAAACAACCATGTATAGTAAGGCGTTTTTAGCCGAAAAAAACGTTCATGTATAGGAAGGCGTTTTTAGCCGAAAAAAATACCATGTATAGTAAGGCGTTTTTAGACGAAAAAAAACGACCATGTATAGTAAGGTGTTTTTAGCCGAAAAAAACGACCATGTATAGTAAGGCGTTTTTCTACGAAAAAACCACCATGTAAAGTAAGGCGTTTTAAGATAGTAAGGCGTTTTAAGACGAAAAAAATGACCATGTATAGAAAGGCGTTTTTAGCCGAAAATAACGACCATGTATAGTAAGGCGTTTTTCGATGAAAAAAAACACCATGTATAGTAAGGCGTTTTTAGACGAAAAAAACCGACCATGTATAGTAAGCCGTTTTTAACGGAAAAAAACGACCATGTATAGTAAGGCGTTTTTCGACGAAAAAAACCTACCATGTATTGGAAGGCGTTTTTAGATGAAAAAAAATGACCATGTATAGTAAGGCGTTTTTAGCTGAAAAAAACGACCATGTAGTAAGGCGTTTTTAGCCGAAAAAACCGACCATGTATAGTAAGGCGTTTTTAGACGAAAAAAAACGCCCATGTAAAGTAAGCCGTTTTTCGATGAAAAAAAACACCATGTATAGTAAGGCGTTTTTCGACGAAAAAACCCACCATGTATAGTAAGGCGTTTTTAGCCGAAAAAAACGACCATTTATAGTAAGGCGTTTTTCTACGAAAAAAACCACCATGTAAAGTAAGGCGTTTTAAGACGAAAAAAACGACCATGTATAGAAAGGCGATTTTAGCCGAAAATAACGACCATGTATATAGTAAGGCGTTTTTAGCAGAAAAAAACAACCATGTATAGGTATAGTAAGGCGTTTTTAGCGAAAAAACCGACCATGTATAGTAAGGCGTTTTTAGACGAAAAAACCCACCATGTATAGTAAGGCGTTTTTAGACGAAAAAAAACGACCATGTAAACGACCATGTATAGTAAGGCGTTTTTAGCCGAAAAAAACGACCATGTATAGTCAGGCGTTTTTCTATGAAAAAAACCACCATGTAAAGTAAGGCGTTTTAAGATAGTAAGGCGTTTTAAGACTAAAAACGACCATGTATAGAAAGGCGTTTTTAGCCGAAAATAACGACCATGTATATAGTAAAGCGTTTTTAGCAGAAAAAAAACAACCATGTATATAGTAAGGCGTTTTTAGCAGAAAAAAACCAACCATATATAGTAAGGCGTTTTTGGCCGAAAAAAACGACCATGTATATAAGGCGTTTTTAGACGAAAAAAATGACCATGTATATTAAGGCGTTTTTAGCCAAAAATAATTACCATGTATAGTAAGGCGTTTTTCTACGAAAAAAAACACCATGTAAAGTAAGGCGTTTTAAGACGAAAAAAACGACCATGTATAGAAAGGCGATTTTAGCCGAAAATAACGACCATGTATATAGTAAGGCGTTTTTAGCAGAAAAAAAACAACCATGTATAGTAAGGCGTTTTTAGCCGAAAAAAACGACCATGTATAGTAAGGCGTTTTTCGATGAAAAAAAACAGCATGTATATAAGCCGTTTTTAGACGAAAAAAAACGACCATGTATAGTAAGGTGTTTTTCGAAAAAAACCACCATGTATTGTAAGGCGTTTTAGGCGAAAAAAAACCCATGTATAGTAAGGTGTTTTTCACCTAAAAAACACCATGTATTGTAAGGCGTTTTTAGCCTAAAATAACGACCATGTATAGTAAGGCGTTTTTCGATTCAAAAAAATACCATGTATAGTAAGGCGTTTTTAGACGAAAAAAAACGACCATGTATAGTAAGCCGTTCTTCGATGAAAAAAAACAGCATGTGTAGTAAGGCGTTTTTTGACGAAAAAAACCACCAATAAAAATAAAAAAACAGAAGTCATTTCAAATGGCAACTTTCTGGCTTGAATACCAACGGAGTCAAGAAGAAGTAAGAAAAAAGCTGGTAGTCATCAGCAGTTACTCAAGTAAGGCGTTTTTAGACGAAAAAAAACTACCATATATAGTAAGGCGTTTTTAGTCGAAAAAAAAACGACCATGTATATAGAAAGGCGTTTTTAGCAGAAAAAAAGCAACCACGTATAGTAAGGCGTTTTTAGCCGAAAAAAACCGACCATGTAGTAAGGCGTTTTTAGCCGAAAATAACGACCATGTATAGTAAGGCATTTTTAGCCGAAAAAAACGACCATGTATATTAAGGCGTTTTTAACCAAAAAAAACGACCATGTATAGTAAGCCGTTTTTCAATGAAAAAAAACACCATGTATAGTAAGGCGTTTTTAGACGAAAAAAAACGGCCATGTATAGTAAGGCGTTTTTAGCAGAAAATAACGACCATGTATAGTAAGGCGTTTTAAGACGAAAAAAACGACCATGTATAGTAAGCCGGTTTTCGACGAAAAAAAACACCATGTATAGTAAGCCGTTTTTAGACGAAAAAAAACGACCATGTATAGTAAGGCGTTTTTCGACGAAAAAAACCACCATGTATAGTAAGGCTTTTTAAGACGAAAAAAACAACCATATATAGAAAGGCGATTTTAGCCGAAAATAACGACCATGTATACAGTAAGGCGTTTTTAGCAGGAAAAAAACAACCATGTATAGTAAGGCGTTTTTAGCGGAAAAAAACGACCATGTATAGTAAGGCGTTTTTAGCGGAAAAAAACGACCATGTATAGTAAGGCGTTTTTTGACGAAAAAACCCACCATGTATAGTAAGGCGTTTTTAGACGAAAAAAACGACCATGTAAGCGACCATGTATAGTAAGGCGTTTTTGGCCGAAAAAAACGACCATGTATATAAGGCGTTTTTAGACGAAAAAAATGACCATGTATATTAAGGCGTTTTTAGCCAAAAATAATTACCATGTATAGTAAGGCGTTTTTCTACGAAAAAAAACACCATGTAAAGTAAGGCGTTTTAAGACGAAAAAAACGACCATGTATAGAAAGGCGATTTTAGCCGAAAATAACGACCATGTATATAGTAAGGCGTTTTTAGCAGAAAAAAAAACAACCATGTATAGTAAGGCGTTTTTAGCCGAAAAAAACGACCATGTATAGTAAGGCGTTTTTCGATGAAAAAAAACAGCATGTATATAAGCCGTTTTTAGACGAAAAAAAACGACCATGTATAGTAAGGTGTTTTGGACGAAAAAAACCACCATGTATTGTAAGGCGTTTTTAGACGAAAAAAAACGACCATGTATAGTAAGGTGTTTTTCGACGAAAAAAAACACCATGTATTGTAAGGCGTTTTTAGCCGAAAATAACGACCATGTATAGTAAGGCGTTTTTCGATTCAAAAAAATACCATGTATAGTAAGGCGTTTTTAGACGAAAAAAAACGACCATGTATAGTAAGCCGTTCTTCGATGAAAAAAAACAGCATGTGTAGTAAGGCGTTTTTTGACGAAAAAAACCACCAATAAAAATAAAAAAACAGAAGTCATTTCAAATGGCAACTTTCTGGCTTGAATACCAACGGAGTCAAGAAGAAGTAAGAAAAAAGCTGGTAGTCATCAGCAGTTACTCAAGTAAGGCGTTTTTAGACGAAAAAAAACTACCATATATAGTAAGGCGTTTTTAGTCGAAAAAAACGACCATGTATATAGAAAGGCGTTTTTAGCAGAAAAAAAGCAACCATGTAGTAAGGCGTTTTTAGCCGAAAATAACGACCATGTATAGTAAGGCATTTTTAGCCGAAAAAACCGACCATGTATATTAAGGCGTTTTTAACCAAAAAAAACGACCATGTATAGTAAGCCGTTTTTCAATGAAAAAAAACACCATGTATAGTAAGGCGTTTTTAGACGAAAAAAAACGGCCATGTATAGTAAGCCGGTTTTCGACGAAAAAAAACACCATGTATAGTAAGTCGTTTTAGACTAAAAACGACCATGTATAGTAAGGCGTTTTTCGACTAAAAAAACCACCATGTATAGTAAGGCTTTTTAAGACGAAAAAAACAACCATATATAGAAAGGCGATTTTAGCGAAAATAACGACCATGTATACAGTAAGGCGTTTTAGCAGGAAAAAAAATAACCATGTATAGTAAGGCGTTTTTAGCGAAAAACGACCATGTATAGTAAGGCGTTTTTAGCCAAAAAACGACCATGTATAGTAAGCGGTTTTCGACGAAAAACACCATGTATAGTAAGTCGTTTTAGACGAAAAACGACCATGTATAGTAAGGCGTTTTTCGACGAAAAAAACCACCATGTATAGTAAGGCTTTTTAAGACGAAAAAAACAACCATATATAGAAAGGCGATTTTAGCCGAAAATAACGACCATGTATACAGTAAGGCGTTTTTAGCAGGAAAAAAACAACCATGTATAGTAAGGCGTTTTTAGCCGAAAAAAACGACCATGTATAGTAAGGCGTTTTTAGCCGAAAAAAACGACCATGTATAGTAAGGCGTTTTTTGACGAAAAAACCCACCATGTATAGTAAGGCGTTTTTAGACGAAAAAAACGACCATGTAAGCGACCATGTATAGTAAGGCATTTTTAGCCGAAAAAAACGACCAGCAATGCCAATCTTAGTGTCGCCATAGTGTCGCCATAGCCAAACAAGTCTTCGGCGTTGGCCTGAATCGAGAGCCGGGGAAATAGGCGTCTAACTGTGGACACGTTCAGTAGTGACCTGGAGGCTGCAGTGTCAAGCAGGAGTGGCAAGCTCACGCCGTCCAGTTCCACTGTGCACCACTTGAATGGCTTGGCGCTGGAGCCCACGGAGTGAATGGTTCGGGCCCGTCCGGTCAGGTGAGCGGGATGAGGGACTTGTCGGTGTGGGGGCAGAGCGGCACACCCTGGAGAAGTGGTTCATCTTCCCACAGCGCTGGCATCTTTGACCGGTGGCTTTGCAAGATGGCGCACATATTGCTGTATTGCAGTTTTTGTTATATAAACAGATTTTGGACAGTATATTTTTGTATTGTATTGATTGTGTTGTTACACGTGCATTTTGTCAACATCCTTGCAGGTTCATAAAGGACATGTACCATGCTCATTTCCCAAATAAGGAATTTCTGTTATCAGGACAAATTGGACAGCGCAAACACGAGTCCGTACTAGAGAATATTTACTGTATACGCTTCAGCGTCAGTGATCCTAGAAATCCTTGGCTATCGGAGCAACCATGAGACACCATGGAAAAGACCGTTGGAGGCTAAGATCAAGGCGGCTCGGAAAGATGTGAGTCAATTGACGGAGGCCCGCAGAGGTGTGATGAAAAGGCCGATACCTGAGAGGTACATCCAGATGACCATACCTGAAGCACTCGAAACTGCCAAACAAAGGCTCCAAGCCTTGTCCAGTCGCCTAAAGAGGTACACGAAAGAGAATGAGGCCAGGCGAATAAACAGGCTGTTCGCAACACAACCTGCGAAAGTGTACACTCAGTGGCAGGGACCTAACAGCAGAGCTGACCCACCAAGACTGGAAACTGAAAGGTACTGGAAAGGCGTATGGGAGAGGGAGGTTGCACATAACAGCAGTGCACAATGGCTGGTGATCCTGAGAGAGGAGCACAGCAGCCTCCCTGAGCAGAACCCATTTACCATAACAGTGGCAGACATACAGGAAAGAGTCTCAGATATGAAAAACTGGACAGCACCAGGGCCGGACATGGTCCACACCTACTGGCTAAAGAAACTCACAGCACTCCATGAGCGCCTAGCAACACAAATGAACCAGTTGCTGAAGGATGGGACTCACCCAGGATGGCTAACCGAAGGGCGAACAATCCTGATCATGAAGGATCCCTCAAAGGGTACAGTCCCATCCAACTATCGGCCAATAACCTGTCTCTCCACAACATGGAAGCTCGTGTCAGGCATCATTGCGGCTAAGATAAGTGGACACATGGATCAATACATGAGCGAAGCGCAGAAGGGCATTGGTAGAGATACCAGAGGAGCCAAACATCAGCTCCTGGTTGACAGAACAGTCGCACAAGACTGCAGGTCCCGACATACCAACCTGTGCACAGCCTGAATTGATTACAAGAAAGCCTACGACTCGATGCCACATACATGGATCACTGAATGCTTGGAGTTGTATAAGGTGAACAGGACCCTAAGAGCCTTCGTTGCGAACTCGATGAGGATGTGGAAAACCACACTTGAAGCCAATGGCAAGCCACTTACCCAAGTGTCCATCAAATGTGGCATATACCAAGGTGATGCACTCTCCCCACTGCTGTTCTGCATAGGACTGAACCCCCTAAGCCAAGTAATCACCAAGACAGGCTACGGATACCGCCTCAAAAACGGAGCTACGATCAGTCACCTCCTCTACATGGATGACATAAAGCTGTATGCTAAGAGCGAAAGGGACATAGACTCCCTGATCCACACAACCAGGATCTACAGCAGCAACATCGGGATGTCATTCGGGCTTGAGAAATGTAGTCGGATGGTGACAATAGCAGACATTGAGGACAGCTACAAGTACCTCGGTATACCACAAGCCAATGGCAACCTCGAACTGGCAACAAGGAAAGCGGCTACGGCCAAATACCTCCAGCGAGTGAGGCAAGTCCTAAGAAGCCAGCTCAATGGCAAGAATAAGACCCAGGCAATAAAGAGCTATGCCCTGCCAGTGATCAGATACCCTGCAGGAATAATCAGGTGGCCAAAGGAAGAGACCACGGATGTTAAGACCCGAAAAGCTCCTAACCATGCATGAAGGGTTCCATCCCAAATCCAGCACCCTGAGACTGTACGCAAGCCGAAAGGAAGGAGGCCGGGGTCTAGTGAGTGTGAGAGCCACTGTCCAGGATGAAACATACAAGCTCCATGAATACATCAAGGAGAAGGCTCCAACAGATGACATACTCAGAGAATGTCTCAAACAATGGGGAACAGAGGATGAGATGCTGGAAGAGGGACCATCATGGGAGGACAAGCCCCTACACGGGATGTACCACCGAACCATAACTGAAGTGGCTGATCTCAAGAAGTCCTATCAGTGGCTAGAGAGGGCTGGCCTGAAGGACAGCACAGAGGCACTCATCCTGGCTGCTCAGGAGCAGGCCCTGAGCACCAGAGCCATTGAGGCCCAGATATACCACACCAAACAAGACCCAAGGTGTAGGTTGTGCAAAGAGGCACCCGAGACGATCCAACACATAACTGCAGGGTGTAAGATGCTGGCAGGGAAAGCCTACATGTAACGCCATAATCAGGTGGCTGACATAGTCTACCGAAACATCTGTGCCGAGTATGGACTGGAAACCCCAAGGTCAAAATGGGAAACACCTCCGAAGGTGCTAAATGACCAAGCGAAGATCCTGTGGGACTTCCAGATCCAGATTGACAAAATGGTAATGGCGAGCCAACCGGATATCGTGATCATAGATAAAGGGCAGAGGAAAGCCGCTGTAGTGGACGTAGCGGTCCCAAGTGATGGAAACATCAGAAAGAAGGAACACGAGAAACTCGAGAAATACCAAGGGCTCAGAGAGGAGCTGGAGAGAGCCTGGAAGGTAAAGGTGACAGTCGTGCCTGTGGTGGTCGGAGCACTCGGGGCAGTCACCTCCAAACTATATGAGTGGTTGCAACAGATCCCGGGAAAAACATCGGACATCTCAGTCCAGAAATGTGCAGTGCTGGGAACAGCAAGGATACTGCGCAGAACCCTCAAGCTTCCTGGCCTCTGGTAGAGGACCCGAGCTGAATGGGGGACGGACACCACCCAAGGGGTGAGACGAGGATTTATATATATATATATACACACACACGCGCGTGCACACACTTGGCCGATCACGCATGAATTAGTTTACACAAAACGCTATTCAAATAGTCGACATTCAATGATTAATCTTCCTTTTGTGTGCACACGTACACCCTTTGTGGCTTCTGTTCTCGACGAAATTTCAAAATCTCCGAGATATGGTGAGGCCATGAGAATGCGAGGTGAAGGTATTACTGTTGTGGCGACGCCACTCAAGCTAAGCGAGCCTCAGCAGTAGATAGTCCGCTGCTCTCTGCTGTGCGTGCTTCAGCACGAACATGTACGCAAGCGCGTCTTTTTATTTCAACCAATCAGCGCCGACGCAACAACGTCACACACACACAACATCACACACAACAGCTAAACTAAGCTAAGCTAGCGAGACGACACTCGAAGTCGGATGGATACGTTTTTCTGCCAATCTGTGTGTTTCCCTTTTTGTCCAAATATATTTTTTACGATAACTGTCTTGTCCACGGTGTCTTTTATTTGTTCCCATGGGTTTTAGCAAGTGTGTTTATAAAGAGGCGAAAATCTCTTTACTGTTACTAGTGTTAGTGTCCCAACATGGCTACGCTCGTGAAAGCAAAACGACGAACTCAAACGCGTCTTTGTTCAATGTTGTCAACTAATATCCGGATTAATTTTGGGCAAATTTTCCTCAATTCTCCAGAGATATTTTCATAAAAATTTGATAAACCCGGAATTCCGGGAAAATCCGGAGGATTTTCATCTCTGCTATTGGTCTTTGTCGTGTTTATGATCCTCTGGATAAGTTGGAACTGGGAAAGTCAATTCCTTAGTCTGTCTGTGGCTGCGCAGACGCAACGGAGCATGTGCTCAGCGTGCACTCCGTGCAGTCCCTACCAAGGCCCTCGCCCCTCCCCTTTCTCTTCGGTCTACCTCTCTGAGCACAGCAGCTGAGCCACTGCCAAACCTCGCTTCAGACACGTGAAAAAGAGAGAGCGACATAGAGAGGGGGGGGGGCAGAGAAGGAAAATGACAGAGTCGGCTCTCATTGTTCACTTCAAAGAGCCGGGTCTTTGTACCGGCTCGTTCGCGACCGACACATCACTCATGCTAAATAAAGACAAGGAACTTTTTAGCTCTCTTCCTCCTGTTTGTCACAGCTGGTGAGTTTTTTAAATGGTTTTTAATAATGAATGTGGAAAGTATAAACCCCACCTGTGACTTGTGGTGTCTTGTCTGAAGTGTCAAGCTGCGGAGCTACCTGCCCGACACCATCCAACATGTGGTGAACGCCGCCGAAGCCCGTCCGTGGCAGGTTTCCCTGGAGTTCTTCTTTCCGACTTGCGGCGGAACCCTCATTGCTCCAAATTGGGTTTTGACCGCCGCACATTATGTCACGTGAGCTGCCGTTTTCGACGTTGGAGAGTACAATACATATAACAAGACTACACACCCCTCTTCCAATTCTAGGTTGTTGTGATTTGTGGAAAAAAAGGCTGACCAAGATAAACAATTTCAAGTTATTCCAGCATGAAAACAAAATTGAAGTGGAAAAAAAATGTGGTTGCACAAGTGTGCACACCCTCTTGTAACTATGTGTGGCTGTGTTCAGAAGGGCACCCAACTTCCACCATTTAAAGTGCCTCTGATTAACCCTGAATAGTTTTAGATATTTTAGTCAATTATTTTTTTCTGTTTTCTTGCAGAGGCCAAAAGGTTTTGTTTGAACATTGACTGACATTTACTTTTTTTCTCAAAAATAGAAATTAAAAAAATAGAGAGTTGAATTGAGCTGTTCAGATTATAGGTCAATTTAAAGGGGAAGTCAAGAATATTCTTGAGCATAATATGTTTCTTGTGGCCCTACTCGTTTAAACACAGATTTCTGGTTGATATTGCTTTTGTGCAATATAATTGAATCTGAAAAATCCTCTCTGTCTTATCCATCTCAGGTGGCATCCATTTTGTCTTGTCTATGCCACTTGCCGTCGACTGAAAATGACATCACGGTGCGAAAGGTCTCAGTTTACCAAAGTCATATAACCAAACCCAGAAAACAGGTGAGCCGTGACAGCCATTACTGAACTGTAAAGGCAGCGACGGCAGATGGTACGTCCAAGGAGTGAGCTGCTTTGTGGACGGGCGAGGCTGTAATACCCCCCAGAGACCCATCATCCATTGTAGGCTCCTTCATCCTCTAAAAAAAGCTCACAATTTATCAATAAATGTAGCTTGACACCTCCTTTTTTTATGTCTTTACAGACGGTTGCCATAATGTTTCTGGCTTGAGAAAACAAATTTTATGGCATCAGAATTTGTCTTTTATTTGTCATGTATAACATTCTAGATACAACAATAGGCACTCCTCCATTTATGGATCCAACACCTGTGAGAATGTTCAAAGTACAAGTCCTGTTTGAAAAACTTTACACTCGCACGTTACCACAAACGCAGCGTAACTTGTCTGTACATAGGACCAGACCTGTGAATGCTCATCGCCTCGCCTTAAACACGCCGTGGTGTCGCATGAAGCAAAGGAGGCAGAAGTTAACGGCTGCAACGCTGAGTCTTATTTTACCTTCTGAGGTGCAAACATAAGCCGACGAGTGACTTTGGTTATCGCCCTTCTGATGGCGTCCTGGTGAAGAATTGAATATCCTGCAACTCCTCGGGCAGGTAGTGCTGCTCCACTGGAACGCTGAAGGCAGGGTTGTACTTGTAGCCCGTGGCGTAGCCCAACTGCTTCATGAGGCGGGTGGGTGCGTTGCGCAGGTGCAGCGGAACGGGAGGCAGGGGGCCTTTGTGGTTCCTCAGACAGGCCTTCACGTTGTTGTAGGCCATGTAGACGTCTATCGATTTGGCCGCCCGAGAAAGGTAGGTCACGCACTGAGCCAAGATCACCTGTAGTGTGGAGTAGGAGAGAAAAGACGGACTGCACTTTAGTTCTGAACCAACCAAATCAAGCAGAGACTCGCCCCCCCCAATGTTATTATTTTTTTACAGCCTTTGCATTTTGAAAATGGCATTCTACTACATTGCAATGTCGATTTAAATTCGATTAATTGTTCAGCCCACCCACATACCTCACATTCTGGCATCCCAATGAGGTGACAGGCCTGGAAAGTGGACACGGCCTGAGGCAGCGCGAAGGGATCTGCCAAACCTTAGAGGGACACGAATGCCACGTGAGGAGGTGGAAAATAAATCGTTCGTCGTTTAATCTCCATCTCTTACCCACATCCTCGCTGGCAAAGCGGACCAGCCTGCGAGCCACATAGAGCGGGTCCTCGCCGCCTTCCAGCATGCGGCCCAGCCAGTAGAGGGCAGCGTTCTCCTGGGATCCTCTCATGGACTTGTGCAATGCTGAGATGCAGTTGAAATGCTCTTCGCCTTTGAGTCGCACAAACACAAAGTTAGAGAATGACGATTTATTTGCTGTCAAGAATTTGATGGGGGTTTTCACCACATCACACCAAACTCCTCAAACTTTGCTTTCTGCAGTGGGAACAGTCAACAAGCGCTGGGTGTATCCCACCTCTCACTCTAAGTCGGCTTTAATAGGCCACAGTTCTCACGCAACCTAAATGAACACTAAAGAAAATTGATGTATGGATTAGCTATCTTCTTTTACCATCGACTGAGATTACAGTGTCACACAACTGGAGTCAGATTACCGTATTGGCCCGAATATAAGACGGCCCTGATTATAAGACTCAAGTTTGAAAAAAGACTTTTTGACCACCAAATTAATTTTTATACAGAAAATAACTACAGTACAGCTGAAACAAATGATTATAACAACATATTTGAGAGAAAAATCATGTTATTTTGCCTCATTCAAATCTTAATATCTGAGCATTTAAATATGTAAACTAAAGTGCAATCACATTCGTAAATGAATGGCTTCTGGTTTTTGAACAACAACTTCTCCTCAGCTGCTGGTTAACCTGGCCGATCTTCGACCCACTTTTCTCCAGATTGTCGCTACGTTTCTCCATTTTCTGTTATCTCTTCTATTATTTTCTTCTCTTTTCTTACCGCTATTTTTTATTTTTCTTCTTCGTGCTACCGCTATTTTTATTCTTCGTGACAGGGGTTCGCTTTGGCCTGGGGAGTCAAATTCAGCATTCGCTTCAATGTATCTGGCGCCATCTAGCGTTGGTATCTGGCGCCATTTAGCGTCGTGAATGGGTATAATGTATAGACCCCAAAGATAAGACGACCCCCACTTTTTCAGTCTTATTTCAATGCAAAAAACACCGTCTTATATTCGGGCCAATACGGTATAAGTCCCACTTTCATTTACAATCTGTACATCATATTGCATATTAGACTTTGATCAACAAACTTAAATCTGATGCAATGGCACCAGGAGAAGCGCAAGACGACGTTTTAATCCGAGCCATACGTCAAGCAGGCAGAGTGCTTTTCATCACCTCATAAAATCGGGACGGCAAATCTCCATGTTTCAAGACAGCTGAATGTTATGCAACTGGACAACTGGCGAGGCCAGAGGGAGAAATAGTAAGTGGGTGTTTTCCACGGATGGTCATGGCAGGAGGATGAGAGGTGAGGTTCAAAGGGGACGTGATACATAATTGCTCGTATACAAATAGTTACAACACTAAGTGCCTACCCACCCAATCCAGAGTGTCAGTAAACAAGCAGTTGCTGTTGCCTTTGTTGCTTGCCTGTTTCTAACAATGTGTCTATGATCGAGCTGCTCTGAATTTTGCCAAAAACATGACATTTTACAAAATAGCCTCCAAAACTCCCCTACACCCTCCAATTCCTTGGGAGGCACTTCCAAGCGACAACCAGAATATAGCCAGCAGATTAAGGTAAGAAGAACTGCAATGTTAGCACAGATTATCATAAAATAACATCACAAGCATACATTTTTGATGAGCAGCATAAAGTCTAAATGGTTGATTACAGATTTTAATGCTGGCAGAAAGAACCAAAAATAAAAATAAAAAGGATAATCAATTCAAAAATTAATAGAGAACAGCACTCTAATTAGTGATATTTATTGAAGGGGCATTGGATGAAATTTAAGATTATTTATCCCACCACTAAATTTGGCCTACACTGCCGTGTTGCGACACGAGTTGTTGTGGTGGAACAATTTGCTTTGGCAAGTGATCAGGAGGAGCGGCTTTACCGGCTTTGTCGTAGAGAATATGAGACCTCTGGAGACCCTCCTTGATGTGTTCTTCCGTCACAAGGATTTTCTGAGTGGACCCGCCTGGTCCTGTCACTCCGGGCCGGGTCAAGCCAACCTGAGCCTGAACGGCCAGCTGTAGACTGTTGAGCCCGGTCCGAGCGTCACCGTCACACAGGTAGGCGATTGTGTCCAGAGCCTTTGGTTCAATGTAAACTTTTGGCCTGACAAGAAAATCGATACATCACAAATATTCAGCATGCTTTCCTTTCAGAAAGATAAGAATGGTTGTAAGTCATTCTGAGTGTGCCCCAGACGCCCTCTAGAGGGCGCCACTGTTAACAGCATCTCAAAAGACGACCAGTGAGAACAATGCGACTCACAAAAGAAAACAACGCATGCCTTCAAGACATTTTCTGGTGACTCCAACTAAATTCATGAAATGGCATATTCAAAGCTGTGGAGAATAACAATCACATTTCAGAATTCCAATTTTGGCTGCATAAACTCTGAAGGAATAACTACAGATCAAATAAGAGAAAGTTGCTCTCTGAGTCGACTTTTACTGAAGATGCCATATACAGTATTGACAGTAATAATGATAAATATGACAACACATTTATTACAAAAAAAAACATTCATCAGAAATACAGTGGTACGTCTACTTACGAACGTCTCTTCATACGAAATATTGAAATTACGAAACACCTCAACAGGAAAATATTGCCCCTTGTTCCGAAAGAAATTTCAAGATACGAAAGGTAAAAATACAGTATGGGCTGCTACTCGCAACTCTGAGTTTCCTGAACGCAACATACTTCTAGCTGATCTGCCATTGGCTACTACCGAGCATCACCCTGACATCCCATTGGCTAAGAGGGACCTCTACCGAATGTGTCTGTGTGTAGATAGATAGAGATGTGTCAATGCAGCACACTCGTCATTGGCCCCTCGGGCCATGAGGCGTTCCGATGGTTTTACATAAATGTGAATCACCCAGAAAAAGTTTTCACCAGTCAGGCGATCGCTCACTATGCTGATGTTTGCCTTGGACATTTTCGAAAGATTGTTAAAAGCCGACAAAAGCAAACAGCCTTGGATCGGTTCTTTACAAAACGCCAGGCAGAAACCACTTCTGAGAGAGAACATGAACTAAAGAGAGCAAAAAAACGATGAGGTTAAAAGTTATATGACCATCATGTTTATTCTTCATTCTTTTATTTGTTACATTATGCACAACTCTCATTTATTGTGCAATAATCTAATTGTAAAATATTTGTTACATATTTTGATGCATTTTTATGATTCTTGTAATGGAGGCTCTCGCTGGGAATCAGTAATGGTTGTTCAGTTAGGGATTGTCGGTCAGCATGGAAGGATCTCTCGCTCTGTACTTTTGGATCATTTATTGGAGCACTTTGCAGCAGAAGTAGGAGTAGTAGTAGTTGTAACAGAAGTATCAGAAGCAGGTAATAACCTAAACTACACATAAATGCAGTAAAAATTAATATATCTATCTTTCTGCATCGCAATGTAAATATGTATATAATTGACATTAATGAATACCTTTATCTAACAATACGTTTAATAAATAATGGAATCAACCCTGATTTCACTATGTATCATTATCGTCATCATTATTCATTGTTTTAAACGTAAGAAACCATTCAACACAAACATAAAGTCGAATCGAACAAAAGAACTACAAGTCCCAATACTCAATCCCGAAGTGGAGCGCCGGCATGAACATATCAAGTCGAATCGAACAAAAGAACTACAAGTCCCAAAGGTCCAACCCGGAAGTGGAGCGCCGCATATTTACCCCAGCTCCAACGCAATTTACTTCGTTTAAACGTCAGATTGCAGACGGACAAACATGACAACTATGCAAAAATGAGCTAAATAAAGACAGCCCTGTTCTAGCAACATTTTAGCCCACGTTGTTTAAATTGCCGATTATGACGGTAACTGACTGTGATTGCATAGCGATGCGGCAACCAAAGCAACCGATCATGACCGAATCTAAAAGCTAACTTTACACATCTGACTTGATAAGAAGCACTCGCGTAGCTTAACATTGAGCCATGCCGACGACGGCGAGTGTATTCACTCACTAAACAAAACGCTATTTATACATCGCGCGAACGTCACCTGTCAGTGGCAGCCCCGCCCCTCTTAAAGCGCCAGGTCAATCCAACAGGAGTCGTTCAGCAAATTTGTTCTTCGTCGTGTCATCCATTTTCTTCGTTTTGAAATTATCCATAGCTGTCTGTCTGAGACAAGGAGGCGGAGTAGAACGTCAGCTGTGCGCTTGGCCATTAAGTGGTATTTCAGACTCGACGTGCTATGATGATAGCTCGGTTTACGACTGCAAAACATACAGGTAACTTTGGTCTTGTCAGTGGAACAGTCTGGCAACTTTTAAAAGTAAACTTTCCATTCATGAGCTATTTAAGTATCCGCTTTCAGTGTCTCGCTGCCGTGGCTGGCAAAACAAACGTGCGTGGACCGCGCAGCGCTTGATGTTTTGTTTCTGGCAGTGTCTCGCGCTGCCGTGGCTGGCAAAACAAACGTGCGTGGACCGCGCAGCGCTTGATGTTTTGTTTCTGGTTTTATTTATAGAGCAACGTAACATCGGCTGTGACGTCTCCGCGTTAATCTCGCGAGAAAAATTTTGATCCCGATAAAATTCATTTAAATTAATCCCGATATAAACGCGCTAAACTGACAGCTCTAATTTTTATGCTTTAGAAAACATTTATGTCTGAATTTTTTGGGGGGCTTGGAACGGATTACGGCATCTACATGGAAAACGCATCTCTACTTACAAAATGTTCTAGTTCAGAAATTTCTTCCAGAACCAATTAATTTCATAAGGGGGGGTACTACTGTACTCAAAGACAAAGTAATATAAAACAGTAAAAGGTTTTGAGCATTTTAGGCTACGCGTTTCTAATGTTACAATGTGGGACCAGTGCGAGGTGATCGACGCAGTCAGCTTCCAATAGCTGAGAAAAAAAAAGGTTGGTTAATGGTGAGTGGAATGACTTGTTTGTTGTTGAACTGTCACCCAAGATACCAAGATAACATTTAGCATTAGCCAAAGTAATAACACAACCACTTGTCCTGGCTCACCGTTGTGCAAGCCAAATTGGCGCTTACTCACTCACAAACACTCAGGGTGGAAGGGCTTTTGAAACCCATCTAAATTGTTAGGTTGCTAGGTTTTTAATTATTTGAATGGCTCTTCCTTGTAAACTGTGAGGCGATTGCTTTACACTGCAAGCTTTTCATAAAAGGACTTGATTATATCAATGCAATGTGAAAAATTGTTAGCCGGTGGTGTGCTGGGCGGCTGTTTATTAACTTAGTGCGGGGGTCATCAAAGGTGTTTCTCGAGGTCCGCTGACCTGTCTATTTTGCATCTATCCCTGCCGTAATACGCCTGATTCAAATGATCGGATAATCACCAAGGTCTGCAGAAGCCGGAGAATGACCCTGATCACTTGAATCGTGTGTTGCAGCAGGGAAAGATGGAAAACAGGCAGGACAGTGGCCTTTGAGGAACAGGATTGAAGACCCTTGGCTTAGAGCAGGGGTGTCAAACTCATTTCTTGTTGCGGGCCACTTCGGAGTTAAGGCTTCCCTCGGCGGGCCAGTGCAAAATCTCAACGTTATTTATTACCCATGACAATTTGATATTTCGGTCCAGATTTCAGCAAGAATCATGATAATTGACACACATGATTTGCTCCCGCGGGCCACATAAAATAAGATTTTTACGTTATACATTTTATATTTGGTCACTATAATCTGCGCATTACCGCGATCGCTTTTTAAAATTATCCGTTGTATTCTTTGCGTGCACTAACAGATTATTGCAGAGGACCGAAGCAGCGCGACTGTGTGTTGTACAATGTTTGACTAACTGGAGACCCTGGCTGAGCAGGGCATGTCGGCGATAGCGATGCGCTGATTGGCTCCTCTGAACTTAAGGTGTGCCCATACATAAGCGTCAGCACGCGTCTATCCCAATACACACGCATTCAAAATGGATGATTGTGTCAGGAAACGGACGCATGCGCGACGCCACAGTGTGCTCACAGCTTCAGTCCAGGAGAGCCGCACACAGACAATTAGACGAGACGAATCGCGGGAGGTTTCGATTGTGTGCAGTTTTGCTCCCGTCTACCCGGGGATCCTTGCAGCTGTTTAACAGCATAACACCGCAACATGGTAAATGAACATCACAATGGCGTCCTCAAATAATATTTGCATGCCTCAGACATTGCATTCACCTTTAGTGGAAGAACAGCACTGCACATTCCCGTGCTCCCTTGTGTCATTATTTAAAATGGTTCTTAACTCCTCTTCTGATATATTTTTCAGTGATTTCAGAGGGGATGTGAAAAGGGGAATTTCACAAATGAAAAGGATATTTTTGTTTTCATGTTTAGTATTTATTTTGGTAAAATTAGTATTTTGTTTTGTTTTTGTTAAATTAAGGGGGGAAAAAGACAACTACTGTTTAACAAAGTTAAAGTAAAAATGTCTTATTTCCCTAAAAGGGCTATTTCTATTATTAAAACTTAACAAAATAAAAGAGTTCCTGTGCCTCAACACAATACCGCTCATTATTTTCTGTGTACTGGCAAAGTGAATAATTGTTATTTTCATGCACCCCATTATTGGTTGGTTGTGAGGAGTGTTGATTTGTATAAGCTTGGCTTGACCATACTAAATGGACATATAGCCCTGCTCCCAATGACCGCCGGACCTTGGTCTTCTTAAAAAAAAAAAAAGAAAAGTGGACCTACAGCATTTCTAGTTGAGGACCACTGAGCTATCCTATATTGTGCTCTTTTTGTACTATTTCATTGCTTGTTTCTGCACCACCGGTTCTATTAATAGTTGTTACGGCAACCAGGACCTGACAGAGATTGGCGAATGGCACCAGATATCCATTGCAAGTGACAGCGGGCATTCCGCTTGTTTGGGAAAAAAACAAGCAAACTTATTTGTTGTGATAGTTTGTGCGAACATATATTGTCCAGAAAAAAAATAAATTATTCTGGCAGGCCTACATGTATAATTCACAACTTTTAGAGTGACATAAAGAATCAGATCGATATAGGATTGGTTTCGGCTGATCTTCAAAACTGCAATATAGGGTTCGGTTTTGGATATGTAAAAGTGGCATTGATCCATCCCTTTTTTTTTCGGAGGGGGGAGGGCTGGCATATATTAATGGAATCTCAATTCATTTCAATGAGGAAAAGGGATTTGCAAATATTTGGGCTACAAATCAAACCCTTAAGTCAAGACAAAACTGTAGCCACCGTATTTTATGCAGACAAACAGCGACTATTTAAAACAGATCCGGAAGCCATTTTAAATTTCTGTAGATGGTCGGGACCCCCTCAGTCTGGTGCAAGTCCAAACTTTTGATGTGGACATGTGTGATTTGTGATTTGCTGCGTTCTTTCCGCGCCTAGCAAACAATATGGTCAACAAAGCTGCCTGACGCGCAGCATCGCATTCCGTGCGCAGCCAGTAGCCATCAAAGGCCTTGCGGGCTACAACTTGTGCGCAAATCTGATCTGTCAACACATCATACGGGATCACAGCCGAGGGGATTGTGCTGGCTCCTACCGCTCTTCTCCCATAAATAATCTAACTGGGCCCATTGAGCCAGTAACAGAAGACGAAAGTGCTCGGGCAAAGAATTTTGATTTGTGCTGCCTTGTCCAGTCAGGAGCAGAGCACTCACTCATTTGAGTCCGCTTGGTGGTCTGGCCATTCAGGATTGACCTGATCCTGTTCCAGTACGGTGATCCCCAGCGCTGCCACCGCCCGGCCCAGGATCGAGCCCATCGCCTCGACCGAGAGCTTCTCAAGGACGAGTACTCTGCAGCGGCTCAGCAGAGCGGCGTTCACCTGGAAGGACGGATTCTCCGTGGTGGCACCAATCAGAGTGACTGTTCCGCACTCGACGTGAGGAAGGAATGTGTCCTGAAATCCAGAAAAAGAAGAAGATGAGACATTCATCTGTGACGATGTGAGCATTCTGAGGTGACATCTTTTCCCCAGTAAGTACTGGCTTCAATCAAGTGCTGATTATAATTTTTTTTTTCCCCTGAATGAATTTAAATGTGCACAAAAAATTGCCGCTTTGTATGATGATACTTTTATGAAATTTACTTAGTTTTATTGTATTGCACAAGTACAGAGTGCGTTTTAGAAGCCACAAAATTACATATCATACAACGATGTGTTCTAAAAATAGTTTTTTCTAGTTTTCCAAAAATATTAAAAATGACTTCAGCAATTACACTTTGTGGCTGAAGATATTTAAAATCTAGCTCTACATTTTGCATAAATTCACAATTGCATTGATAAAATAGTAATTGAAAAAAATATTGTTGCCCCACATTTTATAACTCAGAGCCATTTGAAGCAGTTGTATAAAATTACACAGGCTCGTAGTATACAAACCTCCGTTCATAGAGACCCGAGACCACATAAAAAAATAAAAAAACAAAAAACTTTTGCTTGGTGAATTCTACTTCACAATGATAGGAAAGGTGGGCATGGAAGGATGAAAAGGAAAAAAAAATACAAGGAATGCTTTAGTGTCTTACTGAGGCGAGGCCTGGCAGCATGGTGTGTGACACCTGCAAGTTTGTCTGCGAATGTCTGGGTGTGACCTGTGGCTCTTTGGATTTCTGGCACAGAAAGATACAGTAGCCCACCTGTTGGGATTTGTTGAAGCGGTGGATTTCGTCGATGAATAGAATGGTCCTGCGTTTGAACAGCCGCAGTTCGTTCTGCGCCTGCTTGATGACCTCGCGCACATCGGCAGTGGACGCGCTGGTGGCGGAGAGCTGCACGAAGCGAGCCGTGCCCTTCTTTTTGCTGTTGCTGGCAATGATGTGAGCCAGAGTGGTCTATCGCAGACAGAATGTAGTGTTAAAACACGTGCAAAGCATTGATAAATTGCAAGCAAATGCAACCTTCTTTTTAAAAAGAGAAAGTTGAACATTGGGCAAATAATGTGTGTTTGATAACCGCATAATATTGGGGCTCCAAAGGCTCTAAAAGCTCTGCTATCATTAAAAGAGCTAGCTGAGCAGTGTTGCCCAAGTTTGTTGTTACTTTTGAATGCAATTGCGATATTACACTTTGCCAAGTGCCAAATGGCTGGCATTGCATTCGAAACATGAGAAAGTTGCGCCTAAAAACGATCTAAGAAGAGGAGAAGGTGGACGGAAGTATGTCTAGTTTTACTGTGCATGATGCAGAATGGTCGTCACCATAGCACCTTGCCACATCCTGGTGGTCCCCAGAGGATGAGAGAGGGTATTTCTTGGCAGTCCAACAGGGACCGCAGGAGGGTTTGCTCTCCGACAACCTTACTCTGACCAAAGTAATCCTCCAACGTATTCGGCCTCAGGATCTCCGCCAGAGGTTTATTTGAAGTTAACAACGTCCGTAGACTCAAATTAGGTGTTGCGTTTAAGGTCTGTCCGTCATTCCCTTTTTGCGCCTCGGAATATCCGGGTGCAGTTTGGATTTGGACCGGAAAACTACGTTTAACTCCCTTGTTGACTGCGCTGCCATCAGCTTGTTTGTTGGGAAATGACGCGCTGGTGTCGTTTTGATGAGAACTTTTCTCCTTGTTGCCGTGGAACATGGAGAATACTTCATAGGAAGCAGAGGGAACCGAGTCACGGTGCTCTCCACGCGCAGTCTTTGGCGACGCTTCGGAACAAAACTTCTTCATTGGTGGTCCACCGTCGGATTTGCTCTTCAGTAGACAAACGTCGAGATGACCATTAATGGCATCGGTAGTGAAGTCTTTAGAACAAACGGGACACTGCACCAAATCCGACGCGGTACCTGACATGTCGGTCGCCATCTTGCGTCCCGCCGGCGAAATAGTTGACCCTTGTCACGTGACGAACACAATACTTTAAAATGAAGATTATTTTAAAAAGTAAACTTGACTGTCATCTTCTATGTCATACATAGTATTACGTTTATATGAGATTAAAAACAACTCGATCGCGTTCGTTTATACATCCGTGTTTAACACTTCCTGTTTTGTGTTCCGGAATCAGAGTATTGGGACGTTCGCGTGTCTGGTAAAAGACGCGACCACTTGACATCGCTGTACTGTAATTAAAATACAGTATACCACACGGTTTATCAGTCTTGCGATACTAAGTCTGATATCCATTAAATTGAATGTCACTGAAAAGGAACAAACTATATTTGGGCTCTTGGAAAAAGGATCGACTCATCTAATGTGTCATACCCACTGAAAAGTGCAATACAACTTATTTTATAAGGATACGATAAGAAATCTAATCTTAAAACAAATAACGGCATGAATTTAAGGGTTTAAGGTTATCTAGATGGTAATTTGAAAGTGAACCAATACGACATGTATTATTGAATGGGTGGATATTGTAAAATCGTGACCAAAATAACTAATAATAGATATACTGTATATTTACATCTTCAATTGGTGCCACCATTTACTTATACGTGCATCAATTCTTCTTATCTTTCAGCCCAAACTGAGTGCATCAATAAGATGAGCCGGGCCAAGTGAAGAATGACCAAGATGAAGTGAGTTTGTCTGTGAGCTGAAATCAGAAGCATGAACACGCCTGTCTTCTTCTCCGACTTAGAAAGGGTGAAAACGATGCGTTCCTTCTGGGAGATGAAGTTGAAACTAGAGGTATATTTATGCAACCCATACATTCTGTGTTTGAAAAACAATGTAATGATGAATCAATCTTCAGGATTACCATGCAGAGGCTAGCAAAAAGCCAAACAGGTACAATTCAACATGATTCTGTAATGTACATTACTGATTTCAGTGCAGTAATATTGTGCAATTCTAAAGAATCACATTTTGTAACTTGTCCACTGGAAAGCAAAGTGAGTAGTAAAAAGTGAAATTGCAATCTTTCAGACCAAACGTTTTCTATGCCAGCATGTGATTCTCATTAAATCAGACCAACCAAGCATTAATTACTCATAAGTAGCCTACAATAGACATGCTTGTCTTTCTTTAACGGCGCCCCAAAGGTACTGAGCCCCTAAGGTGACATAGAAGAAGAACAAAGAACTTTGCGGTCCCTCACAAAGTTTGCGAGATATGTACTTCCGGTTAAATGAAAACAACAAACATGGAGTGTTTCCACCCGTAGGCGAGTTTAATTGAATTTTACTTTGAAATTGGCTTGAAATACAAAGACATAAAACCAGCTCTCGGTATTGAGCACGGTTTCCAAATAAGCAAGAGACATATGAAGCGAGTGCTGAACAAAAGAGGACTATTTAATAGGAAAACGTTCAATGAATTGGCGATTCTGGTCGACTTCATTCGCAACCAATTGGAGCATTCCAGACAGCTACACGGTTACCAATGGATATACAGAACATGGACTTCGTGTCAGGAAAGAGGATGTGCGTTTGGTTCTGAGAGGAGTGCAGTTATATATAAGACAGGCAAGACATCTGAAACAATAAAGCTACTTCTCCAAATCACTGCATTGTACAGTACTATTTCTGATTAGTACCAAAACACTTCATTTTCAGTGCGTAATTGTAACACTTTTGAGATCTATGAATATATACAACTAACACAATTAAAACATTTCTTGTCGCTGTTGTTTTTTTTTACTGTATAAGGACAACATATTTGACCTGCAGTGTGAAACGTTGGTTTGGGAAAGCATTATTGATGTAAACAATAAACTTTCTTTCTTGATTACTGACTTTAATCCACAATTTCTTAACCAAATTGGATGTTGAATAGTATTCCTGGAGTCATCATACCTAGAGTTTATATGAACCTGCCTGCCAAAGATGACGACATAATTGTCACTCTAATTGTCACTCTTCACTGTGGTCAGCAGGTGGTGTCTTGTGTTAGAAAACGAACTGAGGGAATGAAATGGAACACATTTTATGATCCATCAATTTTCCAATCTGTTTTTCCTCAGAAGGGTCGCGGGGCATTCCAGAGCCTATACCAGCTGTCTTCAGGCAGTAGGCGGGGTACACCCTGAACTGTTTGCCAGCCAATCGCAGGGCACACATCGATGAACAACCATTCACACTCACACTCACACCTAGGGACAAATGGAGTGCCCATTCAGCCTGCCATGCATGTATTTGGAATGTGGGAGGAAGCCGGAGGATCCCACACAGGAAGGCCGTAGCCGAAATCGAACCCTGCAACTCTGCATTGTGAGGCCAATGCACTAACCCAGGGGTGGGCAAACTTTTTGGCTCGGGGGCCACATTGATTTCTAAATTTGACAGGTGGGCCGTGTCAGGACACGATACGGTACCTATAAAAAAAATGTATATGTTGACAGTCCATACCAAACATCAACAGAACAAAAGCATGAAAGTATTCCCATACCTTTCTTTTTTGTTTTTTTAAATGAGAACAGTGAAACAACTATGGTATCTGTCCTGTATGAAGGTTCAAGTATGTGAGCAACATACATGTGACAACACAAGCAACAAAGTGCAACAATATATTGGCCAAAAACTGCAGCAAGCAGTACAGGTATATGACAAAATATAACAAAGTTAGGACTATTTGCTACAAAATGAGACGTGTAAGAGACCTAATGGCTTTTCTTTCGACTCACTCGATAGGGCCGTTCACACGGGCAGATTTATTTCGGACTTACTGCGCAACTGCTCCCCTCGAGCGTTCATACGTGCAACTTTGTTCCGGCTTAGTGCCCGAAAACAGCTTGTTTCGGATCAAATTTAAACCACCTCAGGGAGGTGGTTTAAAAATTTGCTCCGGAACAAATGCTCGTTTGCGAAGCAGTACCGAAGCAAATGTGCACGTATGAACGCAACTGGGTTAAATTTGCTCCAGCTTGCGGGGGGGTGGCCTCGCTACGCGTCAGAGGAGTCCATCCGGGTACTTGCCAACATGCATCCTGGGTATTTTGCGCTTCAAAACATGGCGGGTCTTTTCTCTCTCTCCTGCGGCATCTGGTTATCGACCACATCGTTGATTTCTCCGGAGAAGAAGCCATTTTGTCACAAAGAAGGAGGGGAAATGGTACTTCCTTTTCCCCGCCTTCTTCTTTCTTTACGCATGCGCATGTTTTACTTCCGCATTCCTGTCGTTTTGTTCAGCAACAGGAACTGCCCGTGTGAAAGCAAGTGGAGCTGCGTCGATGCTGTTACGCTCAGCGGCTCTGTACGTGTGAACGCTCTACAAAATTTGTTCCGGTGCAAATTTATATCGCAACAAAATACTCCGGAGCAGCGCCGAAACAAATCTGCCCGTGTGAACAGGGCTATTGTCTCTGACTTGACCTCCCCTCGATCACCACACATGACAGCGTTGCTCAGCTGATGTCGCGTAGCGAACTTTTGAAGCCAGACACAGGACGCTTCGAAGTCTTCTATGCTCATAGTTAGCACTCTGGGACTCGCTTACTCTCTTTTTAGCGGTCCAGTTTGCGGAAAGTTTTTAGCATGATAGCAGTCAAACCATTCCAGGAAACATTTATTTACTCAACTGTCCGTCGAGCCGCAAGCAATTTGTTTCTGTATGGTTTGTGCATAAGAAAGACACCGGACATCAGAGTGTTGTTTATGTGCCGCTGTATTCAATACTGCCCCGTACAAACAAGTGCACACCCTTCCCCGTGCTGCTGGGGCAAACCATTCCAAAAGAGGGGTGTTGACTCCCCGTAACACAATTCACTCTGGGCATGGAAATAGCCAGAATCGGACTGAGCACAAATCACTTTCTCGTTTTTCAAAGTCTTGTAGATTTCAGTCTTTCAGACTCCAAGCGTCTCCTGAATGTTTCGTATTTTCTAATCCGCTTCGTTTAATCAGATACACTTCACTTTCTCTTCCGTGGCCATTTCTGTTCCTTTTCATTGATCATGCCATGATCGACAGGACGTGAAAATGTCCGCAATTGCAGTAAGACTCACTGCAACAAAGAGTCACTTGCATGTCGCTGTTTTGGATCCAATGATTGAAAATAGCGGCGCGGACACACTTATTCCGTCGTATCGAGCGGGAGTTGCTTGAGTTGGCTATACTGCTGGCTTCCGTATCGTCTCCCCCTCCCTCCCTGTGCTCTGCAACTTCAAGTAACTGCGCCACCTGGCGTTGAAATGCCTGTCATTACAAGTCCAAATGAAATGAATGCAATCATTTATATCGAACCTTAATTGTGTTGTGTACCAACCTTCGGCGGGCCGGATTAAAAAGCCCAACGGGCCGGATCCGGGCCGCGGGCCATAGTTTGCCCACCTCTGCACTAACCAGTCGACCACCAGGCCGCCCCAAATGTTATTATGATTGACATATCCTTGCAAACATCAATTTACCAGAAGGCAAAGTTTAGATATCTGTTCACCAACAACCTTTGCATGGAAATAGGATGGAGACTTAAAAAACACTTGACTTTTTTTCTCCTAACAATACATACACATACAAACACACACAAACCACACACACACACACACAATATATATATATATATATATATACACCACATTACACCTGTCCTCCAACATCTCCATTGGCTCCCCATTATACCCCGCATTCAATATAAAACCTTGCTCCTTACATTTAAAGCCATTCATAACCTTGCCCCTCCTTACCTGTCTGACCTCATCCATATTCCTACTGTCCGCTCTCTTCGCTCTTCCTCCTCTCTCCTCACTGTCCCCTCTGCTCACCTCGTCACCATGGGAGACAGAGCCTTCAGTCGCTCTGCTCCCCAGCTCTGGAACACACTCCCCGCTGACCTTCGCAACATAGACTCACTAACACATTTCAAATCCAGCCTCAAAACTCATCTGTTGAGACAAGCTTATTCACTCTGACCATAAAACCATTGTCTCTATTTTGTTTTATTTTATCTTATTCTATTTGATGTTGTTTTTAACATTGTATCTGTATTTTTTAACTGCTTGTTGTAAGGTGTCCTTGAGTTTTTAGAAAGGCGCCCACAAATAAAATGTATTTTATATATATATATATATATATATTTGGGGGCGGATACATGCTAGGCGACTAATTAGCACTTCCACCTCACAGTGCAGAGGTGCAGAGTTCGATTCCTTCCTTTGTGGAGTTTGCATGTTCTCCCCGTGTCTACGTGGGTTTCCTTCCACATTCCAAAAACATGCACAGCAGGTTACTGGAACACTCTAAGGTGTCCTGAGGTGTGATTATGATGCTCATTATGTGTGTTCTGCAATTGCCTGGCAACCAGTTATTGTGAGGGTAAGCAGATTAGCAAATGGATGGATGGATATATATTTGGCCCAACGATAAGATCTTTGAATGAGTTTCATTATCAGCACAGGATCTTTTCTGTTGTGAAAGGGAAAGGACAGCTAGCATTAGTGATGGCACACAGCAATCTCTACGAGGGAATGCAAACTTTGCGAGGGAACGCAAAGGTTTTAAATTTTTTTCTTCCATGTCACCTACGGGATAATTTTTCAACATAATACTACTACATATATTTAGCAGAGTTTTAGACATTTAATAGCAACATTGTACAAACAAAGGAGGCGACAAAAACATTTTCGTTACTTGTGTACATGCATTTAGCACCTCAGGATGACAACTGCGTGTATGTGTCCTTGTACAGTATTTTGAAAAAAAAATGCTCAAAATCCACATTGTCGCTTTTCATCGAGATAAGTATGGTACGCTTTTTTGGTGCGGGCTTTCAAATTAATTTTCAAAATAAAAGGCTACACATTTGGCAGAGTCGCAAACATACGGAAACAAGGTACGGTTGTTTTACAATTGACATCCCCGTGTGGCTTTAACAACATGATATTGATCAGGCTATTTATTTTACAACTCATCCACAGTTTGCGCGCACTGTGCGATCACATCATTTGAGTGTGTGTCCTGTGAAAGGGGACTTGATTCTCTGGCGTGCTTCCTCGTTTCACAATGTCAGTCCTTTGTTAAATTTTAGTTGAAGCATCTTTTTAAAAAGACATGCTGCGTTAATAAAGGACGGCTTTCTCGTGCAGATGAGGAGAGATTACGCATGATCACGCACGCGCGTCATAGCTGTCACACGCCTCTCGATGGCACCTGTCACTCTTTTGTCACAGCGACAAAGTGACCGTCACTCGGCTCTAAGTGCTGATAGGAGCCGAGGGGGCATGCCTGAATTAACGGAGACTCTCTTGACGAGTATTCATATTTGGGTGTCCCATGCACGACGCCTAGCTGTCATCCCTTCAAACCCGTCACTTGAAATTATCCTTCCCTCCCCAGCACGTACCCGGTCCTTCTTTAGTAGAGTGCAGCAAAGCGCCATAGAAGCCTTGGGAAGAAGATGTGGGGGCTAGTTAAAGCGAGAGGGGACTTCACCAGCACTTGGGATGTTTGGGTGGTCAGCAGCATGTGTGTGCTTGTAGCCTACTTCGGGTACAGGCTTTGGAATTTACTCTGCCTCAGGAGGAGTCAAAGAGCATCATCGCATGACACACAGGTACTACAGTTAACGCATGGCACCTTATCTTTCAAAGAATTGCTTAATGTAAATGTTACACAGATCAGCCAATATAGAAAAAATAGTGTATTTACGCACAGAATAAGATTGGTCTTCATCATCAGAAGTTACTCTCACTTATCAAGTCAAGTCAAGTCAACTGTATTTATAGAGCACTTTCAAACAGCCATCACTTATGTTTGTTTTCGTGGTACACCAAAAGTGTTCATGGGTCACTGTAATCAGCCCCCCCCCCAAAAACCAAGAAAAAAAATGCAAATTCAAAAAATGATGAAATTGAAATAGTACTTTTGCAAGTATGCAAATATTGAATTGTATAATATGGCAATTAAGTTGTGTCTGTAAATTTTGTTAATCACAATATTTGTATGACATTTTCAATTTAATTGATTATACCACGAGACCAGGGATGGGCAACTGGATGTTATCCGCACCTCCAAAATTTACTGGCCACTCAAAAAATAAATAAATAAATAAATAAATAAAACAATGTAGGAAGTTATATTATTTCCCTACTTTTGACCCCTTGTTGCTGTTCTTCACCTGCGGATTCACCTATCAATATAATCAATATTTTTTTTAAAAATGTGTTGTTTGTGTTTTTTTGGGGGTGGTGACAACTCCCATTTTTCATGAAAAACCACATATTGGAAGTTTATTCGTGCATTTTATTTTATCCTGTTGTCCCCAATAAATTAGGTAAAGTCATTAAAGATAAAACAGTAATTACCTCTTGCCCCCTCACCCCTCCCAATAAAAAAAAAAAAATGAAGGTAACTGGCGGGTTAATTTAAATGACGGTCGCTTCTTCCAGCCTTCATAAGCGTGGAAGCTTGTGCACATGTATGTAATGTCCCTGCTGATACCATACACAGCAGCTGGAAGAATTAAATGTGAGCTAACTAGGCTGCTGGCGTTTACGAGCGAACTCTGAATTGTCAGGGATTGTACAGCACAGAGCTAAGGTTTGCAACATGCGTTTACTGCCATCTAGTGATTCACACTGCCGCTTCTTTGCAGTCTAACGCTGCCAAGGAAGTTTCTTTTGCCTATGTAAAATAAACAGGTTGTGTGAATCTAATATAGCTTCCAATACATGCATCCTTTTAAACAGTGCATTAAACACTCATTCAGCAGTTCTGGTTTATGCCTTGAGAGTGCGCCAGCTCAAAGATAAGCTGCCGTTCTCTCGGCCTCTCGTTTCCATTCCTCCTTTGACATTTAGGAGATCTACAATGACATTTACCACAGCAGATTTATCACTATGTGACTAAGCTCTTCCCATGCGGCCTCCCACATTCTGTCATTGACCTTGAATGTCTCGTATAGCATCCTCACAAGTGTATGGATACCATAATGACGCAAGGATAAGTGCAGCACGGACGCAACTGAGCTTGACTTCAGAAGCAAGTGAAAGTCCAACATAAATATTACATCATATTTGAAAGAGAGAAACATTTGTTTCACGCATGGCACAGAAGCTATAACATTCAAAACCAAAAAGCAACTGGCCTAAGCAAACATTACAACCAGGAGCTAGCCTCATTAGCTTAGCTGGCGCCACGTTATTAAAGTAACATTACACCTAGAGGGCAGCACTATTTCACAAATAATGCAACTACATTGTTTACATTCCAACCAATTCCCATGACTCTGTGGATGGTCACATTATCATGGCTTTCATTCAGCTGGGTTCATTTTGGGATTTCGAAACAGAGCCAGAGAATTCCCTTCAGCTTAAGTGGTTACATTGCTAACATGATTTTAAAAAAGAAAAGCCAACCCATAAAGATTCCTATTTCCCAGCAAAAACAACACCTTTGTGGTTTGTTAGCTTTGAGCTTTTTATAAGTCACTCAGCAGAGCAAAAACAAACATGCAGGGAACTTCCTGCAACAACCCAAGCTAAACCTAACTTCAGCCCGACATACAATAATCTCAGTCAATGTGTATCACTTCAACATACTTCCTTCACAACAATTACTACTTTCCTTCCTTTTCAACGAAGAGCTGAGAATAAGTTGCACACAACTAAAACTAGACTAGGTGGCGTTCACTGTACAAGAAATAGTAATACTGCAGTACAGGGGTCCCCAACCTTTTTTGCCTCACGGACCGGTTTAATGTCAGCCAATATTTTCAGGGACCGGCCTTTAAAGGCCGGATAAATACAACAAAATAATATATGACCGGCATGAAAACTGTCGTATTTTCTAAATATACGGTAAGAATAAACAGGAATCATGACACGAGGAACGTCCAATCTGGCCGCAACACTCTCCGGTTGCTATGGTAATGTTTGCACGTGCCTTCAAAATAAGATAGACCGCAAATACAAAGTGCATGAAAAACACAACTCACCATCGAGGCATATTATGCAGAGTGGGCTTGGTGCATGGGAATCTCCCGTTGTGATCAATATTTGAAGTAGGACTGCCCACAATTTGTATTAAATGTAGCCTTCTTTTTCTTGAAAGTCGTAGGCTCCTCCTCTGTCTCCTGGCTCGGCCTTTCCCCCTTCCCAAAGAAACTTTCCAAAGACCTTTGTTTTTTTACTCATTTTGCTGGCTCCTGGGTTTCATTTTAGCGGTAACCTATCACGTGACTGAGAAGCGCGCCTTCACCTGTGACATATTGTAGATGAATGTAACAGAGGATCCGGTAATTTTTCAAAATAAAACATCTTTCAGATTACGAAATGAATAAAACTGAAGTCATATAAGTTATGTATTCTTTCTGTGCGACCCGGTACCGGTCCACAGCCCGGGGGTTGGGGAACTCTGCTGTAGTAAAAGACCTCAAAGGAGGTAGGCTAATTGTTAGCTCATTATTTAACCATAATAACATTTTAAAAGAGCAAAACTCAAATATATGGTAAAAAGAAAGAAAAAAACCCCATTGAATTCAGTGGACCGCCTCCAGGAAAGCCTCTGACCTCTGTTTGCGCCACTGTGATTGACCAGTCAGGGTTTCTGGCATTTGGTATCGTCATAAATACATCATTCCAAAAGGCTTTGAAGCACATTTGGGAACATATCCAACCAATCAATATAGCTGTTTTGAAATGCAAAATGTGTGTGCATGTGGAGAGAACACACAGCATGACAGCAAAAGAAAACTGGGTAGACATTAGCACGGGGAATTAGGTTTCACGGCTGCCGCATACACATTTAAGTGCACATGTTTCCGAAGTAAAGTAGAGCCAGGGCTGGCAGGGAGAGCGACCACAGCGAGGCTGATTGGACAGTAGCCACGCAGCTCAGTGGCCCGACGCCTCTCGGGACATTTTGTTCTTTGACGAGGAGGCCACGCTCCATTTTTAACTGATCACATTGACCACTTGCCAAATGATACCAGGGGGTTAGCCAGGTCACTCACTTATTACCAAAAAAGGAGATTTCCATTCATGTTGCAACTGAACAGCAAATGCAATCAATCAGTAAGATAACCGGAAAACAGTATTTCAAGCGTGTAGGTACATCGCAAAGCACTTCACAGTCAAGGCTGACGTCAACAGAGATATGAAAATGATAAAGTTGCCAAACAATCGCAGTCAAAATTCTCAAATCGAGTACGTAAGTGTCACTAAGATCAAGTAATTAAAATGTATAGATATTGGTATAAAACAAAAAATGCATTATAAGGGAAGACAGAATTTAACAAAAGAAAGAAAAATTATTCGTTTATTCTCTAAACTGCTTCTCCTCAAAAGCGTCACCAGCGTGTTGGAGCCTATTTCAGCCATCTTTGTGCTGAGATGCTGGGTCCACCTATAGGACATGAATTGACACCCATCTGCTGTATATTCACATTCACAGTTATGGACAGTTGCAGGGGTCTCAAATTCCGGTCCTGGAGGGCCGCTGTCCTGCATGTTTTCCAAGTCTCCCTGTTGCAACACACCTGATTCAAATGATCAGATCATCAGCAAGCTCTGCGGAAGCCTGCCATTGAACCTGTTCGTTTGAATCAGGTGTGTTGCAAAAGCGAAACTTGGAAAACATGCAGGACAGTGGCCCTCCATGGACCTGAGTTTGAGACCCCTGGCTTAGAGCATTGGCGTCCAACTCAGGTCCTCATGGCCCCTATCCAACCTGTTTTAGACATCCCCCTCCTACAAAACACCTGATTTAAATGTTCGGGTTGTTGTCAGGATTTTGCAAAGCTTGCTGATGAGCTGATCATTTGACTCTGGTGTGTTAGAGGAGGGAGGCATCTAACAGAGGCCGGACAGGTGCTCTCAAGGTCCTGACTTGGACACCCCTGGTTTAGAATCTCCAATTAACCCACGGATGAGCAGATGTGCTAACAAGTTGTCCATCGTACACTAAAAATAGTGATATACTGGATATAGTTTTAATGGGGAAAAAAGTAGGACATCATAAAAAAAACTACACATACATTTTATGTCAATTTTTTTTTTATGTTGCAACATGACCTCCCCCACATTTGTACAAACATTAAATATAATCTGGTACAATATACATTCATTCATTCATGATCCGAACCTCTTTATCCTCACGAGGGTCCCGGGGGGTGCTGCAGCCTATCCCAGCCGTCTCCGGGGAGTAGGGGACATCCTGAACTGGTTGCCAGCTAATCACAGGGCACATAGAGAAGGACAAGCATCCACGCCCACACTCACACCTAGGGACAATTTAGAGTGTTCAATCAGCCTGCCATGCATGTTTTTGGAATGTGGGAGGAAACCGGAGTACCTGGAGAAAACCCACGCAGGTCCGGGGAGAACATGCGAACTCCACACAGGGAGGCCGGAGCTGGAATTGGTACCTCTGCACTGTGAAGCCGATGTGCTAACCACTGGACTACCGGGCCGCCTTCTGGTACAATAATGAATGTCAAAATGGAGTATGAAGCCGACACCAAGCTATTGATGCTAAATCATGAAGGACCTGGGTGGACTGGGCAACCACAAGTTAAATTATATTTAAAGTGTGAAATGTTAAAGACAGCATCTTCCCAAAACATGAACTCATCCATAATACTTTTCAAATAACTTAAGCAAGTAGTAACACTCCATACCCACACACACATACACCAGTTTCACATACGCCGATGCGTATGTGGAACTGGGAGTCGCGGCTTGAAATTGAAGCGGACTTACATGGGACAGGAGAAGACAGACAATCTCTTTTTCGTTAATGGGTGCTACTGCTTCTTGTTGCTTTCAAGTTTAGCTTGTAGCAGACGTGTGCACATTTTCAGCATGACGTCTTTGATCCACTGGTGAAAAGGACACTTTGATTCACTCCTCTTTCATCTATAACTGCTTCAGACAACAAAGTGTATGCAGGAAAGTGGTTAAGGGTGCACGGTTGTCTGTGTCTCATGTGTTGTTTGGTATTTTGTCTTTTTTTGTTAACTTTTCTTTTGATGGCGGCGCGGACACCCGCAGCGGCTCCTCTTGTTTCATGTTGAGAGGGAAGAAATTTCATCTGTGCTGAATATACGTTATATATGTTACACATACAGTACATTTGACAATAAAGTTTATCCAATCCACACAAAGACTTCTTATGTGTTTTGGTGCTGCTGCTTTGGCTAGCAACAGCATTAAACTGTGCTCAGCATCTATTCATTTTCGAAAATGCCAATTCTTATTTAGATTACGGGTGAGCTGGAGCATATCCCATCTGATTTGGGGCAAGAGGTGGGGCACACCCTGGACTGGTCACCAGCTAATCGCAAGACACATACAGACAAACAGGCATTAATGTACTTGCATTCACACCTGCAGACAATTTACAGTTGCGGTAATTGCAAAAAAACAAAATCAAAAACACCACACACAAGCATGGGGTAATCATGCACGTGTATCAAATATTTCGAAAGTAGAGTTGATCACAGAGGTGAATCATTATTCCATATTTGTAGCGGACTTTGGATTGTTCCATGCACAAGAAAGCTACATGACATGCCGCAAACGACGTACAACGTGCGTCATCTGTTGGCAACATAACTGTCCCTGCTGGCATGATGGATGTCTGCTTTCTGTCCAATTGGTTTCCGTCGCGTCAGAGCTTGTTCCCGCCACTGTCATCCTACTCGGGTACTGACAGGCAGTGACAATCAAAAAGCAAGGGGCCTGCACCTTGGAGGATCAAGGAGGTGGTGTTTTAAAAATGAAAGGTTTTAAAATCAGCATTCCTTCCTCGTTCATTTAATAAGAGTCAAGTGTCACACTTTAATCGTCACTTGAGCTTCTCTGCTCAGTCTGCCAAGCTCAGCACCCATGAGCTCAGATCTTGGCTTGGACCATTACAGTGTGGAAAATTTGGCCGGGGTCACTCTGGCTCGGTTTGCAGTCCGTGCCTCTGACATTGTCAAGTGTCATCGTGGTGGCTGGAGTGGGCCATATTGCCGCTAAACTGCATCAGGATTTAGAATTTACGATTATTTGAGTCAGCCGCTGATAGTGTCGCGTTCGCCTGACTTGTGTGGGCAGCGTGGAATTGGTTCCCACTCAGTGACGATGTGGGCATGAATGGTTGAATTGTTTCTACTGTGTATGGGCCCTGTGACTGACTAGCGACCAGTTTGGGGTGTAGTCAGCCTTTTTGCCTGAAATCAGATGGGATAGGCTCCTTCATTGATTATTTGAATTACTTCAACTATGGTGTCTACAGTTTGTTGGCAAGACTTTCCTTCATGACATCAATACTGTATCTTGTTTCTGCCATGAGTGGCAAGTCTGTCTGGATCCAGCCACATACATTGTGTTTGAGAGGGAATGTGGATTATGTTCTTATTGCGAGTGCGCAGTTAAAATGAGCTCTTTCCTGGTGTGGCTGTGTTTGTCAGTGAGCTAGGTCATGATAAATCATTCATGCCAGCCTTCTCTTTTTATCAGCAGGCAGACCAGTTGTCTTACTCTACTGTATGTCCCTGAAAGATGGATGGAATCACAGGTCCCTTTTCACATTCCCCCGATAGTGTTTGGACTACAACATGGCTTTTTTTTAATGTATCTCAAGTATTATATACACTATTTAGTCCATTGACACGAACTTAAGGAATGCCACTAACTCTCATCTGTGGAGACATGCGTGAGACAAAACAACTAAGTAGCCCAATTATGTGTGTCTGCTACCACAGTGGCTACCACCTTGCTTTGATGGCAAGGTAGGTGTTATATATAACTTGCACCCCTTCAGTTCCTCAAAAAGTGAGTTTAATTTGGTGTTTTTGCCCTTTCATTCGCAAACAAGCTTGATCATCTTTCTGTGCCACCCAAGTAGTGTGCACAGTTTTTGACACCAGGCAGGCGAGTGATGCTGGTGAGATTAGCACTTAGGCTCTCAAATGTCTCATAGGCTGAGCAATGCCAAGCCCCCTCCCCAAACACTTGACCCATGCTGACGCAGTCGATCCATTTACATTTAGGTCCGCGGGCTCACTGCAATCCCAATAGTGTGGGCAGCAGCAGGCACCAGGAATATTGCACGAGAGAACTACAGCTTCACTGGATGATTTATTCCATGTTTATTTTTAGGTTCTTCACTGATCTTTTGCAGTCGAGATTGCTTGTGACAGATCCTTTCCAACCCTTTAATCCTTTTTTTCCGGCGTGTTGATTGACAAGTTTGCACACCTGACGGGAGCACTGAAGGGTAGCGCTGGCTCCAATCGTTACAGAAGTCTTTCCGTCTGTTTCACGGACGTTCCCGATTGCCCAATTGTCTCGAGTTGGTGTCTTGATGTGATTTTCTTTTCACTGCAAGAGTCATGACTTCCTTTATGAAGACAACCGGCCTGGGTAAGCGGGTGGGCGAAAGCAGCAGCTTTGACCTCATCCAAAATCGAATCGA
Source organism: Hippocampus mohnikei (assembly GCA_026261675.1). NCBI lineage: Eukaryota > Metazoa > Chordata > Actinopteri > Syngnathiformes > Syngnathidae > Hippocampus > Hippocampus mohnikei. Next base: position 21,067,138 of record JAKGUB010000325.1, on the reverse strand, counting down.
ATCTTTGAGTGGCAAGATGGACAAGCTCATCAACCTTCAAGAGAAGGTCCTTGTCCGGCTTGATGCCAAGTCCAGTGGTATTGAAAAGGAAGAGAAGGAGTATGTCAAGAGCCACGTCCCATGTGGGGAAGTCTCCCAGTCGCATGGACGAGACGTCAAAGAGATATACCAGGAAATGAGCACCATCATGTTGGCGGTTAATCACAGGTCTGAGATTCAAGCTCAGAAGCTGGAGGGAATGGAGAAACTGGTCCTCAGCATGCAGCAGGTGATCAGCTTCATCGGAGAGACGATCAAGAGCTCCAGGGTTATGGAGCTCATGTTCAAAGGTCCCGGTGACAACAAGGGAAACAAAGGAAAGCAAGTCTCAAAGAGGAAATCATCAGACACAATTAAAAAGTCAGACAAGGTGAGAAATACCCAAATAACGCAGCCTCATTTGTTGGTTGCCATTGTAGTCCAGGTATCACTTCTAACATCTTTCTGCTGATTTCGGTAGTGTCTCATCTCGTCTTAAAAAATCATGTGAAATGGATTATAGCAGCAACGTGCTGGGTTTACGAGTGACCTAGCTCGTGAGGTAAATTTGCAGTGGTTTCTTTTCTTTTTTGCATGTGCACACTCGTAGCAGGGCTTGACCTGATTGGAGTGAGAGGAGATGCCAAGGTGCCAAGTGTGGCACGACAAGCGACTTCAAAACCAGGGGTGAAATGCGACGGGCCTCTTTAAAAATGTGTTCTTTTTTTTTATCTGGGCCGCACAGTGTGTGTGGTGTTGAAAGGATGCAAATCCCTTTGACACATTGGGAGTCCAGTGTCAGCAGTGTGATGAGTCTGAAGCACTCTTGTTCTCGCTTTGACACACTTTTGACCGTCTTTTTTTGTCCATTTGTTGTTCCTCGAAAGTTCCACATCAGAGACATTTGATATGAGTGCCAAAGTACATTGCATACCGCTGTTTCATCATCGGCACAAATTAAACAAAATGGTGCGTTGAAGTTGCTCACTTTGATTTTGTCAAGTGGCTGCATACAATAGAATCATCTGGATTCGGATACAAGTAGATACAAGGCGCTAGTGTCAAGCCAGAATCACAATTTGTTAAATGTAATATTTTTTCACAATTTCTACACGATTGGTCCGTCCACACGAGTGGGTCTAATTGTTCCAAATTAGTCAACAATCTATTCTTGAAAATGGCTTGATGTCCTGATCTCCTGAAAAGTGTCTATTTTAGAGCTACGGGGATTCCGCCCAATGCCAGCCAGGGGGGGGGGGTTCTTGTTTTATTGACGATGATCCTGACATATGCTGTTATGAGGTTTCCAGTGGTGTGCATAGAACAAGGTTGTAGAAGTCGATTTCGTGGTCATGTCGCACAAGAATGCACTTTTACCGCTGTGCTTTCATGTTTTTCATTATATCCATTGCGATTTGCAAGCTAGCCAAGAATTGTTATGATGTTCATAAATGTGAAAAATTGTTCATCTGCAAGAAATGTTCCCTGACTCATGCCCCACCTCTCCACAGAATAGATTATTTTTGCCAAAAAAGCAATCGCCACTGTCCGTGGCGGATCTCCTAAAAAATGCTGGAAAACTGTTTGGTACAGTTGCGGCCATTATCGTATTCACTGACACGTCTCAAAGTGTTTTTTTTTTGTTTGTTTTTTTGGGCATCAAGAAACTGGCGACCTCAAATATGTAATCAGTATGCGCCTATCATGACTTTATGTAACCAAGAACAAAGATTAGCGGTAAGGTTGTCACCTCCATCAGAATATTATTATGTCACAGTGCAACACAGCGGAATGAAGAATGTAGACAATATCAACATATTGAAGGCACGTCATATATCCAAGGTGACAAGCAATGGATTTGGTCTGCCAAGTGCATTGCTACCGTGTGGTGTGTGACTCACGTTTCAGGGAATTTCTGTTGTCCCTTCAACTCTGTCCTTGTTTCCCACCACAGGTGTGACATTCCTAAATTCCTGTCAAGTAATTTCTGTTACTCTTGCATCTCCCAGTCCGTGATTTGATCTGCAGCAAGTGTCACTGTCACCGGGGGAAACACGACACCGGAAATATCCCGTGCGCTGTTTACCTCACGGTAGCAAATGTGAGACCCCTCCGGTGGGTTCAGGACAGTTTTTCTTCCATGCTAACCTGACCGCTCAGCGTTTAGTGAGTTTCCTCAGCTGCGGCATTTGGACCGGGGCCGACCGTCACTTGTAATATTTTCCACTCAGGGTGAGACTCCCAACGCTTTGCATTCTACGGCTGAGTGCAACAAGCGATAAGCTATAAATTCGCTGGCCCGCTGCCGTCAATCCAACTGCCATGAATAGTCAAAGGCACCGCACGCATGAGTGGAACCTGAAAAACAAAGGAAATTGTTGCTTATTTTTGTGCTACCGTCATGATCCATGTGTTTCCATGATTGTGTCTCTAATGTCATCACATCTACTTGTTGTCATTGACTAGTGAGAGAGTCGAGCATTCACATTCGTGCTTTTGTGTGTCCAAAATAATTTCCAACATTGACACATCACCTTGGACTGGTCACCTGCCAATCACCGGGCACACTCAGTCACGTTCCCATTTGTGGACAATTTAGAATCTTCAGTCATTCTAAATGTACGTTTCTGGAATGCGCAGAGGTGTCAAACCCAGATCCAGAAAGTAAAAACTCAGCCACAGTTCTGATTTAGACAGGTGCTTCGACTCCACCTGCCTGCGGCACCAATCACCCAAAAGCCAAACTGTGACAGGGTTTTGATTTTCCGGATGTGGATTTGACACCTCTGGGAATGTGGAAGGAATAGTACTAGTACTAATAGTACTATACTAATAGTACTATAATGTAACAGCATTACTAAAAGAGTGGACACTGAGTAGTCAGCTTAACGTTTCGGGAACTTGGTGTTCTTTTCAGGAACGTTTTGTTCTTGACACTTGTAGTTCATTAAACTAAAATGTTCCAGTCAGACATGTTACGAGGTGCTGGCATCATCCCAAAAGTTCCTAGGCCCCATGAAGTAAGTTGAGTACTCCCCTGCCGCCAGGGACACGATAGCTTACCCCAGAGGTGCATTTATATTGTGATGTTTTTCATTTGGTTGGGTATGTACAAGTAATTTCCACACACATGCCTGACATACTGTTTGCAAAAATTAACTTTACGTCATCGCCACAAGAATTAAAATCCTATGTAAGCCGGGAACCCTGTATCAACCTCCAATAAGACTGCCCTGACGCCATCCCCTATATTACCCGTAACCCTTAAGGTTCATGTTTACATATCTGCAACACATTAAACAGAATTACAGTCCAAACTTTAAACAATTTCTGTTTTCATTGAAATTCTGACAGTTGAATTCATTTGTCCTTCTGTGTACATTACATACCACTTGTCTGTATTTGCGCTCGTGTATTGTTGTAACCCTACTAAGCGCTGCCATCTTGTCTTTTTACTAGAAAACTACCTCTAACAAAGCCAAAAAAGGGAATGAAGACTTAACTGCTGTTTGCGAGCCCACTACTCTACTGTCATCTCACAGGACAAAGCTCCATGGACCAAAGCGTTACCTCGCCACTCGCAAATATGGAACCTTTGTAGGTCTACTGACGTTCAAAAAGCGCCGTGCCTCTGTATTATTCAGAATCTGCACTTTAGTGCCTCCTTATTTTTTTGCACCTTATCGTTTATAAGTGTACCGTATTTTCCACACTATAAGGTGCTTCGGATTATAAGGCGCACCTTCAATGAATGGCCTATTTTTAAACCCGTTTTCATATATAGGGCGCACTGCATTATAAGGTGCATAGAGGCTAGAATAGTGGCTGCAGTTGTGCTATGCATCCACTAGATGGTGCTATGCTACTGGAATACAATACAATACAATACATTACAGCTTTCGTTATACAGAACCTTCACAACCTGCTGCAGCTGTCACAAAGCCATTAGAACAGGTCACAAACATGAATATGAATACAAATGGCATTACAAAAAAATAATTGAAAGACAAAAGTTATGAAGACGATTGATTCAACAAAAAGGCACACAAACCTCCTGGGCTCACATCCACAAGGGGCTAAATATTTAGCTTTAAATATATAGAAGTCTTGCTTGTCTCCTTCTTCCTTCGTTTAGTCAGTAGTTAAACGATGCTTTTGGTATTATTTTTGTTTCATAATGACTGCGCAGAGCTAATAAAGTAGTTTTTCTGTTTTGAATGTGTGTTGGTGACTGAACATGTCAATTAGTGTCAGGCAGAACCCTTTTAGGTTCCAATTAGTTCCTGCTAATAATCACCACTAGATGGCATAGGAACATTAACACGCAAATGGCTCAATGGTGAATGTAAAGAGTTACAGTGTCTTTATATTGGGCACATCGATTATAGGGCGCACTGTGGGCTTTTGAGAACATTTAATTTTAGGTGCGCCTTATGGTGCGAAAAATACAGTAATTTTGTGTATTTCTTCACACGAAATGCATTCTACTGTGTAGCTGCCCATTTGGGAGAGTCTATGATTTTTAAAGACCTGCACTTTCACAGTTCAACGACCACAGTAACGATGGCGCAGAGAGGCCCGGTTTGACCCCCAAAGCCCAAAAGACGATGAACCCCCCCGACACTGCAGGTAGATAGGAGTTGGTCTTATATGCTAAATTAATCCTACATATGCTCTATATGAGCCCCAAGATATACATCTATTAGGTTTATTGTAAGCTCCTCTGTTCCTATAGACATGGCTCAATGAAAATGCTTATTCTTTTTTTTTCTGTAGGTGTCTCGCCGAAGAAGCAGGCACTGCTTCGAGAAGAGGTGCAGAAACTCAACAGGGAGAACGCAGAGAAGTCAACTCAGCAGTTTAGCGCCGTGTTTTTTAATCTGGAAGCTGACGTCCCAACAGGCAGTGATTCCCGAAGCTATCAAGAGGTGGGGCTTGGTGCTGGAGAGGATGAGGAAAATGATCCTGATGAAGACGTGTATGTTACTGAGGAGGTGGTTGAAGTGCAGGAGGTGGTTGAGGTAGTTCAAGAGGAAGACGATGAGAAAGCACTAAAGGATGATGAGGTGGAAGAAGTGGTGGAAGAAGTGATAGAAGAGGTGGAGGAACTCACAATAGAAGAATCACAAACGTCCGAGTCTGACGATCCAACAGATCCAAGGTAGTGAATGCTTTATGCCAATTTCCACAATCCAATCCAATCCAATCCAATCCGACTTTATTTGTTATAGGACTTTAATTCAAGTGCGTTGAACAAAGCAATAACGACATAACACCACACAAAAGTAATTGAAAATAAAAATGATTGGTTTAATTTACAGGTGTCAAACTCAATGCCGGGGGGCCAGATCTGGCCCGCCACTCATTTTATGGGGCCCTCAAAAGCAAGTCATGGGTGTCAACTGGCATGATCCTTCCTAAAATGTGCACCGAAAGGTCAATGTGTAATAAAAAAGAAATGAGATTATGCAATAATTTTGTCCTGTTTACACTCACATGAACAATAATTGAAGTATTATAGTTAACTGATTTCAAAATGAATAAGCCCAATAATTTGTTGTGCACAAATAATGCGACGAGACGATTAAAAGTGTCTGTCGTTTCAACTGTCATAGAACGGCCCTCCGAGGGAAGATTTAACTCCGAAGTGGCCCAAGACAAAAACGAGTTTGACACCCCTGGTTTCATATTGCAACTACAAAGTAGTTCATATATTTAGAATCATATTTTACAATAGTCCTAGTATTGTAATATAACAGTACTGTACATTTAGCATGTAAAATAAGTTCAGTGACTGTAAGTCACTCACATTTACACTGTTGCAGCAGGGACGACTGTGAAGCCACCTTCCTGGACACCCAAATGGAGGTCAGCGTTACCGCCACCAGCTCCTTTGAGACTGAAGAACTGGTGGTGGTGGAGGAATACACTGAGGTCCTAGAAGTGGAGAAGGACGAGGATAATGAGGAGCAGGAAGACTGGGCCGTCTTCCAGGCGGACGGCGTTGAGTTCCAATTTGATCTGAAAGAGAGGTTGGCGCGGGAGAAGAAAGAAAACAAAGCCAAGCCCGATGAACAAAAGGAGCCCGGGGATGAAGAGCAATACTTTATTGGTAAATCAGCACTTTTTAGATCACAAGTGATGGTTTTGAGGAAGTGGGTGCTATAAGAGATCCACCAAGACATACTTGGATCAGAGGTGTGGGCAAACACAGTTACGATGGCTGCAAATATTTACTTTGACTTTCCTTTCATGTTCGTCTAATGGCCAGGTGTCCGCATATCTTTGCCCATATGTTTTATTTTCACAAGTCAGGCATTGATTCTCCATTTTTTTAATGGAATGGGTAGCAATTGGCCTATCCATCTACCACTCCATTTTCCCCTCATTCATGAACAAGACCCCAAGTTCCTTGAACTCCTCCACTTGGCAGAATCTCTTCCCTGACCTGGGGAGGGACCAAATAGTAATGAAAAAAAACCTCAAACTAAAACAATAAAAAAGAAGAGGGAGCTTTTTGTTCACGAGGAAACACATTCCACATTTTTGGGGCAAGCTATTGCTCCATCGCCTTAAGTGTTGAAGTTCCTGTGACAGACATTAATAAAAACGGACTCGGTCGACTGAAGTGACCTAGCAGGAAATTAAGACCATAGCAAGTGACAAAATCCTGCAAAAATACAGATATATTGTAGCTGCTCGACAATGGCAGTCAATGACAACGGAATGTTCTTAACACGGAGTATGTCTTCGCTCCACTTTAGACAGCACTCCTCCGCCGGCAGCGCCGTTTAATCACCGCATCGTGTCGGCCAAGCCCAACCAGATCAGCAACTTCTACACCATCAATTGGCAGGAGGTCTTGGGCGGGTGAGAGATGCTCTTCAAATCCAGTATGAATTTCAAACAAAAAGAATGATGATGGCATGTTTATGTTTCGGTGAAAGGGTTCATACTTTCCCTCCCGACGATGAAGCCTTGTATAACCTGCCCCCCACCACCCGCCGTCCTCCTCCTCACCTTTTCCGCTTCATAACTCTAGAGTCTTGCCGTCTATTTTTATTGCCGGACTGAGCGGTATGTGAAACTGTATCTCTGGTGCCAGTTGCTTGCTAATCACTAAGTGTGAATCCACATCTTCAAAGCGGAGGCACCAGCGAGCTCTGCTGTAATGAAATAACAGATTAGGCTTGTTTGTTTGCGCCGAGATCATCAATTCTTTTCATTAACACGTGGGGAAAGCCATCAACAAGGGGTTGCTCGGTGAGAACAAAATGGCGGTTAGCACTTCGATTTCCAGTGTAATTTGTCTCCCTATCTTGTCTTTCTCCAAAGGGGTCGTTTTGGTCAAGTGCATAAATGTGTTGAAAACTCATCTGGTCTGACGTTGGCAGCCAAAGTCATCAAGGCCAAGTCCCAGAAAGAAAAGGTACAACCCCGCTCATGCGCATCACTATCACGATGGACTCGTTTTGCTCGATACCCAGACGGCTACTCGATCATGCGATATAAAAAGCCAAAGGCTCATTTACGGTCCTTAGCGCGCGCTCGTAGAACAGGAGACACTGAAGGGATCTTAACCGTGGAGGAGCGAAATACTTGACCTCGAAGTGATGACGCTGCGGCTGCTGGTGCTTATGACGATGATGATGATGATGATGCATTGTGTGGCATTACCATCGATGAGAACAGATTGTCGTTGTCCTGCTTCCTTCTCGACTTGTCTCTGACTACTGTGTTGATTTCTTACCAGGAACTGGTGAAAAACGAGATCCAGGTTATGAACAATCTGGACCACGCCAACCTGATCCAACTATACGCGGCATATGAGTCCAGGAATGACATCATCCTCGTGCTCGAATAGTAGGTTCTATCCTTTCCACATTCTCCGCAGACGCTAATGGGGATTACCTTTAATCCTTTGGTGTTCAAGAGTTGATCTCCTGAACCTTGTGGGAACCGTTTTTTGTAACTCAACTGGGACATTGCATATGCATCACGATCAGATGAATTATCTGCACCCAAATGCACTGCCTTCTAAAAGTATTGCAAGGGCCAGGTCAATCATTTTCTTTTTGTTGTATACTGAAGTCAATTGGATTTCAGATCGAAAGATGAATATGAGACTAAAGTTTGCGTGCCAAAGTATTGGAATGAACATGATGACATGAACCTGAAGTGAATAATATTGAACATTTGGTGGCATAACCCTGACTTACAATAACTGCATCAAGCCTGACGAGCATTTGACTGTTGTAATGTGAAATGCTCTTCCAAGGCCTACACAGAGGCCTCTCTCAGTTCTTGTTTGTTTCCGGAGATTTCTTTTTTCAGGATGTAAAATGTATGCTTTATTGGGTTGAGGTCTAGTGATTGATGTGGCCAATCTAAGCCCTTGCATTTCTCCACTGATGATAAAGTCCTTTGTTGTGTTGACAATGTGTTTTGGGTCATTGTCTTGTTGCATGATGATGCTTCTCCTGATTAGTTTGGATGCATTTTTCTGTAAATTGCCAGACGAAAAGTTTTGTCGTGAGTGCTTTCCAGAAGCAGCCAAGCCCAAGGCATGACATTACCTCCACCGTGCTTCACAGATGAGCTTGTGTGTAGTGATCATTAGAGCATCCTTTGTTTTGTCATACCTTGGGCTTTCCATCACTTTGGTAACATCAGTCCATAAAACTTTGTTCCAAAGATTTTGTGCCTCATCACTGCACTTTTTTTGCAAAATCCAATCCGGCCTTCTGATTTTTTTTCTACCGTCGAGTGAGTGGTTTGCATTTTGTGGTATGGCATGTATATTTCTTTTATAGACCTAACAGATTTTTTTTTTCTGATGGATTGACTGATTTATTGTTTTTTACCTTCCTTTTGCCAGCGTGGGCGGAGGCGAGCTGTTTGACAGGATAATTGATGAAAACTACACATTAATGGAGCTGGATGCCGTGGTGTTCATCAGGCAGATCTGTGAGGGCCTGCAGCATATGCACAAAATGTACATCATCCATTTGGACTTAAAGGTAACTTGAATGCACGCAAAGTTGTTTCTTATTTGATGCATTAAGTATACATGAAGGTGGATTTTACTTTAATTGCAGCCTGAAAACATCCTGTGCGTAAGCAGGGTCACGAATAAAATCAAGATCATCGACTTTGGTCTCGCTAGGATGTAAGTGTTCACTTTTGCTTTTGTAATCTTGACTCTTTTGTTCACGTCACTGGTACGGTTATTTTCTCAAATAGATACAAACCGAGGGAGAAGCTGCGAGTCAATTTCGGGACTCCAGAGTTTCTGGCCCCAGAGGTGATCAACTATGACTTTGTGTCATTTAACACAGACATGTGGAGCCTTGGTGTCATCACATACATGCTGTGAGTATTCATTACATGTCACGATACCACCCCACTTCTCTTTAATTTCAATTAATAAAAATAAAAAAGGGGGCTTGAGGGCACAAATTAGTTTGCTCCACAAATTCTGCCTACAATAAATATGTCCTCTGATAAAGACAGACAAATCTTGATCGTATCTGCTACCTAAGCTAAAATTAATTTAGTTTCAATTCAATCCGATTTATTTGCATCTAAAAAGACATTACATCATGATCAAATCTTATATAACCGTTTTCGGGAGCACTGTGGAACTGTGGTGAGCACTTCTGCCTCAGCCTTACAGTCAAAAGGTTCCTGGGTCGAATCTCTGCTCAGGCCCTGAGTGGAGTTTGCATGTTCTCCCCACGCTTGCTCCCCATGTTTTTTCAGGTATTCCGGCTTCCTCCCATGTGCCAACATCATGTTTGGTTCTTTGAAGACTACATGACAGTTGAAATGTTTAATTGTTTTTTATTGTGTCTTTATGTGCACTGCAATTCCAGTCCAGTGTGGATGCCGCCTCTCGCCCCATGTCAGCTGACATGTAAACAATACGTGATAATAAAAATAAACATGCATGGCTGTCTTTCCCCCCCTCTCGCTTAGTCTGAGCGGCCTCTGTCCTTTCCTGGGCGACGACGACAACGAGACGCTCAACAACATCTTGGCCTGCCAGTGCAACTTTGAAGAGCAAGAGTTTGTGGACACGTCCGAAGAGGCCAAAGACTTCATCAGCCGGCTACTTGTCATCAATAAAAGGTACACTTATCTTCAGCGTGATGTCATTTTGCCTCCTAAACGGTGACTTGACATGTTTATCGCTTTACAGTTGGAGGATGGGAGCATCCGAGGCCCTGAGACATCCCTGGCTGTCTGACGGGGGCCTACATCATAAACTTCATACCAAGGTAGTGTCAGCAGTAATATTATTTGCAATTGAACACAACCCGAAAGAACTAAATTGGGGAAAACAACGCTGTTTACCTGATAACATCAAAGACTCTCTTTCTCACAGAAAACCATGTGCCGATCTCGACGGTCATCATGTGTGCCCCCAACAGACAGTTGAGGTAAGTTTGAGTGATCACAGCCTGCAGTGGTGGCAAGTCAATCCCAAGGCACATATAGACATCTACTCATTATTCAGCCATAAATTGTCTATAGGAGGGTAACGAAAGTCATTGTAGTTCAGGGGCCACATCGACTGCATTTTGATCTCAAATGGGCCCGAGGCCAGGCTAGTATATTTGAGGCCTGATAATATATATACAGTGCAGTTCACATTGCAAAGGTGGCAAAGCATTTTCTATGAAGTGGGCTTCCTTTGCTACTGAAGCATGGCATTGTCATGTTCCTGTTCTTGTTTTCACCAGCAGGTGGCAGACCGGAGCCCTTCCTGCTGTGTGCACACCTGCTGCCAATTTTGTCATTAGGGAGCCATGTATTTTACGGACCAACAAACTTTCAGCAGTTTGTCGGAGTATTGTTGACCTTGCGACTGCTGTTGCGCAAGTGATCATTGTTCTAGACCTCTCGCTATTGTTATGTTTGTTCTGGTTCTCTGGGTTCGAGGTTTTTGTATGTACAGTCTTAGTTTCGTTTTTGTTCTTGCTTCACGTGAAGTGGGTTCTTGGTATTTCATTTTAGTCTCGAGTTAATTTCTTCCTTGACTTTTGCAAGCGCTTTTGGTTATAGTGTTGTTTTTCTTTCCCTGGTCATTATTTCACCAGCGATTTCTGTTTCTACTTTGTCTGCGTTTTTGTGTGAATAAATATTTTTTTTATTATGGAGTTTTGTTTGGTGTCTACCATTCTGGGATACTAAAACAGTATTTGGCTTGTTTCGAACAGTGACAGGCATCTTTTAGCTAAGGCAAGTGTATCAACACCGTATCAAATCATACTTAATAGCACAATTTTGGAATGTCAGAGTCGGAGTGACCTCCAACGGACAAAATTAGCAATGACCGTTTCTATGATTGGAAAAATAGCATAACGTGTTCTCTAGCCCCACGGGCCGTCATACATTTGACAACCACCTCTAGCACTTGACCTCATTAGGGTCATGGGTGAGTTGCACATTCACACCTTTTGGACAATTCAGAGTCTTCGATGAAGTTGTGGGAGGAAGCTGGAGTATCTGCAGAAAGCCCACGCAAGCATGGGGAGAATATGCTTGCATAACTCCTCACCACCAAGATATAAAAGCCTGAACCACTTCACTGTGATGCAGACGTGCGAGGCCAAGTGCAAAATCCACATGAAATGTTTTCAGACTGTCCACTGGAGGGAAGCATCACTCAAGTTTACAAAGGAAAATTAGTTTTAATGTGTTCTGGAGGCTGTAGTCCACGATATGAAGACGTCAATGTGAAAAGTAGTAAGAGTAGTTAACATTGTATGTGTCAATGTCTTTTTAATGTATAAGCAGTTAAAATAGGCATTATGTGACATTTTCTTCTCAGGGCACCAATAAGATGCGATGACTCCCAGCCGTGGCCACTCCGGACCAAGCTTCCTGTCCTCCTTCCACCACCACCACTTTGAAATGAGTGAATTTGTGGCTCACAGTGCCATGATATTCATCTTTTGTTTTTTATGAGAAAGCCTCATTGATTTGGTTGGGATTTAAAAGAGACACTTTTAAAAAACGAATTCATTCATTCATTCATCTTCCGAACCGCTTGATCCTCACTAGGGTCGCGGGGGGTGCTGGAGCCTATCCCAGCTGTCTAATATCCTTTTTAAAAAAAATATATTTTTGGAATATTCCTGGCATCAGGTGGAATCCTTGTCTGGAACCGATGTGAGCCTCACTTGCTGTAACAACATTGATTTAAATGTTGACTGTATATTTTTAAGAATTCACTCTCACCTAAAAGCTCCATTTGAAGCGTAATCATCCAAAACAGATGCTCTGTAGGTACATGAGCATTTTTTTCAGTTGGCAAATAAGAATGAGGGACGGTACGGTAGGCCAGTGGTTATCGCGTCAACCTCACAGTGCAGAGGAATTCCAGCTCCGGCCTCACTGTGGAGTTTGCATGTTCCCCCCGTGCCTGCGTGGGTTTTCTCCGGGTACTCTGGTTTTCTCCCACATTCCACAAACGTGCATGGCAGGTTAATGGAACACTCTAAAGTGCCCCTCGGTGTGATTGTGAGCGCAAATGGCGGTTTGTCTACATGCGCCCTGCGATTGGCTGGCAACCAATTTAGGGTGTCCCCCGCTGACTGCCCAAAGACAGCGGGTCAGAAAAATGGATGGGTGGAATTAAGAACGATACAACATCCATGTGGTGTACTGTATGTTGTTGGTGTCACACTTTATAACGGTATTTATTATTTCCAGCAGATCCTATATTTTGTTGTTCTACTTCCTTTCATAACTTTTCTGCTGTGAATTGGGAATTTCTCCATTGCGAGACTAATACAGGTTTTCTTATCTTATTAAATGAGTATACTTGATCACAGAAGCTCCTGTAGGTTTCACCGCTGCTTGTATGCATCAACAAAATGTCTTATCAGCTGAATGCTTCCATTCTGTGTCAGTGCACATTTTTTTTGTATCTTTTTTTTTTCCTTTTCTAAATACTACTGTCTTGAAGAGCTGTCAAGCCACACTAGTTCCACCTCATTAGATGCTTGTTTGCCCCGCTGCCACGTGACGGATTCGCCTTCTGTGAAGGCTCACCGTATAACTGAAAGGAACACCATCTCCCCACCGTTGCATAATGAGTGGATGACACTCGGGTTAGTACGCACATTTGCAGGCTTTCTCGTTTAAATGCCATCATGTATGTTTGGATTGTTGAAGTTCAATAGGTTACTCACACGATTCAGCATGTTTTCTTTTGTTGAGTGTACACGCATTAAACTGATATTGGGTCTCAAACCTGAGTGGTTTGTTTATTTTCAGCTTGACTCCAGCGTAGGCTGAAGCGCACAGCCATTTGAGAGCCGGTGCTTTTCACCCCGTGAAAAATTCCACTTGGTTTCAATTAATTCCACTCTTCACTACTGGTTGCAAACAAATGAAAAAAAAAGCTCTTAGTGAATCTTAACCCTCTCATTTTGTTGTGTGGGGACATTTACCTGCTTGAATGTAGAAAATATTTTCTACTGGCCAGTCTTTTTTTTTTTTTTTTAACAGCCTTCCCACACACCTGCTATATTAACTCTCCTACTGTGGTTTGAGTAATATTGGCCCTCCTTGAAAAAATACATATTTCTCACTTTTTTAGTACAAACAGCTACAGGCCTTGTTTTTGCCTTTAAAAAAAGAAAACAATTTAATTGTATCATCTTGTTGCAACTCCCCTCCACTTAATTCCTTTTCATGGTACACTAACGCTGCAGTTATGTTTTGGCTAAAATTGACTCCCATATATATTTTTGTTTTAAGTAAAAATGCTTCCGGATCAACCATTTTTGATTTTCATTCTGTTATAACCTTATTTTCATTTGCAGCACCTGACTGCTGCCTCAAGCACGTGCATTGTGAAAACATCCACTTAATATATAATATATATAAAAATTATATTTAAAAATATATTTAAAAGTTTGTCAATCTTCTCCTGACTCATAAAATTTTTAGATTTTTGATTTGGCAAACGCTCATCCCACCAAAGCCACATATATAACCTGTTATGTATCAAATTGACCCATTTAAAAGAAAATAAACATGTAGAACATAAAAAATAATGTGAATATCAGATAAGGTAGACATGGGACAGTTTCAGAATAAAAACAAATATCTGATACACCGCTGGTCTCATTAGATTTTAATGTTGTGGCCAGTCAATCTTGTCGCATAACACTAAAAGAGCATTTTTGTCTTCACGTCCATTTTTTGATTGCTGTCCGATGGCCTTGTCTGTGACATTCTCATGCTTTTTTGCTATTTCTGTCCAAATAAATAGACATTTCTCATGGTTCTCCACCATTGAGTGTGCAGCAATCCCTGACTAATGCAGTGGCCAATGTAAAATAAGACCTCAGTGTCCTTTTTTTACAGGACACGGCTGCCTCAAGCAGAATGTATACTTTGTGGTAACGTAGCTTGAAATCGTCACATTCACCTCTCAAAAGTCTCGCATTTTCTGCCCTTCCTGTGACCTCTGCACAAAAAATAAGGTCTCCTTTCCAGCTTTTTTTTTCCTTCCCCGGCAGGGTACTGTATCTCAGTCAAAGCCTCCTTTTTTCCTCAACCATGAGCACCCCACACACTCACCGTTTATTTGCTCAGGTGAATAAATTGTATCACGCGCACACACACACACACACACACACACACACACACACACACACACACACACACACACACACACACACACACACACAACAGGCTCCCTCAGATGCTCCTTATTAGTTTCAAGGAGTTAGTCACAGGCTTTCATCTCGGGCCTATAAGGAAGTGTTTATGTGCGTCATGTTTGAACAGATCGCGGCTCAGATTACAGGCAGGAGTTTGGATGTTGTCTAAGAATTAAATACACCCCAGGGAGAAGGAGGAATTCATGCAACAGCAACAAAAAAAAAAAATGTTCCGGAGACACACACTGAACGTAATGTGGAGTAGTATTAAAGTAGTGCGGCTTAAATGTTTGAATCCTCTTGTTATGTACATTGGATGGTGATCAAACGCTTTTGGTAGGGGTGAAAAAAGATGTGTGACAAATGAAATACACTGGAAAAAAATGGCGTGTTGAATTAGTGGTTGCATGAAATAAAAGCATCTGGATCCAGATACATTTTTTAAGCAAATGTATGGTCCACTTAAAAAAAAAAAAAAAAAAAAAAAAGGTGTCCGGATCCAGATGCTTTTATTTTGTGCCACCACTTGATGAAATAAAAATGAATACATTCAACACAACCTTTTGTCAATCTATATATTAGTGGGAATGAGTGTATATAATTTTTTTTCATTCGATACCTTGTTGAATCACTTATTTTGAGAGATCATTAACGTGATCAATTTCTTCACATAAATGATTATAATTATTAATAACACGTAAGTAAAGTTATTTGAAGCCATTTTTTCAGAAGTATGTATCATACTGGTAGCCCTCTACATTAATCAGCATGTACGCATGTATTTATGGATTGATGGAGAGATTTTGCCATTCATATTACATATAAAGCGCATATTGAATTTCAATATACAGAGGACAAAGTATGACATCAATTACCTTCTCCGACTGATCTCACTGCAGCGATAGCAACCTGAGAGCTGTGCGGTGGCACATATCAATATGTTGGCTGCTGCGCATTTCTTCATCTTGCATTGGCCGACACTTCCCGTTGATATTTACACATCTTTGTGGATCCAACGTCTGCAGAGAGAAAAAGAAATGAAGAGCAATGACAATTTTTTGGGGGTTGTATAGAATTTGCTGGGTCTTCACAGATAAAAATCCATGATATAGCGAGCTAAAAAAACCCCAAATCCTTTTTTGAATAGTTTCACGCTATTTTCACACATGATTTTAACACATTTAAATTTATTTTGAAAGCTTGTTCTCTCTCTCAATGTAAAAAAATAAAATGGGAGCCTGTCTTCAACAACAAAAACTAGGAAAACTCGCCCACAGTCCTTCATATAAGAAGCACAGTGTGTTTGCTTCAAGCCTTATTGTATTTTTCGCACTGTCGACAGGCTGATAGAAATGAGCATCGCTGTTACAGTAATTCTAACCCTTCAAACAACTGCTGTGTTACCACAAATGGAGTGGCAACACAAACTAAAATCATCGACATGTATTGTATTTCCTCTGGTGAAACAATGACTATTGGGCCTAATACTCTTGTGCTTGCTTGAATTAACACTGCATCTCTTCCAGTAGGCTAGTCTTGAAAATCTCAAATCTAAAAAGCCGCAAACCACACTATAGCAGGGATTCATTGGATACGGTATAAAGAATTCATGATATATTTGCTGCATATTTTTTTTTCTTTTCTAAGAATATAAAGAACGTTTCCTGACAAAACAGATGAGACTGATTTCTTCCAAATATTCTTTTCAGAAGCCCGAGGGTTGGAAGCCAGCTGCAAGTTCGCGCTGCGAGACCTGGGTCGCAACAGTGAGAAATTCAATTTAGGAGGAGAGAGAGAGAGAGAGAGGAAAAAAAGCGAGTGAGAGACCTGAATGCTCCTCCACCGCCTCGCCTCGACCTGCCCCGCCTTGCCCTCCATCCACATCCCCAGGGGCGATCTCCAAGAGCCAAACCAAAACCAGATGGACTTATTGGGCCTAAAGATAACAAATAGTGCTTGAGTTCCTGTCAGTTAGAGACCACCGGAGCAAAAAAAAAAAAAAAAAAAAAATCCTAGAGCTGGAAAAGGGGGGATTAAAAAAAACGTGCTGATGTGGAAATCTTGATCCAGCTGTATAAAATGATATTAAGACATGAAAAAAGACACATTGATACTGCAGTCAGCCATCTTGCTTTTGGGCAAAAAAATAAATAAATTGCTGACTCAAATCTTTGGGTGGTACAAGCAGTTCAGCACGTACCACCCACACACCGGAGAGGCCATTGGGAGACGAGAAGTTCTCACAGCCTCCCCCTGCAGATCCACCAAAAAAGTGTCCTTTGTAACAGGAGTTTCCTGTATGTAATTAAAAGATATGGAGTCCCCCCCTCTGCAGAAAGGAGAAGACGGGGCCACGAGGGGTTGTCAGAGGCTATGGGAAGGGTGAGATTCCAGGTTTCATATAAGATCCCCAGAACGGATCCTGACGTGAGTCCAAACAGGGCGTGTTCACTAACTGGCGTGCTACAAGGAGGTTGGTAAAATGAGAGAGCCTGCTGAAGGGCAGGTGGTTCTAATTTGACGGTCGGGATTGACATGCAACAAGCATGTTGGTATAACAGTGACGTGTGCATTTCTGGTCCTCCATAAAAGGACTGAGGCATTTTTTCAATACAATATAAATAGAAAAATTACATTACACTTAACATCCACTTGTCACACTCTGGTTAAAATCACTTTGGTTTGGCCTCAGTATAGTGATTTTCTTTTTGGTGGTGTTACTGAAGTCTTTGGGAGACCGAAGAATATATAGTGCTGCTTGCAGAGTTGAGTAAACAAGCTACTTCTTTTAAGTTAATTGTCTCAAATTCACTCCCCAACCAACTCATTTTCTGCGAGCAGAGAGGGGAGCAATGAGCAGTTACGCAAGGAAAAAGAGGAGGAGATGGGAGGGAGCACGATGAAAGAGTCACGGCAAACACGAATGTCTGCTCTGCTGATGAATATGCGTTTCCTGAAAAAAATAATAAACCCCAAACAAACAAAAACGTGGGGCCAGCAGGCAGGTGAATGATCATGTGAATAAAACAAAAGGCCATCGTGAAGCCGAGTGACATCCCGGGGGAGACTTGCCTTGCGGAGCATTTGCACGCATCAGTTTCAGACGCGTTCAAATGGCGGCGCTGACACCTGCGGTGAATATGGTGCTTCCTCACGATCGCCTCATCTGCTTGGGCTGCGTGTCCGGGTTGCTCGCTGCTCAGCCGCTCCCATGATGACGGCCCTTTTTTCCATCCGGCCTCTATTTAGTTGTCCCTCTGACTCAGCCCGATGCCTGCACGGGGTCTCTGCTGAGTCTGCCAACCCCGCTGAGTTGCCTCTGAAGCTGGATAAGACGCCATCTATCATTGATGCTGCGGCAGCATTGCTGCATGTGCGTGCGTGGGTGCGCATTGGCCTTTTGTGCCTTCACGATACTGCGTTGTTAAAACAAGACATCTTGTGTCTGCGGTTAGCGTGTTAACAAGATCACATCATTTTAGACCTCTCCAGCTAGATGTATGAACTCCTTCTCGACCACTTGCACCCCCTCAGCCATGACACACTGTATGAACTTATCCTCAGTCGCTCAGCTATGATGAATGAACTTCTCTTTGGCTTGTCATCCATGACGTATGAACTCCTCAACCTGTCATACATGACATGAGCTTCTTCACTTGTCACCTAAGACGTATGAACTTCTACTCAATCAGGACCTATCAGCTCCTCTTTGACCACTCGGTAATGACCAAAAACTCCACCACACCCTCTCATCCGTAACATAAGAAATCCTTTGGCGTTTCACCCATGACGTATGAGCTCCTCCCATTCCTCAGCCGTTACGTATGAAGTCTTCCTCAAATACTCAACCATGACATATCAACACCCTTTAACTTCTCACCCTTGCCGTGTGGACTCACCCATTACTTCACATCCATTACATGAACTCCTTGACCATTCATTCAAGGTGTATGAACTCCTCCTAGATGCCTCAACCGTGCCCTATTAACCTGCCATCCCTTCAGCCATGACATTTGAAGTCTTCGTCAAATACTCAGCTATGAACTATGAATTCCACTTGGACTTCTCATCAATGAAGAATAAATTAATTCGTATGAAGTCCTTCATGACCACTCAGCCATGACTTATAAACACCACCCTGACATCTTAACCCTGATGGATAAACTCCTTGCCAACCTCTCATCCGTGATGTTTGAACCCCTCTTGAGTTTCTCATCCATGTATGAACTCCACTTCAACCCCTCATACCTGGAATATGGACTCCTGCTCGACGCCTCAGCCATGATGTATGAACTCCTCCTTGACCCTTCCGCCACAACACCTGAACACCACTTTGACCTGTCAGCCATCTTGTACGACCTCGTCCTTGACATCAACATGCAGTTTTCCAACCCAAGAAA
Organism: Hippocampus mohnikei; assembly: GCA_026261675.1. Classification (NCBI taxonomy): domain Eukaryota; kingdom Metazoa; phylum Chordata; class Actinopteri; order Syngnathiformes; family Syngnathidae; genus Hippocampus; species Hippocampus mohnikei. The sequence continues at coordinate 21,048,036 of JAKGUB010000325.1, read as the reverse complement.
AAACCCTCCCTCAGCCATGTTCAGTAGTCCCCCAAATGGCTCCCACACAACATTCATGTGTCACAGCGCAGCACATACACTGCATTACGTGTAGTCATGTCCTCGCATCCCACCCACAGCGCGTCCTCCCTCGCAGAGCCGCATGATGGACGAGCGGCGTGGCTGCAGCGGGGAGAGGCCGCTCGAGACTGAGCACGAGGCAACCTGAAGGTCGCTGGCGCCACCCTGCCATTGACGACTTTCCCAGCATTCCAAGGCGCAGCGATGAGGCTCGCACTGAGGGCAAGAAAATGAAGGACGCAATCTACATTTTTCCATTAAGTCCATCTATCTGTCCTTCCGTATGTGCATCTGTCCAATTATTACCCCTTGTACACCAGTGCCTTCATCTATTCCTCTGTCTCTCTCTCTCTCTCTCTCTCTCTCTCTCTCTCTCTCTCTCTCTCTCTCTCTCTCTCTCTCTCTCTCTCTCTCTCTCTCATTTTATTCATCCTGTCTGGACCTTCACCCACCTGGACTGCACATCCATCTGCCCATCCCTCTGATTAACCATCCAAATTTCCCTCCCTGCCCCCACGCTTCTCTCCATCCATCCACCCTTCCTTCCATCTCTTCACCCGTACCTTGGTCTGCCCATCGCTCCTTTCCTACCCTTTCTTTCTGCCCATCTGTCCCTCCTGCCAAGTCCTTCCCATTCATCTGGATGGTATTTACCCCAACTCAATTCATTTTCAAACTCATCTCATTTATGGCATATGAACTCCTTCCCGACCCCTCAGCCATGACGTATGAACTCCTCTTTGACCCCTTTAGCCATGAAGTATGAAGTCCTCGTCGTCTTCTCATGTATCACAGTGTAACTCCTCATCACTCCCTCACTTATGCCGTATGAACTCCTTCTGCGCTTCTCATCATTGACTTATGAACTCCTCATCCAGCCCTCAGGCATGACATCCTCGACTTTTCATTCATGGCAATTAAACTCCTCCTTGACTTGTCATCGATGTAAAAAACACAACTTGTATTTTTTTGGCCTCAAACAGTAATTGAACAATGTTAGCTAGCACAAACAAGTTGTTTCTACTTACGTATATCTTTAAGTTGGAATTCAATAAAAAAGGGACAGACATACTCATATTTCTTGATGTGGAATGCAGGACAATTTTCACAACAGCAAATCGCCCTACTTCAAATACTGTAATATCCAAGTTTGTTGTCTTGGAACTATGAGTTCACCGAACAATTTTTTTTCGCAGTGTATGAACTTCTCTTCGACCCCTCAGCCATGACCTATAAATAGCTTGTCGAATTCTCAGCTGTGACGTATGAACAAGCTCTCAAACAAGATGAATAGCCTCCTCGTCAACCTCTCATCGACGTTGTACAGAGTCCCCAATGACCTGTCATTTATGATGTACAAACCTCCCCTTGCTCCCCAATGCTTCAGGAATGCACTTATAGATGCAGCACAAATCAAGGAGGAATTATTGGCAGATTCAGAATATGATCGCATTTGTAATGTGAAAATATGCAAAAAGGTTTTGGCTTTGATGACTAAGTTATGTCACCGGACTAGATTTGATCAATCGAAAAGTAAAGTAGTGCCGCCGTAGCAGCGCCGTAACACGCTCTGCAAACGTGGCGGCCACGCTGGAGTGAAAAGGTTCTATTTTGACATCTTTTCAAATTTGCTCGGGCCATATTATTTTCATCGCATTCAATAATAAACAGGTCAATTTTTTTACTAATTACAGAGCAAGCCATACTAACTATGGAAGCCTACTAAATTCCTGGGAGAACAGGCACTATTGAGACATAATTCCAGGTCCACTTTGCACAACCACAGAGGCTCCTTGGTCTCATTAAAATGTAAAAATGTATTTGCAGGCTGTACTCAACTTTAAAAAAAAGGGCCTACTTCAAATGAATACATTGGTGTGCTGTTGGTCTGGCCGTGTTGTGCTTGCCATCATTTGAACCCACTTTGCTTTTCAGACAGAGGAAACAGGAAAATAGTCCAAGTGGAGCTGCGCATTCTTGGGCCCAAATTCACTTGACCACACAAAGAGTTTGACGTCGACCATTTTTGTGTGCTCAGCTTGCAAAACGGAATGTTTGTATTTATTTAAATGACAAAAGTTATGATGGGCTAATTACATGTACAAGTACAGCAATAATACAGGTCGGTTAAAATTTTTATTGGGTTTCCTCTATTCTCTTTGTTATGGAGTAAAATATATGCTATTAACTATTTGAAAGTTCCACATCCACAACAATATACTGTGTGGTATTTCTATTTTCAGAAATTACTCCTAAAATAAATATACGAATTATGAAATGCCCTGGAGATTATCCAGCATGCTACTAAAATTGCTACATAATAGGGGAGGGGAAAAAAATAATCATCACAAAGTCATTACAAATATTTGAAAACATCTACATTGAAATTCGAATGTTTTTTTTTTTTAGCCAAAACTGGGGAATGTAGCAATTGTTTATTGTTTGTGTTTGTGTGTGTGTGTGTGTGTGTGTGTGCGCGCGCACATACAAGCTGGTGGGAGAAGAGGAAGTGGTACCACTAAGGTGCCACTTGGAGAAACTATAACAATGGTGGGCTCGTATCCTGTGGCTGTCAAACTCCTGAAGACCCGACACAAACATTTGCGGTCCCTGTTCCAGCTTTTGTCTCACTTTTTGGGCTCTTTTTTTGTTATTTTCCACAAAGACTTTAGTTGTGAAACTTCTACAATAGCTTCAGTGGAGGCCATCTTGCACTTAAAAGCAGGACGTCTAAATACTCACTGCACTGCATTACATTTCCATAAAATCAGTGAAATGATTAATACATGATGTGCTCTTTTACTCTATCCTTTATTATCAAAAGATGGAACAACATTTTTTACGTGTTACCCTACTTCAAAAATGAATGTGCCACTGCCTCTTGTGAATTGGGCTCACACTTTTGACCCTCCCTTTTTTCTCTTGATGTCCATGGGGAGGGAAGCATCTTTAGACAGTACAGTACAGTACAGTGTGTAGGGGCACACTATACCACCATAATTGACAGGAGAACATATGTTTTTGTTGTTATCGTTTTTGTGACGGAGACCATTAAACGCAACCATCACAAGAAATCCCTGCTGTGCATTGCCACTATCCTTAAACACAACGCAGTCGGACACCACAGGTTACACCGGTTAGTAAGGACTAGACGGTTCTGAGGCTGCACGTGGATGCAAGAACAATTACTTTTAGCGGAAGCTCCAAAACACTTAGCCCAGAGACCTGTAATCTGGGGGTCCGGCAAATAATTTGAAAACAAACTAAACCAATTACTCCTCCCTACCTTATTTTATACTTTGGAGTATAACTCGTAACAGTCAAAAAAATGCATCTTGAAGAAGAAAAGAAAAAAAATTATACCAATTGCTCCGGAGTATAAATCAAATTTTAAAGGGGAAATTTACTTCCAAAATGAAAACCAATAAACACTCCCCTTCCGCTTATCGTGAGTGCGTACGGAAAGCCGTTTTTCTGAAAATTAGTCACTTATAGAGGGCCTAGAAAATTGGCGCAATCCCATCACTAAAACGCTGAGCTAGCAACAGTGATTGTGCGGTAGCACCTCTATGCTCGTAGTCATGTTGTTTATTAGTGATAGCATAGCACATCGGCTAGCGATGAATGATAAGTTCATCCTACTGAATTCACTTCAGTTCATGAATGTGATGAAAATGACCAAAAATAATTTGTTCCAATGGGTATTATGGGTACATGTGGATAGTTATGCTTAATTGGATTTTTAGGGGTCCTCAGAAAAAATTGCGCTGAAAAAATGTAGAACCCCTCTGCTCTAATGATACTGTTGTTCACAGAAAAGAATATATGCACAAAAGTGGGTACTAGTCATTGAAGAACTCCAGCGACCTCAGCCCTAGCTCCTCCGCACGATCCTACTGGCTTGCTCTCAGCAAACCTCAAGTCTGACAGGCAGAACCTATCAGAACCGTGCAGCAGACCCACAAAGAAACACTACTGATTGCCTGTAGCAGGAAACCACTTTCTTGAAAGTCAGCAGAAAATTAGTGCAAGTGCGCGCACACACACACACACACACACACACACACACACACACACACACACACACACACCTGGGAACCCCCCCACTCTCAGCGCCCACGACTTCCTCCAGCAGTCTGTCTTTAACCCCACATGGCCAACGACTCCAGCTAAAGTAGCCACAGAGCACCTCTTATACAACGCCCTATTTTACTCTCCACTGGCTACACTACTCATTACATCATTCCACAGTGGCGGGCCTCTCGCAGAGAATACAATGTCCTGGCAGTGAGCTTTTTCAAGAGAGGCCTTCAATAGGCGGGCGCGCTGCTTTGCTTTTCGACGCCTCGCTGACAGACGGACCCCGAGCGGAACGTCTTTTAACCGCCCCCAAATTGGGGCCGTCGCTATTTTCTTACATTTACGAGGGCTCGCTGTCACAGAGTTCAACGCCAGGACCACCCTGGGCAAAAATAGATGTCATCATGTCTGTTCCTCCTGCAGGAGGTGCGTTATTGCAGCAGAGGGCGCTTGAAACTCTGGGAAAGAACCCATGTCTGAGCGAAAGGCGCTCCCCTGCCAGCTTTCTGTCAAAAACAACATATCTCATGACTTTAATTTCTGTGCGAGAAAACCCAAGCAGAATGGTAAGAAAACCTCCCGTTGAGCAAATCGTATGGAAAGTGTAACAGGAGAATCTGGAAGAAGAAGATATTTTGGGCCCTATTTTCATGCCCGGCATAAAGTCTAGCGTAAAATGCATTCTAACTGTGTGCATGGGAGTCTTTTGTCCCTTGGGATTTTCGTAGACGGGCGTAATTAGAAATGGGCATTGGTGCTGTTGTGGCAGTGAACACAGTCGATTTAATTCCTGGTTTATTGAAGCGGCTCCGCTCATTCCTTTAGAATTCAGGGGCAGGTGAATGCAGGTGCGAGTTCGATATGGTGGAAAAGTAATGCACTTGCTTGCTGGAATCTATGCAGGAGATTGACACCCCCCCGCACCTCTGTTAAGAAATTGCAAAATCTCCACTTGCGGATTATGTAAATTTGGCACTTGGAGACCGCCTCCCACTCATGACCTGTGAGTGGCAGCCCAACACAGACACCAGTTGTGCCGTGGTCAGTTTGGCTGTTTTAAACATATACTAAAGATGATGATAACAAAAATACATTCCATGAATTTCTTTCTACAATGATTCAGAGAGTTCGATGCATACTGAAGTAATATTTATGGATAACATTGCTGACTGCGTGCGCCTTGATCATTTCCATCGAAAAACGCGTTACACCATTTGCGCCACAACTTAGACCTGGCTTCACCCGGTCTAAAGTCTAGTCCACTTTCCGTCACAAAACTGTCAGGTGCGCCGGGGGAATGTAATAAAATAGGTCCACTTCACCGTCTGCCCTCAAAATTATGCACACAAAAATGACACTCACATTAGGTCAACTCACTCCCCCACTGTTCCCATGGTGAGGGGAGGCGTCGGTTGTACCGACCAGCAGGACCTCGGTGGTCTGGCTTGTCTCCGAGGTGGCAGAGCCGCAGTGAGTAAACCGGACACCGGGGTAAAGAGGGATGGAGGAAGGATAGAGGGATGAAACTGCCAAGTCAGCAGCCAGTAAGGGCCGCCCTGGGAAGAGGAAAGCCACTAAAGCTCTTGCAGTGCAGCGCCTTGAGACACAGCTTAGCTGTCGGGCCAGCAGACGGAGGAGGAAATCAAAGAAGTCCTGGATATATGTTCCTGGGACTTTTTCTCCCCCACTCGAGGCTACTTAATCAATAGGGCATCATTATTCGATCAGATTAAACCATTTGTGATGACCGAGCATAAAATATCCATCCATTTTCTAATCTGCTTATTATCCTCACGAGGGTCGCGGGCGTGCTGGAGCATATCTCAGCTGTCTTTGGGCAACAGCCAACCGCAGGGCACACAATAATAACAAATACCCATTCACACTCACACCCAGGGTCAATTTAGAGCAGGGGTGCCCGTTACGTCGATCGCGATTGACCAGTAGATCAAGGACTGGTCCCAAGTCGATCCGAGGGGTCTAGAGGGGGGAAAAAAAACACATTTGTGTCTCTGTGCATGTTCGTAATATATTTTTGTGTTAATGCACACTGCACCCTAATCATTATATCAGTCTCACTTTCACAAAAAGTATTTAAAAAATAAAATAAAATAAAGCAGTTCATCTTTAACCTACGGTGACGTGTGACTGCATCACTGGAAGTTGTTAGCGTTCAGCAGTCTGTAGTTGAAGCTTATGATCAGAGTTGTTGCGCAATATCTTTTATCGTTATCATTATTCTCATTCACAGTATGTTTTGTACAATTCACCGAGGGGACGGGCAAAGAATGGGAATCTGGAGGGCCGAGAAAAGCATTTCAACGGTACGCGTGAGCTACGATCGTTAACAGGCCGCCAAAGTGCGTCGCATGCCTCAGCGTCAGGCTATTGCTCATCATGGCATGCGTGTGTACGTGCGTGTGCGTGTGCGTGTGCGCGTGTGCGCGTGCGCGTGCGCGGTAACAGGTCGATCGTGGGAGGTTTTTTGATAGAAAAGTAGATCTTTGGTCCAAAAAGTTTGGGCACCCCTGATTTAGAGTGTTCCATTAACCTGCCATGCATGTATTTGGAATGTGGGAGGAAAGTGGGAGTACCCACACAGGAACGGGGAGAACAGTCAAACGCCACACAAGATGGTTGGATAAAACAAAAGTCTGTTCTATTGTCCGTGACTGGTTGGTGAGAAGTCCAGGGTCTACCCTGTCTTTTGCCCAAAGTTAGCTGGGATAGGCTCCAGCACACACGTCAATCCAATGAAGACTACAGAAAATGGATGGATGGATCCCATCATGTAAAAGAAAAAAAAAGACACTGGTATTCAAATGTCGTGCACGCCGCCTGTTTCCAATAATATCCCGGCGGTGGCAGTGATGACAGGCTGAGAAGTGATTTACCTGAGAGCACTTTTTATTACACATCTTTGTTGCTACTTGAGGTAGCCACCACTAACGACCATAGATGGCCTCCGACCGGGCTGGCTCTCTCGTGATCAAGACAGATGAGGTGAGAGTTGCACCGGGGGCTGGGGGAAGGGAAGTGATTTAGTTCATTTGTGGAAAAAGATGAAAGTTACCCATGATGTAGTGCAGAGATTACAACTGTCAAAGTGGAAGTATATTAACTTGCAGCTGGTATGATCGAAAGTCCATCCATCCACTTTTCTAAACCGCGAGAAAGAAGTGAGGCCCTGCTGATCTCTAATAAATCACAATCATCCATGCTCACATCCACGCATAGGGTGGCCATTGGGAATTTCAAGAAAATATGTAATTTTTTTTGGAATGGCTGGTGTATTTATGTGACGGTCCTGGCATGAGATGACAGCTCGTCGATGGCAACTTTTCAACCCCCATGGTCCCCCCGGATCGGCGATTGTTTTCTTGACAAGTGACGGCCGCGGTTAACACGTATTACGATACGGAATACGGAAGACGGAAGATACGATAGCGTAGTAGGGTCAGGGATGGGCAATACGAGTAGGAGAAAATATGTATGTGTTCTTCATATATTTCATTTTTCATAATACATTTTTCAATGAAAGATCCATTATCCTAATCTAAGGATGAAGGGTTTGAAGCAAACAACAAAATAACCACATACTGTGATTTTTTTTCTTTTAAAATCCACAATCAAAGCAGTGCACTTAGTGTATGTTTTCATAGATTGAAAATCAGTCACCAGGGGTTTATGGTCAAGGATGGAAGCTCATTTCCACGATATCTACTTGAGCGACTCAACAGATCCACACAATGACATGTGTGGTCAACGGACGACTTCTCCTGAGCAGCTGTAAAAAGAGGCCATCAAATTCTGCTCACAAAAGAAGATGACATTTTGTGTAAAGAATAGCACACAACAAATTGGGATAGACTTTTATATGATTCATTTCATGTGAGAGGTTAAAACGGGGCAGCGGGTCCGCAGATAATGCGAATTAGATCGTATTTCAGCAAGACATATGCTTTCCCTTTCCTGGATCACTGAGGCATGTCATAAAGACACACACATGCACACATACACGTACTGCATGACTTATTTTTTTCTCCAACCTCAAGCATGCAGCCATCAAAGTCATGCGAACGCTCATAAAGTGTCCATTTGCAGCAGAAAAGTCTCATATATAACCGCTGTATGATGAGATAATATAGTGCCGTTTGAAGGGGACGTGATGGAAAACTAATAATCAGATAGGCTGTTGGAAGATAAAGAGCTACTTTCAAGTGACCTCAGATGCCACATGACACGATCTAAAACATGTTCAAGCCGAAATGCACACCCCCCCAACAACATCTTGATAGAATGAAGGCAAAGCCAAAAGGTAAGCAGAGCTGCAATGAGTTTTGCTGGTGTTATCACCTGATGAGCACACACAATGTAATGTACAAAGTGCTGCCTGAATTAGTGGGGGGAATATATATGGATATATATATATATATATATATATATATATATATATATATATATATATATATATATATATATATATATATATATATATATATATATATATATATATATATATATATATATATATATATATATATAGAGAGAGAGAGAGAGAGAGAGAGAGAGAGAGAGAGAGAGAGAGAGAGAGAGAGAGATGTGTGTGTGTGTGTGTGTGTGTGTGTGTGTGTGTGTGGCCTCCATCTTTTGGTGTGCCGAAGCGCAGAGCGTGAAATGGCCGTAAATTGGCTTCGTTTGCCCTCAGAGGAGCGCTCTGCGCAGATCATATCCGAATCCCTCGGAGAGGCCGTCCGCGGGGTCGCCGCTTATTCAATTAGTTTGAAGTCGTGGCTCTGTAAAACGGTCGGCTGAAGAGTGTGAGAAAGTGACAGTATGCACACATGGCAGTGTGCTCATGGGACACCACACTGGATGAATGGAAGAGAATCATCTGTTATTTACTGTTATTTATTAACAATACAATGTTACCTTGAAAAGGGGAACAATTAGGTGCGTATTGAAAAAATATTCCTCAAATGTTAAAATCAGCTTTTTCTTTGAATTTTTTTGTTTTTTTTTGGTTGTACTTTATCGTCTCCACAAAAGAGTAGCAGAGAGGTCAAGTGTGACGATCACCACAGGACCAGAAAAATAACACAGGACAACAAAATAATTTAGGGAAATATGATGACATATCATAAGGCATTATTATTATTATAAATCAGTCTGCAAACACCTTCCAGTACCTAATTCAAAATTTGTCTGTCAGGTATCTTCAAAAGATTATTAATTTTATTGAATTTTGGTCCTATTACACTGGGAGCAATTTGTTTTCCCCCAAAAATGTGACTTACAACTCAAACTTTGGATAACTTGTGAAGTCACCCATGCAAAAACTGGTCATATTTAATTTGACAACATGGATTTTGATCTTTTTATCAGCTCTTGTGTTGGATGTCATTGGACTCTGCGTGTCTAAGCGCACATGGAATCTTTGGCCTGTGGGTGGCGCCAACATGTCACCTCATGATGGTCATGCTTCTGGGAGCTTTATAAGGGGAACATGAGTGGCTATGAGGGCTGCGGGTCATTACACTCAGTTACCTGAAGCGCCTGTCGAAACGTTTATACACGGTTTAATATTGAATATGCAGGTACAGTACTTCCAAATTGAGAATGATGAAGAACAGTAACCTCCACCATCTTGGCATCACATTACCATTCACGTTCTTGCACTTACAGGACAACATTTACAAGACACATTAATCTTTATTATTATTATTATTATTATTATTATTTATCATTTAAAATAGCTCTGAGTATTTTGATAACATTCCTGTGAGATGTTTTTTTTTCACTATATGGAAGGATCAATTAAAATCCAGTGATCTAAGAATAGTACACCAGGCTACATATCCTCCTGACTACCAGGAAAAAAATGTTGTCCAACCACATTTATTTTGAAATTCCCCAATCTATGTGAAGTAATTGGACTACTCCAAAAGACATTTTTGAAATTCCACTACATTTTTTAACACTTGAATACTAGGCTCAAATACATTTAAAACAACTCAAACAACACTTTAACGTGTTCATAAGAGTCTTATAAATAAAATGCCAACAGCATTTCAAGACAACATGTGTTTGATAAAAAGTATTACTTTTCCTCTTCCCATAAAAAGTGCTTGCTCTGAGGGAAGCCATTTTCTTACTTTTTCATTGGAAAGCACTGAATGTCCTCTTTAGAGTAACAAAAGGAGTTAATACGATTGGATGCACTAAGTGGGAGATATTTAGGTTCACAAATGTCCTCTACACAGGACAAATTTGAACTATTGGTACTCAGGAGGATATTGTTGGGTGAAGAACAAGACAAGCGGCAACGCCCTGCAAAACACACGTTTGCGACTACAAGACAGCATGGATTCAATTTTCACTTCATCCAAAGGACACTGAATTACACTGGTCAGTTATGAGGACCTGTGTGTCCAGTGGACACATTGCTTAATAAAAATTCGTCCTCGCAGCCACTGTGTCAATAACTTCAACATTCAATCAAGTTAGTGCTGCTAATCAGAAGCTAACACTGTTAGCTAATGCTAATCTGCCTATACCTTTTGGTGTCGTGTTTCTCCCCTCTAGCTAGCTAACAGTGACATGCAGCTTGACCATCTTGGCTCTGACATTATTGAAAATGCACAAGTGTTTTGCACATACAAGTTTAAACATTTATTGAGATGATCGTTTTTCATAATTGGGTTCATTCTACTGAAAAAAGAAGGAAAAGGGGAACTCGCTCACAGAGTTGGGAAATTACTTCTTGTATTTTTGCAAATCAAGCAGTCAATCAAAACGTTGCTTTCGCTGATGGTACACCCTCACTCCCCCCACTGAATGCCAATCTGCTGTTTTTATGCCCTTCAAGTCTACGTAAAAAATATACAGAATAAGTAATCAGAGCTCATGCTGGCTGTCGCGATGCTAATAGTCACCAGCCTAAATGCGGCAGTGGAACTTCAAAGATTTATAGGGACACCAAAAAGTTACACAGATTGTCAGAGTTCTTAGAAAAACAAACAAAAACAAATATTCACTGAGAACCAGAATATTACTTCAACTCATTTTACTTCTCCTTTAGTGTTTTTTAGTACAATTTAATAACATACATGTCTCCATTCAACATTCAAATAAACAAGACTACATAGCAATATTAAAATTAAGGTAGCATTTTGTAAGTATGCTTTGCAGTGTGTAACTTTTTTTGCATTGACACAAGAAAAATATTTTTGTCAAATGTATTCCATTTGATTTCATCAAGCGTTTGCATGAAGTAAACTCATTTAGATCCAGATACATTTGAGGTAGACAAAACATCTACTTCAAAAATATAACTGGCTACAGATGATTTTACTTCTACTATCCCCTACTTGTTGAAATTAAATTGCATACATTCAACACATTTTTTTTTTGTTGAGTTAAACAATGAGAGCTGCATGAGGAAGTAACTCCCCTTTTATTGTTACACTTTAATGACAGCTAAGAATGTTGAAAGCCACATTAACTGTGCACTCCATTGTTTTATGTTTAATCCAGTAAGAATAGATTGTTTTCATTGTTATTTATTGCCCTTTCATTTGACTGATTTGTGTTTTGTCTTGTATTAACTGTAAAACGTAAAGTATCGTGATGTTACATCTTATATAGATGACTGTGTGAATATTTGTGTGACTCCTATACAGTGCTACAGTGTATGAATGAAATTTATTTACTTTGTAATAGTCTTATAACCGCCACACTTTGATGTTAGCATTTCTACTGAGTTAGCATAATGTAGGCCACTAACTCAAAAAATCCCAGGTAAAGGGCCGCCTGTAGAGAGAGATTACATTTAAAGCATTTTTGGACAGGAAATGTGTACTTATGTGTTTATTTGTTTGACTAACAGGTGAGATGTGGCCACGAAGGTCTCACGTTTTCTGCTTCTGGTCCAATTTTGCGGTGCTAATGCGTCTCCGCGCAGCGGCGAGCTGATAGCTGCTGACACTCAGACTAAACAAGGTGGGAGTGGTGACAGCGGCCGTGGAATCCAAGCATGTGGACGGCCCACCCTGCCAATGTTGTGGAGTCTAGTAAATTGTGAACGATACATGTGCTTTACATCTTGCTATTGAAGGTTTTCAAAGAAGATAAAAGTTGGGAAACACATCTGCTTTTTCTGGCTACAAATTGATGTGTTAGCCTAGTGTAGCTTGGCACAGTGTCAAAGTTAGGAATGTGGGTCCGGGGGTCAGCTATCCTAACATATAATCCTTTGATGGGTGATATTTTTGCCGTTTTCCTAATTAATATACTCAGATAGTGTTTTTAAACATATTTATTGATTCTAATTTAATTAAGCCAAGCTAGCGGCGTACAGATCTTAGCCAGCATGTGGTCATGACACAATTTGTTGCTAAAGTAGTTGTATTGAGCAATGCGATATTATCCATACGTAAAAGCATGTTCAGCTTAATGAATGAGAAAATCGTAGAAAAGTAGCGTAGGAAGGTTTAGTTTAAAGTATTTATTTGCTCTCACGTTACGATCTTTTTTTTTTTCCTCTGTGCCACTGTCGTTATATTATAGCATTCCTAAGACGGATAGTCAAAAACTATAGACACAATTAAGTACACAACTACAGGGGCTCTTTTTTGAATGACTTTCATGTCAGTGAATAACCTGAATTTGTGAGTCAGAATGTGCTACAGTCTATAAATACAACCAACACTAACCCAGTAGTAGTCTTAATTACAGTAAATAGTTGTATGAAAAATACTTCTCGGCCATCAGGATAAGAATTTAATGAAAAATATAAAGTGTGCCGCTAACTAGTAGTATTCTTGCGCCATTGCACAAACTGGTTCATTGGCCACCGTTCATAGATTTGAACCTCATATGCCAGGACTGTCGTAAACCAAGGCCCTCCTTTATAACAACGGCAAAACATTTGAACACCAAATTTCACAACAGTGTTAAGTCGCAGGCTTCCTTTAGTCTCTGAAACCAAAACAAAATGGAGCCATAATTCATGTTATTGCTAACACTAGGGTTTTTCCTAACAAGTTTCACAGTCCTGTGTCAACTGACAGTGGAGCAAAAGTGGTTTTACATGTTCATTTGTTTGTTTGGATGTCCTTTAAAACATGTTGACATTGGCCTCTTCTTGAATCCCAATAATTAAGAAGTTTGACTATGCTGTGTTTAGCTTCACCAACGCTTGAGGTTTTCATTCACTTCAACCCAATCTATTTTTAATCGCTGGATAAAAAAGCAAGCTTTGTGTGGTGTTAACCTGACTGGAGGCTCATACTTTCTTTGGCACACGGCAGCAGAGTGTCGGGCACATTTCTTTTGCCCGGCCGAATATAAAGTGAAACCTCATCCAGACGAGGTACAAATGAGTGTGGCCGTCTGAGCGAGCCAAGCGAGAAGGCTGACCTGAAGCCAAGCAGTCTTTCAGCAAGCCAGCCTCTGTCAGGTCAGGCGGGCCCGGAGTGCACAGCTTACCGGAAACCAGCCTAGTTTGATTGAGTTCCTGTTATTGACTGCATTTTTTTTTTTTTTTTTACTTTCTGCCAGGCTAATTTTTTCCTCTGCCAGCTGTCAGGAGCCAGACTGCACAGAATTCAAGGCCTCGCTCACTCTCTAACACCTTTAGACTGCAAACAGTCATTTATCACACTGTGGCAAGTATGAAGTATTTGATAAGCAATTGACTTTTTTGCAAAAGTGGGATACACGTTTTTAAAATCTCCACCTTTTTGAAAACACCCTAGACATGGCATAAATATATCTGTGTTTTTACAACTCTTATCCAATGTGGCGTACACCAGAGGACCGAAACAGCACATTACATACCGTACATGACCACGCCTCTGCACTGCTTAAAAGAACATAAAAAATTAATCCAAAGAGGAATTATTAGTTAAATTAAACAAAAAACATCTGCCAATCGAGCAGAATTTGACATGGCAATATTTCTTAAAGCAAAATTCAAGTAAAAAAAAAAAAATACAAAATTCTCCTTCTATGTTCCCCCACTAGTCTAAACATGGCATTCTGCTTAATACTGCGTAACAAGCAGTACGATCCCCCCCATTTTTATCCATCTCAGGGAGCAGCCATTTTATCCTGTACTACCACCTACTGACAGCTGAAACTGACATCATACTGCCCACCGGCTAAACATGCTAATGTCACATGACAAAACCCAGTGTATGTGACTTCAGGAGGAGCAAATGACGAATATGCGAGGGAACGCTGTATTTTTGCTCTTTTAAAAACAAAACAACGTGACAACATATGATGCAGAGAAGTTACTGTTCAGTGAAAAGTGAATTAAAATCTCCTCTCAGCATATTAGTCTGCATGCAAGAGTCAAACTCACAGCATCCGTTGGCTAGTAAATCAAGCACACTCCGTTGAAACATGTGGAGGTGAGGTGGTGATAGCTACACAGCCCGCCTCCGCAGAGAAAGAAGCCTGAAAGATGTGTCTGTGGTACAATAAGCTGGAGCACTATCACCATCTGGGCAGCTCAGCAGACGCGTGTGTGCGCCAGAAACAATAATAAAATAGTGGTCCTATTTAGTCCTCCTCCCTCAAGATGATTTTCTCACAGTCATGACATTTGCGGTTTCCGTTTTCTTTTTTTTTTTCTTTTAATGTCACTGCTGGGGGCATCAGATATCTATGAATATATTTGAGTAAGGACCCCGTAGATCGGCGGCATTTTTAGTGTGAAAAATTAGACCACTTTGGTACTTAAAGGAAAACTAGTCTGATGCTTGTCTCTGCTTCTAATATATCACCCTGCAACAATTTCATCAAGGGCGCATATGATTTATTACACAAATGTCACATCGGATAGGGGTGGGAATCCCAGAGGAACTTGCCGTCCAACATGATACTGATAATTGTTGAAGCCTGAATATTACAATTGTATCACGGTACAGTATATGCAACTGAAGGACTGTCAGCTTGTAGAGAAAGTCAAAAGAGTGAAGACAGCACTCTTACACACTACCAGAAAAAAGGTGATTTGCCAAATTAACCCTGGAGAAAACAGCTTTCTAATATTTAGTATTTTTTAACACCAACATCAAAAACAGTTGGAGACTTAGCATCACAAATACATCTCCTGATATCTTTTATGCACTTATATAGATATTTGAAATAATTGTTGACTTTTTTTTTTAATGACTATTTTGTATGTTTGCATTGTAAAGCTAATGACTTTTTCAGGCCATGTTAAAATGTTTGGAAAAAGTCATACTTTCACAATGACGTTGCAATGTTACCAGAAATAAAATTATAATAATATGTGCATTTAGTATGACTTTTTCAAGATTTTTTGGAAATAGTACTGTACCCGTATACATATATAATAAACACACATACAACACACATACATCTCTCTCTCTCTTTCTCTGTCTATCTATATATCTATCTATCTATACATATATATACATATATATATATATACATATATATACACACATACACACACACATACATGCATTTTCTGATACGCTTTAACATCACAAGGGTCGTGGGGCATGCTGCAGCCTATTCCAGCCGTCTTCGAGCAGGAGGCAGGGGGCACCCTAAACTGGTTGCCAGCCAATCGCAGGGCACACAGAAACGAACAACGATCCTCGCTCACACTCACACCGAGGGACAATTTGGAGTGTTCAATCAGCCTGTAATGCATGTTTTTGGAATGTGGGAGGAAACCAGAGTACCTGGAGAAAACCCACGCAGTCATGGAGAGAACATGCAAACTCCACACAGGAAGGCCAGAGCTGGAATCGAACCCGGCACACTTGCCATACAAAGGGCCTTGTTGTAATTTGAAACAGTTGTAAGTTGTGGACCTTAACATTCTACTCCAACCCTATAGGCGGCAGTAATGCACATTACAAAATGGTTGACTCCAAACAAGACGTAAAGTTTATGTCAACAAATAGACATTTTTGTTCTTAATGCCAAAGGAATAAAAACCTGGAAGGGCGTGTTGCATTTCAAGAAGATACTCGGACTATTGATTTTGGGGCACCAGCACGCCACCTGTCAGCAAACACACAAATCCATTAAGAGCGACCCGGTGGTGCTGATTGCTTTGGCCCTGACCTCAGCTGCTTATTTACTCAGGGCATGGTTGCCAGTGGGGGGCACATGGGGGTGGGAGAGGAATAATTTGAATTCCATCGAGTAGATTTGTGGCGGGTGTGTGGGTTGGAAGCAAACTCCCACCCACCGCCACCCTTGCAACTCACACAAACAGCCAGTCAGTGTCTGCAGGATGGGCTGAAGCCAGACTGCTGACACACGGCCGGCCCAACGCCTGCCCGCCCGTGTGGAGAGCCGCTTGCTGTTGATACAGCTGGGCTCGGCTGAGGGGCCGAGAAGTCAAGTGACTTGACCGAGGTCATCTCGCTCAGCCACACACACACACACACACACACACTGAAAAAGACTCCTCAGTAACATATCAACCTGCACTGCTTTGCTCAGATGGGCGACTCATCCTTTCTTAATGGATTGTAAAATCCTTCCCGTGTAAGGACTCATGTCATCAGGCCAATTCCAGTGCAGTGTCTACATGTGACAATTGAAATTTCAAACTCATCCAAACATTATCCTTCAAAAGAGATGGCTTGCATATGAACTGAGTTTGGGGGGTGATAACAAAAGAAGTGCACATAAGACATGCATGTGTGGCATAAATTCTTCATAACTTCCATGAAGAACTCGGGCTAAATTTAGCTCTTCCCCAACAATCACAGCTTTTCTCTGAGTTAAGGTGTATCAGGTTAGCATACTTTGCTGATTATTGTCGTACTTTCCTGTTCAGACCGGGCTTTGTAGCATCTTACGGCACTTCAAAAAGAACACAAAAACTGTTCCACAAAAATTTAATTATGAACTCATCAAGTTTTGGAATAGTGAGCTGTGAATATTTGGGGGAATCCCACTAAATAAATGTGAAAAACACATCTAGATCAGGGACGGGCAACTAGAAATAATAGGGCCGTTCACACGGGCAGATTTATTTCGGACCTACTCCGAAACTGCTCCCCTCGAGCGTTCATACGTGCAACTTTATTCCGGCGTAGTTCCCGAAAACAGCTTGTTTCGGATCAAATTTAAACCACCTCAGGGAGGTAAAAAAAAAAAAAAACAAATGCTCGTTTGCGAAGCAGTACCGATGCAAATGTGCACGTATGAACGCAACTGGGTTAAATTTGCTCCAGAGCAAATGCTCGCTTGCGGGGGTGGGGGGGGAGCCTCGCTGCGCATGAGAAGAGTTGATTACGTACGGCGAGAATGCGTTGCTTTCGTGCTCTGTCAGACTTCCGTCAAGTGTTTGTTTAATAACGACAAAGACATGGCTGCTAACAGTAGCAAAGCACCTCTTGGGTTATACCATCTCAACTAGAACGGGGGGGGGGGGGGGTTAGTCCCCAAACGTCATCTTTCCTTTTGTAGGAGACTGGACTGTCTCGGAGTTGTTTGTGTAGTTTGTTCCATCGTTGTGTGTTCACAACCCCCCGCCCTCCATAGAATTTATTTTGTGATTTCATCTCTTGATTTTTGAGTTTGGCGCATTAAATGTTTGCTTTTCTGAGTGTCATTGAACTCATCGTTGATTTACGTTTTCGGGGGCGGTCACTCTCGAGCAGAAGGCATGGAGACACAGAAGGAGAAGGACGTGCCTGTACAGTAGTTGCTTGAGTTGTGTATACGTTTTAAAAAGAACCAACATGACAGCTCATTTGTTTTCTGTCGTTTTGCTCCGCAGCAGAGACTGCCCGTGTGAACGCAAGTGGAGCTGCTTCGACGCTGTGCCGGAGCTGTGACGCTCAGCGGCTTTGTACGTGTGAACGCTACACAAAATTTGTTCCGGTGTAAAAATATATCGCAACAAAATACTCCGGCGCAGCGCCAAAATAAATCTGCCTGTGTGAACAGGGCTAATAGGTAATTTTTTTTAATGTAGTTTATTTATTTATCTATTTATTTTCAACAAACCCCAAAAAGTCATTATAAAATGCTGATTAACATTCCATAAATGCTTTCCATGAAAAACGGGTGAAATGTTGGTTTTAAAAAATCCCAGAAAAACTGGGAAAAATCCAAAATATGAAATACAAATGTCAGCAAAGGGGGGAAAAAAATCTGCAGATATTTGAATCTGCATTTGCAGAATGATAAATAAGTGGGGGTCAACTGTAGTTTTAATTTGTAATATCACCAATCACCACTAGATGGCAAATATCTTAGTTGAGCTCACACTGGGTCTTATACTGTCGCATACTACAACCTGAGGTTAGTCCTGGCTGGTCCACCAACCTGAATTTGCCTTGACCACAACAGCATTGATGATTAAAAGTTCAATGCCACTATTTCACATCAAATGTAGCATTAAAATGATTTCTGTCTTAGTTCAGATTTCTGTGCCACTCAAGTGCAGTGACAACAAAGAAATGTTCTTCCACTAAATGTCAGAAGGTACAATGAACCCGTTTATCCACCTGCTGCTATTCATAAAACAAAATAACATGTTCGACTAAATAGGCATTTGGGAGTAAATTGAAAAGAGATCAGCAGTTTCAATAACTTTTTGAAATTCCAGTTCATTGACGTGTCATCAGAATATTTCTAAAATGTGCCTTAGTTGATTACAGGTTGTAAAAACTTCAAGTCTTTGCTTTATATTCATATAGCCAAAGGTGCAACACATGCAGCATGGCACAGCTCGAGTGAATATTTAATATCCATTTTTTTCCTCAGCTGTCTCATGCCTCTTCTGTCCAGAGTAGCTTTGCAAAAAGAAGGATAAAGTTTCATTGTCAAGGTCTTGTACTCTGCCCAGGCCTCCATCTCTATCTGTCTGCGCCTTTGTTAGACTGGCCGCTCTTCCCGCTTGTGACAGGCCAGCAGAGTGTTTCCACCTCATGAGTTGGGCCCAGGTGGTTTTAATTCAAACCCCGAAGATTGATGAGCCTTGTTACATGTGTCCAGACAAATCGTAACGGGGACTTACACTGGGCCATGCCAGACGCACACGTGCACACACGCACTTGAATTAGCATGTGACTGATTGAAAGGGGGTGCCGCAGGTATTTGCAAAAGTGTGTCATTTCGTGCGTCATTTCGGAGAGGTGTTGCCCACTGTCGGAACATTTTTACTTAAGTGGCCTTCTCTCATTACAAATGACTTCATTAAAGAATTAAAGAATTAAAGAATATGACATTCACAGACATTTTTTTTTGTTTTACTTCATTCTGTTGATTTATTATGCAAATGTTTAGCCCATGGGGGAATTTTTTACTTTTCACTGTTCTGCCTAGTTATACAACGCATGAGTTACATGACGCTTTGATGCTTTCAGTTTCTTCCAATGGCAGTAATCTAAAATGCACATAAAACTTGTGGGGGCCGATGAGCTTTTCTTTTGAAATGTAGCCACCTAACAGGTTCGTGGACTTTTTCTAAAAAAAAAAAAAAAAAAAAAGGATGAAAATCTGATTTAGAATAATCTTTATCGGCCAATGTCAAACCATACAAGGAATTTTCCTCAGATAGTTGCAGCCTCTTGAGCACAACAGCAAAAAAGCTGAGATAGTCAAATTGATAGTACAGACGCTCCCCAGGTTCCGAACGAGTTACGTTCCGAATCATCGTTCGTAAGGTGAATTCGTTCGTACGTTGCTTCAGTGCTATATTTTGTCTGGAATGTATGTTTAAGGCTTATATTGACATCCATATAACGGGGAGAGAGCTTTTCGTCACATTCTTCAGGGCTCGAGGGTTAGCTGCCCGCTAAACTAGCAGCGGCTTCTGCGGGGGAGAGTAGACGACCGGTCGTCGACCAGCGTGCCGGAGCCTCCCCGACCGTTCCACCGTCACACGCCCGCCCCCCACGCCTCTCCCGCGGCCGCCTTCGAACGTCGCCGCCGCCGTCGCCTCCGCCGTCCTCCTCCGCCGTCCTCCTCCGCCCCGTTCGGCACTCGGAAAAAGGCGCGCTATACAAAATCTCGACAGACTCGTGAAAATGTTCGTATGTACCGTTTGTTTGTAACTCGGATGTTCGTAACTCGGGGAGTGTCTGTAACTTGAGAAAAGATGACAACAGCAAAAGGCCACGAGAAAAGAAAGGAGATATTTAACACCAAATGTTCAAAGTAGAATAAGTCATTCAGCAAAACAAAGTGTGAGGTATTACTGATAAAGAACAAATGTGTAAAATGATGCGGAGTTTATTCTGCTTCCAATTTCACCAGGGTAGGCTCAACATAAGTGTTTTGGATTGCTATTTGTTTATTTATTTTTATTCAACATATTTATATATTTATGTATGATGGAAGTTTAACATATATTTTAGCATGACATGTTTCCACTGTGGTTCAGAGAGGGAAGTCATTTCATCTGTGCTGTATGTTCCACATAGAGCTTATTTGACAATAAAAGATGACTTGACTTGACTCCCCCTGGTTATGTCACATTTGTTGCCAGGCAGATTTCAGTGCTTACGCCTAACTTCCCCACAGGCCAATTAAAAAAAAAAAAAAAAAAATCATCCACACCTCGACAATTAGAGTGACAGACCAGAGGCTGGCGTACCACCGGATAAAAAGAGTCGACTACTCTGTGTCAAAAGTACACTTTGGAAATAAAGACACTCACACACAGGCCGCAGGTGTCCAAGGTTTGCTCCATGGACTGTATACTGGTTTATTATTTTTAGTGAGTGACGGCGGATAATAAAAATCATTTTATCATCATTTTTTTCTACTTGAAAATTCATGTCTGTTGTAAAGTTAAATACTAAAAGACAAAGTAGATAAAGTTAAAATTATAGTTTAGGGTAAAAGAATCAGTGTTCTGACTGTAATTCAATCAATTTTAATTCACTACATATTTTATTAAATAATCGGCTGACTACCGTAATTTCCGCACTATAGAGCGCACCTGATTATAAGCCGCACCCACTACATTTTTAGAGGAAAACCAATTTTGTACATACACAAGCCGCACCTGTATATAAGCCGCATTTGCCCACATTAAAACATGTAAACATATTTACAAAGAAAGACGGTACACAGAGAGAGTTTTCAAAGTTTTAATACTATAACTTAACAATAATAATAATAGAACTTTCTTCCCAAACGGTGCCTGTGACGCGGCAGTAAAACGGTAACAACACGCGAGCAACAGAATAGCAACACAGTATAACAGGTCTGGTAAAAGAACATACCGCTACTTGTAAAAATCACGGTGAGCTGTCGTTTATGCCAAGTTTACGTGCAGCAGCTCTGTTTCCTTCTTTATCGGACAGCTCGATTGCTTTTAGTTTGAAAGCTGCGTCATATGCCTTTCTTTTTGCATTTTCCATGATGAGAGTATGTTCACGCTAATTTAATTTATGCACAAGACAAGAAGTTGCAGTCTTCCTCGACGCATATATTCCACCGGTCTTAATCTTACCTTTTCTACTCGAGCTCCCCTGGCGGCCGTTAGAAAAATTACACAAATTGGCCGCATCACTGAATAAGCTGCAGGGTTGAAAGTTTGGGAAAAAAAGTAGCGGCTTATAGTCTGGAATTTACGGTAATCGTTTTATGGGAATTTTTGGACATCCCTCCCATAGCGTAACTTTCCCATGTTGGGATTTTTTTCTTCCCAAGTTGTTTTGGAGCTCCTACCCTATCTCTGACACAGCACGAATGGCTTTGTGTAAAAGGGAAAGGCCACCACTGGGCACTGGGCACGTCAGCCGCCCTTATCGGCAGGTCATAAGGGAGACTGGCGGGACACACGAGACGGGAGAGGGTGAGGGGGGGGGGGCGACGGTGCGTAAGAGTGAATGGTGGGACTGTCGTGTACCCACCCGTGTGGTTCTGTTCTCCCGGGGGACCCCTGCTGTGCTGCGCAGGCATGCAGAAGGCAGATAACCACACTGGATGATGAATACGTTCAAGCGCAAACAACACACTGCAACAATCTCCACTGACTTGTGAAAAATAAAATGGCTTGTGCATTGTTTCGTTGCACTTTTATGTTGGCACCTTGTCCCAAACATGTCTGTCAACACCTTAGCGTTTGACAAGCTGATAACATGTTTCTTTCAAAACAATCATACACGGTATATATGTAAGGAAAAAAAGCGCAATAAGTGCACGCTTTGCAGGCTACATACTTTACTGGCACGAGCTGCTTCTCTTCGTCTCGCACTGGTTATTTTCCAGCCTTTTTGGTGGAGAGCCTGCACTTCCTCAGGCCTCTGCTTACGACTGAGGACGGGCCCGCAGGGAGCCACCGCTGTAATGCTAAACGGAGCCGTCTACCGCTGCGTCTGCAATGTGGTGCCAGCGGGCCCGCCTGCCTGCCCGCCTGCCTGACTTCAAGACGCACGCTCCGAGAAGATAGCCTTTCCAGAGTCGCTGCTTCAACGCAACTCAATTAAGGCGACATTGAAATGCATGTGATCGCTTGTTGGAGGTGGATGGCTTGTTTGAATGCTGATTTACAGGCTCATATGCGCCCTACTGAATGTCTGGTCCAGTCAGAAGAACGTTACAATAATCAAGTCTACTGGAGATAAAATCATGAATAATCTGCTCCTGGTTCGCTAGGAGCATACAATCCTTCAACCTGGCTATGTTTTTAAGATGGTAAAATGCAGTTTTAGTCATTGATTTGATATCAGATACGAATACATCAGCACACAAAGTTTTCTGATGTTTATTTTTCCTCTTTTTTATCCTCTTTATTCTTTGACAAAAACCAATACCGCTACCTCGATTACCAACAGCTATCAACAATTAACTCAGTTTTGTTTCCGGTTAGTTAAAGGAAATTTGGAACTGTTTGAGGAGATTGACAGATATAGCTGCGTGTCATCTGCATAGCCATGAAATCCAACATTGACATTCTGAAGTATTTGACCCATGGGTTGCTGATACAGGCTGAACAAAAGGGGTCCACGGACTGATCCTTGAAGGACCCCGCGGCCATGGCCATTTGATCAGATTCAAAACTTCCAAATGGTCTCGGCACCAATCGAAAAGTCCAGAGGGAACTTTCACTGGTTCATTTACGTTCAATGTTCGCAACACTAACAGTCCATCCATCCATCCATCCATTTTCCGATCCGCTAATCCTCCTAAGGGTCACAGGTGGTGCTAGAGCCTATCCCAGCCTGAACCGGTTGCCAGCCAATCGCAGGGCACACACAAACAAACAACAATCCACGCTCACAGTCACACCTAGGGACAATTTTGAGTGTTCCATTAACCTGCCATGCATGTTTTTTGGAATGTGGGAGGAAACCGGAGTACCCGGAGAAAACCCACGCAGGCCCGGGGAGAACATGCAAACTCCACACAGGGAGGCCGGACCTCTGTGAGGTCGACACGCTAACCACTGGAACACCGGGCTAATAGTAATTCTAGTTTAAAAAAATAAATAAAGTAGTAAAAATGTATTTTCTCAGTTGGACTATTTAATGGATGCCAGGAAGAAACACAGCCGTGGAGCCTTCTTCTGCATCTGGCAGAGTCAGGAGAAAAGGTGACAGTGACACAATGGACTAGCTCAAGTCACCTATCTTAGGTTTCAAAGAGTCCTAATAGAACATTGGCTACATTCAAAGTCGATGCCGCAGCGGCGGCAGGCCTGTGGCTGGGAAACAATTCAGTCAAGTGTGCACTTGTGACACCAGGACCCTGTAATGAATCATCCAGCGTGGACTCAATGTGCAATCAGCCAAACATTGCCTCAATCAGTCTGGGGGCAAAACAGTGTCACATATGTCGTGCTTTCAATATGTGGAAGAAAAACAATATAACAGAACTGGTGGTAGGTGAATTGTAAATGATTATGTAATCTTGACTAATCACACGGCTCTCTGGGCTGCGTATTGTCATGCGATCATGCCAAATTGCGCTCGCAGATATGTAGCCACATGGTATAAAACGCCTGGTCTTCGCCTCCTCTGGCTCTCTTTTATCAGTCAGCAAACAAGTGAAAACGAGCGCCTGCCCCGTGCATGCAGTATGGAATTCCAGCCATTCCCCTGCGTCCGATTTTCCTGCCTGCTAATGTAATCGGAGGGAAACAGAGTCGGCTTCCCAACTCCACAGCCTCCAGATAAGAGCCATTTATCACGTATCGCTCCTCGGCGGCCCGCTTCGCTCCAGGCCCGGCCAGACGGAGGCCCGGACCCTGTCAAATCACGGAATCAGTCTCCAGAGGGACGTTTGGGTGACTGGATTTTTGGCCGGGCTCAAATGGAACGTTGACGATAACGAGACACATCTATGTCACGAGCGAGGCTTCTACTCCGAAAAGGTCAAAGAAACATTGGGCTGGCACGTTGCGCGTTTGTGTGTCATTCGGATTTTATTGGTTTTGACGCACTCAGGTGGAAAGAGAATCCAAAGGGGAGAAGGAAGTTGGCACGTTGCTCATGTGAACACGGGAAGCTGATTGAAAGAAACATGTTTCACAAAATGTGAAGGCAGCTTTTTCTCAGTGACGCACAACCATGTCATTTTTCTGTCACTCTTTGCGGAAAAGATATGTTAAAAAAAGACTTCAAAGACAATAAGGGGACACACAGTATTATGTGCCTTTTTTTTAACAACTTAAAACAGTTCCCAGGTGTGCACGTTACGCAGTCTATTTTTTGTCTTGCTGAAATAAACCTGTTTCGAGCATTTGGCCAGCGAACTCATGCAGCTGAGCTAGCCTTCATTCCCCACATGTTGCTGCACGGGCCAATGGTGGGTACTGCTTTTGCGAGCAGAGCTGGGGGTGGTGCACTTACAGCCATGAACCTTAAAAAAAAAAAAAAAAAAAAACCGACAGTATGGGTTCTATTTTCCCTCTTGGTGGCAGCACTTCAACACCAAGTAGCAGAATTACGATGTATTTGTTAGTTTTGCCAAATGCTCTGCAGTTGTGCCAATTGTGAGTCTCTGTCAGAAAATACATAGAGGAAGAAAGAGTGGTAGTAGTAGGGGGAACATAATAAGCAATGCTAACTGGTGGGAAATCTAGAAATTACGGAACAAAGTCTTCCTCTAGTCATTTTTATGATGCTAAATGATTTGTGACACTTTATATTAACAGCCAGTTGCAACTTGATTTTTTATGGCAACAGGTCACTTTATGATTGGCTGTTGAAATGCTGTAGTAGCACAAGATGCAGGCAGATAATAAGGCATATATTCTTCCTGTTTTTTCCCTTGGGGGGAGGGGAGGTATTAATCAAGGGGCCAATCAGAGTGAGGCATGCCGCCAGCTACCCATCCCTGCAATATATAATTATTTTACTTGGCTACAAATTTAGTGGTAGTTTTTTCAAGTTAAATACAAAGTTGTGTAATGCAGGTTGACTAAATGAAGTTTTCAAATCAATGAATAATCTTGTTTATTTATCACGATTTAACTATCAATCAAAATCATTTTTTCCATATTCGCCCAGCCCCCTTCAAACCCCGGGGCCTCAAACTGTAAGGCAGGCACGTTAACCACTTGGCCCACTGTGTTTCAGTATCTTTTACATTTTGATAGCAAACGATGGGATTTTCCTTTGAAAGTTTCGGATTTGTACGAGGAAAACATGAGCGAATTCTGCTGTGGTCTCCTGCGGAGGACGCGTGGCAAAGCTCCAGCAGTACAGCAGCCACACGTGCGCTCTCCTTCACAGCAAACAAGCAAGCGTCCAAAACAGGACGTGCGGGTCAGAGTGGTCCATGTCTGCTTTCTACCAAGCCTGATTGGATCAAACAAGGTCCAGTGTTGCTCAAATGTTGCGGCGAGCACCAATCCTCTCACCCCTGAGCTTCCAGGAGATCCCATGTCTGCTCGCCGTCCGTCACAGCGGACAACATCAGCGACAGTCTTGGTGGAAAGGACGTCTTGGGTTTCATCAGGGCGGTGGGCGGCTACGGGTTGTTTTCCTCAGTGCGTGGCATTTCTTCAAAGGCTGGCAAAGTCTCAGGAAAACGTTACCTGCGGTTTTATTTTGCGGTGGCGAAGGCACCTTATGCCAGCATTCAGCCGGCTGCAGTCTGACAGAGAGAGTTACCTACTTTGGCTTTCCATACTTGAACCTGCAGGAGATCCAAACTGCCTGCGGCTGAGGTTGGAAATAGAATCTACAATCCCGCAGCCTTCTGAAATGACTTCCATGACTACAACAGGCGCAACTGAACCCCTGGATATGGCAATATAAGACCCCTGAAGACGTCTAAACATGTCAATCACTGACAATGTGACACTGTGCACGATAATGGATTGCAGTCTGCTCACCAGCAGGCTTAAACATGATACAATAATGCCGTCTGTGTGTCACTAGCCAAAACATTAGGGACACCTGACGCCAGCCAATACAAGAATCAAATCAAACATTGTTTCTTTACAATGATAATAATGGCCACTGACTGACACTGGCAGAAATGTATTCCTTCAAAATTATGTTTACTATTGTGCAATCGACTTGTAGTAGCATCGTGTACATCAAGAATGGACAAATGACACTCATTATTCTTCTTCGTTTTTTTTTTTTTTTACAAACTCAAATAATTGTTATACAATTGTTGATAAACATTCAAGCTAGATTTCAGTCAGGCGGGTGCCCTACTTCACTGTCAGTGATATTGCAAACATCTTTTAACCGCATCAAGGGGCGGCCGCGTGTGTGTTGACCTTAATTGTGATTTTGGTTCTTCAAGTCAAGGGCGTGCCCAAAGTCACTTACTGTTGATCACCTGACCCACAAACTCTGGCAGCGCAGCAGCAGGATGTTCCTCAGCAGGATACTTTTCTATTTCTGTTCCCTCCTGTAATTACTCCATCTCAATCCGCACACACTGGGTCGTATCGATGACTGTTTTTTAATATCCTGTGCTTTGCATGTAGCGGGAGAGAAGAGGAAGGGTGTCAGTAAGACATGGCGCAGTAGCTTGACAAGGATTGGCCACGTGTGTCCGGCGTGGACCTTTCCGAGAGGCCTGCATTTCTTCTCTGAGCGAGCAAAGGAGAGAAAGAGAAAAAGAGAGAGAAAGTGAGGGAGGCCGGGGAGGTGAGTGAGCACAGCTGACAGGAGCTTCCTCTGGGTCCTGTGCCTGTTTTCCAAAGGAAGTGCAAGAGGCCTAATCTGTGGCCTCCAGAGTAGTTAGTGAGGGGCGGGGCAGAGGGGGTGGGCGTAGGGGGTGGGGTGATACATGGTGGCCCCCCAACTTATTGTCCACTTTATCATCTGCTGCTTGAGATGGGACTTGCTCCATAGGGACTTCTCGTGGAAAAGAATCCAGAGGAGACTTGCCGGGGATGATGAGAGTACCTTACTGGGAAGTGCGCACGTGCCATGAAAACAGATTTATGACAAGATCGCATTCATAATACACGAGGGGGGGGCTCTACTGTCCAATGAGAGTGATCCTGGTTGCAAAAAGGGAAAAGGGGACCACATACAGTCTTATTCAAGCTTTCAAGAACTGCAGTGAAGACCCACTATTTGTGATGATGTCATGAAAGAAAAAAAATCTGGAAAAATGGACACCCCACCCCAAATAATTAACTGTCTGTATTAATAAAACACTAACATCTTTTCAAGCTCACGTATTATTTAATTTTGAAATGCAAGAACCTCGGTGTGCATATCGCTGCTTTGCATCCACTAAGCTATAAAAAAATGACAACTTTCCTATTAGTCATTTGATTAAATTTTTAACTCACTGACACCCGCTGTTACTTCACTATTCAAGGAGAAAAGGGATCTGCGCTCCGCCATGAAGAGTGAAAATAGTTAGTGATTGACCGTTCCGCCAAAAGATTTAGAAATAACTGTCGATGTCAGCAGTGGTGGCAAAGCACTACTTTTCTACTTACTTCATTTCTTGGCACTCAGAAATTCAACAGTGTTTTTAGCTCATTTACATTTAAGGAGACTTAAGTATAAATGAAACAAATAATTATATTATTCGTTCATTCATTCATTCATCTTCCGAACCGCTTGATCCTCACTAGGGTCGCGGGGGGTGCTGGAGCCTATCCCAGCTGTCTCCGGGCTGTAGGCGGGGGACACCCTGAATCGGTTGCCAGCCAATCGCAGGGCACACAGAGATGAACAACCATCCACGCTCACACTCACACCTCAGGACAATTTAGGGCGCTCAATCAGCCTGCCATGCATGTCTTTGGAATGTGGGAGGAAACCGGAGCACCCGGAGAAAACCCACGCAAGCCCGGGGAGAACATGCAAATTCCACACAGGGAGGCCGGAGCTGGAACCGAACCCGGTACCTCTGCACTGTGAAGCCGACGTGCTAACCACTGGACTACCGGGCCGCTAATTCTATTATCATTTCATTAATTTTTATTAGAATTTGAAATTATTCATCCCCCCCCTCCCTCAAATGAGTTTCAACAACGCGAGCATCGTACAGTGTACATATGTCAAGCCTATTTTCATTTTGAGTGAGGTACTAAAGAAGACATAGCTTTTGTAATATTGTTCCGTATGTTTAGTCATCATTTTTAGATTGTCACATTAAATACTGCATGTATTCATTCAAACGTATTAAAAAGCAAAACAAGCACAGATACTTCAGTGAAAATATTGCACTTTCCTCTACTTGTGCTTTTTGCATCACCAGTGACAGAACCTTTCAGCTGTTCTCCCACTTACGCTACAAGTCATTGCATCAGATTTCTTACATCCTTCCACTGCGCACACACTTGGTGCTATTTTTGGGAATTTGTAAAAGCCCCTCCCCTCTTTGTTCCCACTGATTAGGGGGTCTTTTGGGAAGTCCGACAGCCAGGACCCTTCCTCTGAGGATTACCAAGACACTCAGGTGTTTGCGCATACTTCCTCCTTTGTGCACCACCTGCAAGTGTACTTTTGCGCCACTGGAGCTATTATTGCCGCCATTAGCATTATAGGCATGGATTTTATGAATGCCGCTAACCTAACTTCCATCTGTTACTGTCACCACGACAACATACCGCACAGAATAGAAATACAACTTTTGTTTCATTCTGAGCAAAAGGTGAATTTGGCATTTGACTGCACAGGGCAGGTCGAGCAGCTGCGGAACACACTTGATAGTGTTACAAAATGGGTCCCGTGTATGTCAATGGTAAATTAAATATACATTATGTGACAAACGTACAGAGGTGTTGGATTTACATTGCTCATGTGGGATTTGTTTTCAAGTGACACGTATCCGATACCATAAGTAACTTACATGCTTATATGTCAAACTGAATGTAAGCAACGCCACAATAAGCGTCAATATAGAACTAAAAAAAATACTTTACATAGAGAATAGTAATTTCAACGAAGTATTTCACTGGCCTGAGCTAACTCTTCTCAACATTTAAAGCACTTAAAAAAAAAAACAGTCATTATACAGGAGGTGAAAATAATAAAACCCTCAACTGATTAACACCATAAGAGCAAATCAAATAATCAAAGGAAACTGGCAACTCTTGGCTGATCGACCATTTTTAAAAGACTATGCTTTTACAATAATTTCAGTTTACAGCATTTTTTTTTTGGGGTGGAAGGTGTTCATTTGTGTTGTACGTCAACCATTGGTGCATTTAGAAGAAGTCAAGCTGGTATTGACAGGTTATATTTGATCATTGTATTTACGCTGCACTCGCATTGGCATATCGCTGATACGTATTTGATTTTTATCCACATTTGGACAATGCCTAATTCCGACCGGAAGACATCGGATTATATGCGCTTTTTTTTTTCTACGTTGCCATGATGCATTTCCAAATTGTGGAAAAAAGAGACCAAAACCAAAAACCGAGGACATAGTGCCACCTATGGTCATGGAGTCACCTTGCGTTTTTGCTGAGCCAAGCTGTCAGTATTCCTCCGGCTTCGAGTTGTATCTCTTCGTGGTGAAAAATGACAGGTGAGAGAATCTCTCTGATCCCCTTTGACACCCTGTAATCGAGTTAAGGTCTCTGGATTAGAGGTTTCTTTTGAACTGGGTCGAGGTCAGCTCTCTATTCTGCCTGCTGCATAGTTGAGAGAATGAGAAAAGGGGCTGACATTCATTTCAGGAATGTCTGTGCCGGCGGGATAGCGTTAGATGGGGAGACAAAGGGACAGACTTTTAGAGGGCTTACATATTCAACAAAATAGTAAAGGTTTTTCTGTTGTGAAAATTGTTTTCCTGCCCCCAAAATACAATTCTGTTTTTTACAGCATCTCACAGCTACCGGTCCTCATCAGGATCATTTGTGACCTGGAGCCAAAGCCAGCTGACTTTGGGCGAGACACCGGAGAGACTCCGGACTGGTTGCCAGTCAATCGCGGTACACATGCGGAAAAACAAGCGTTCACATTTGCACCTGTTGTCGAATTACAGTCCGACAAATGTCATGTCGTGGTAGAGTAAATTCACTTTCAGGCCTAGTTGTGATCTGATCAAAACAAATGATGAACCCTGCTCATCATCAAGGGGCGGAAATATATCCCAAGCCTAATGATGGGATAGTCAGCATTTTGGCTCTTAAAAGTCATTACAAAGCTCCATTTGGTTCAACAACAGCGACACAGTGGGCGTAAATACTGACTGGTTTCATCATACCATACAAATAGAGGCTGTACAGTATGCGACAATACTGCAGATGAGGACGCTGTAGCTCACTGCAAAACCAATATTTATCTCTTTTTTTTTTTTTAATGACCGGAATAGAGTCAAAACTGTGTTGCTTTGGCCGTCATGTTCTTATTTGACTTCTGAAACCCACACATGTACCACAGACGATATAAAGGATGGTGTCGGATAGGCACACAATTACAAGCAACTGCATGAGTGTCGCGTTTCTTGGAAAATGGACGTCATACACTACTGGCCCAGCATATCGTTGATGACATAATCTGAATTTGTATGCACTATTGTATCATACTAGTAAAGTCAGAATTATACTAAAATGATAACAAACATGTTTAGATCATAAACATCAAACAATCAAATGAAAAATAGGAAGTACGGCGGCAGCCGAGCATGTCATCTTTTGGCAGCGGACTGTGTATGTTGACACCACAGTGCAAACCAGTTCATTCCACGCCATTTGTAACTGTCACATGGCATTGAACATACAGTGTCGAATTCATCTTGCACCATTGCCCTTCAGGTAAACGTAACTTGCACCAACAACCCCAACCAAACATAGCTCCTCCACAAACACAAAATCTCACTCGAGACGTATCGCCTCTACGTTTTGCCTTGACTTACTTGTGCAGTGCTACCTCATTTCTAATGTCACAAATGATTAAAAGCTTCACTTGTTGGCCGACGCATTGAGGAAAGCGTACGTCCAAGCAGTGGTATTCTACCATGTTAAGACTTCAACTGGGCCAGGCCCCCCACTCACTGCCTTGGCCTGGCATGTTGTGTGAAGGCAGGAAAGAGACAGATTCACTGGTGGCTCATTACAAGCCATTAAGGAGCAGCGTACAGACAGGATACGTGTAGTGAATAGAGGAAAGCAGGGCAGGGCTGAGGGCACTGTTACTCTCTCAACTCCTCCTCACCCCCTCCGACACTCACACGCCGTTATCTTCTCCGCACAGCACTTCCTATGGCCCCACAAGCTTTCTAACAAGCTCCTGCTCTTAGCTGTGCCAGCTAATGTCTCACACCCTCTCTGACCTGATGGCCATGAGTCCAGGCGCGCTGATAACACATTTTTCATTGCCATTGCCACTATATTTTCGTCCAACACCTTATCTCACATTTGTTCCCTTTGTTTGAACGTATCTTTGCCCCAACTCACCTCACGGTCGGTGTTTCTTTTGATATCTTTTCGGTACAGTCAGTGCGTAGCGTACAGTGAAGGGCCGGATGAGCCTCTGTAAAAGCAGAGGGAGCTGCAGCATGCAGGATGGCCTACTGTCTGGGGCAGCTGGGTCATTGAGGTGTTAAAAAAAAATGGGGGTGGGGGGGTCCATCACGGTTGCCATTGTGGCTCGAATGGCGTCAAACAGAAGCACCACCTGAATGTGACCTGCGGCCTGGTAGGGCAGAGAAATGCGTTATCAGTAGCTGCCCATCATAAATCAAGGGGACTCTCTGGAACAAACAGCAGTGAATTTCCATGTAGTATTGTTTTAAGACGGTTATGAAGGAAGAAATGGAGGTTGAGGCTTAGTTCCAGAACAACAACCTCAAGTTGGGGTGTGGAATAAGACTAAGGAGGCTCAGCCAATGGGGACAATCGGTCGAAAGTCTCGTCTGTAGTGAAGCATATGTAAAACTGTACAACTTTACCATCCATCCATCCATCCATCCAATTTCTTTAACCACAATTGTCTTTTTAAGAATCAGGAGTGAATTGGATCCTATCTGACTGGATGACAGGCAGCGCACCGCCATGGTCTGGCCACCAGACAATGTCAGGTATGACTTTACCACAGTTAGTATTTGATGCCATTTTCAGTAACCCGGAGTGCCCCCAGCTTTGGGTTTGGAAGGGCCACTTGAATGATTCAAGGTACATTTTTCAGCTACTCACAGACCTGTTAACCTAAACATTACCCCTCAAGACACGTGCTTTGGTTTTGGACGTTTCTCGGACTATTTGTAATTATTCAGAGCTGGAATTGAACCCAGTACCTCTGCACTGTGATGTCGACGCGTTAACCACTGGGACACCGGGACGCCCGCTGTGCTGTCCATAAACTCAAATTATTGGCACCCTCCAACCTGCAACTATTGGCAGAGCTTCAAAATTAGCCCCTCCAAAATGAAGGCAACCAGTGGTGTTTATGCTCAGGGCCAAGAGTTTGGATTTGTGGGTATAGTGTGAGTCTTGCCTTGCTCAAAGACACTTGTTGTAGATTCAACAACAGAAACACATTTCTTAAAGAAAATGACTGGATATTTCTGATTATTTCCCGCTGACTTTAGTTGATGGTACTGCAATGTTATGTCAACACCATTAGCAAGGACCTCTAAACCTTTGAGACTTTCCCCAGTTGTTCATTCCCTCTTCGTGTTTTTTTTTTTCTGAGGTAGTTTTACTGTGGGACCGATCATTTTGTCCACTTATAAAACGAAGCCCCTTTTGTCTTCACTTGCCACGTCTGTCAAATATTAACACCACTAGCGCTGTGTCATTATTACCGTCAGTTGAGCGAGAATCGTTTTGCTCTTGCGCGTTTGAGGTGTTACCACAGCGACTAATCCTGTTTTGTCAACTGCTCTGCTCACGCTGACGAAGGCTCTGCGCTGCTTTCGGAAAATAAAATGGAAGTCAATCGCTGCTTTGACAACCAAGCGTCAGCGTTCAGTGCTGAACGGGTGCGGGGGAGCAACCGCGCACATGTCCGAGGTGTTACCTTCAACACATGCATTTCCTAAATACTGCTGCCAATGTGAAGCTTGACAAGTTCAAAAACCCTGATAAAATGATGCTTACCCTTCCCAAACACATTTTTCATTTGATTTCCGTCAGTGAGAATACAACAGGATTAGAAACTTTCCTCACTTTTAGTTTTTTGAAACACATTGCTCTAACCCTATGCGTTCATCAAGCTCAAGAAATTGACTTGGTTGATTCGAACAAGGCCGTCAGGTTGCGTTTCCAGTCCATATTCGTTTGTGGTGAGTAGGGTATCGAAACTACAGGTTACCGCAATCCAAACAATGGAAATTGATCATTAAAGCCCTCATTCACTTAATTTGACCATATTAGTCAATATTAGATCAGAATATTTGAATAAATGCAATTTTGACATATTGTAACGTTTTTACAGTGACTGGAGGGAACAGGCAGCAACTACCTCAACCACTGGCGTAACCCTTTAATGCACCCTGTAACATGATAACATGATAACATGATAATCTGTCCACTTTAGTAACCCCCTGTCCCTCAAAGGGTTAAAGGAGATATATTGTGTAAAATTGACTTTCTGGTTTAGTTGGGCATCAATAGTTGGGTGAATGTACCCTATCGATTGTGAAATTAAACCATTTGTGGGCTGGGTCTGGTTAAATGTGGATTGGCACAAGCATTTGCAGTTTGGAAGTAGGGGTGCGGGGGTGTCAACGTTTCAAGAAGTCTCCAATAACATCCCAAGAGTTGTGAGATTTATAGCTAGTTGCTCTTTTGGAAAATTTCTAAAGTACTTTGTAAAATCACAAAACATAGCGGCAAAGTCGTCCAGTTGGCAACACTGAGTAGTTTTTGATGCAGCGTCCTCAATCGTCACAGTAACGAATGCAGTTTAAAAGGCACTTGCATGAGATGGAATTGCCCCACCAAACTGAGTGAGATGTCAGGTTTAGACATCTAAGTACTTTTTAAGATTGTTATACAAATGCATGTTTATGTCATTAGTTTCTATTATCTGCTTTCCTTGCCAGTTTACTTCAACACAATTGGATTACAACGCGACATAACACCAACGAATGTCATACCTGAAGCATCATGAGTCATGATTCAGGCTAAAAAATATGTCGAGTACGGAACCTCATTGTGAGGAATAACCACCTCCATTTTAGCTTTCAGACACAAGTCAGATGCGATTGTAGTCGGCCAGACTAAGCACATTTGTCTCAATAAGTGATGAGTTTGTGTCCCGTTATTTTCTCATTTCCTGTACTTAAAATAAGAAAGCCGTGTTTGCTTTTATGCCAAGCGCTAACTCGTTCCGAAGCTAGTTATCAAATAACTAAATCAATGCAATACGGGGGCCTGTTTTCAATACTTTGTGGTCGGGGAAGTGTTGTCACATGTGCAGACAGCATTCCATCCGCCTACTGTATCAGCCCTTACTGGCACAGCAATGCAATGGTGCACGCTGCCAGTTCCTGATGAGCAATGCAGCTGCACGGATTTTCATATTTGTGCCTCCTCAGCTTCAAATCAATAGCCTCATGCCCCGCCGGGGGAAAAATACCGCAATGTGTCGCTGGCTTGCTGATGGATGTGTAGGATGGCATTTCGACTTGAAGCCTGCTGGTCAGCTGCGTGAGCTGCAGAGGAGGACCACGGTCTGCTTTCAACACCCACGAGGACACCCTGCAGAAAGAAATATGTTGACATGGGGGGAAAGGAGAGCTAAAGTTGTTTATAAAAACATAATGAGGACACTGATGCAGGGGTTGTTGTCAGGTGTATCGACAGACATTTTTCAGTGGGGTGGCCAATGGGGAGCATATCACTATAGAGTGACCAGAAGTATGTGCATGAATGCACACGTACTTTTATATGCTTCTAACCCCATCTGTAATTGAGAAGATCCATCCATCCAGTTCCGATCCTCTTATCCTCACAAGGGTAGCGGGAGGTGCTGGAGCCTATCCCAGCCGTCTTCGGGCAGTAGGCAGGGGACACCCTGAACCGGTTGCCAGCCAATCGCAGGGCACGCAGAGACAAACAACCATCCATACTCACATTCACACCTAGGGACAATTTAGAGTGCATGTTTTTGGAATGTGGGAGGAAACCGGAGTACCCGGAGAAAACCCACGCAGTCCCAGGGAGAACATGCAAACTCCACAAAGGGAGGCCAGAGCTGGGATTGAACTGGGTACCTCAGCACTGTGAGGCCAGCAAGCTAATCACTGGACCACCACTGTAACTGTGAAGTCATTGTTTATCATATCATCCACAGTCAGGGTTTCAGGAAATCACATTTGCCCAACACCCTCCATAACACAAGTAAGATCAAGTCCAAATCAAAAACCTTTTTGCTGATCTTAATTTACTTTGGGTATATGTGTGCATTTTATTTCCTGAAAACATCACTGTGGATGGTATGATAAACGACTACTTCTCAGCCATCAGTAATGATTCTGACTGACACTGCCATTGTAAAAATCAAATGTTCTTCATGAAAAACATTCTTTGGAGAGTTTCCATTCAGATCAAGTGTTTTTCAAATATGCAGTTACTAGAAATGAAGTGTGGGTATCAAGGCATCTAAGAATACTGCATCCATTTGAAAATGGCAGCAAAGTCAGTGGTATCAAAACTGGCCTCCACATAACTCTGCCCCTGGTTGCTAAAAACCACAGTTCACGCCCAGCCACTCCCATTCAACACATACATGATTTTCTCCAATTTTTATGCTTGCAATTCTGGGGATGAATTCAAATAGGTCGAAAACATGTTTTGAAAAGTTTACTTTAAGAGGTTTAATTTTGTTTTGCAAGTTGATATTAACGGCGGCCCAGTTGTCAAGTGGTTAGCACGTTCGTCTCACCGTGCAGAGGTGCAGAGTTCGATTATGCTCCAGTTCTGGCCTTCCTGTGTTTTTATGTGTGCCCTGCGATTGGCTGTCGACCAATTCAGGGTGTCCCCCCGCCTACTGCCCGAAGACAGCTGGGATAGGCTCCAGCACGGCCGCAACCCTCATGAGTTAATAAATATATATGTATGGATATTCAAAGTGACTACTGCTGTTAAATTTCACTTGGAATTGGGTGGTTGAAGATTCTTCACGTGAAAGTGAAAACAGCAGCTTCCGCTGATCATTTGCAAGCAAAGGGTCCCTTTTGCTAATTGATTGGCACACATTTCGAAACAAAGTAGCTGATTGGTTTATACTTGGCAGCCGATTTCTATTTATGTTCCGTTTTAATGGCTTCCTGCGCGGCTTTCCAATCAAAGCACGGCTGTGTGCTGCAGATTTGATTCAAAACAAGACAAAAAAATAATCATGCTACTGCTTTTGAGAGCTCTACTGGCTATTTCCTGTATTTGGAGTTGTAAGTCACTCAACATGATGAAATAAGGCAGAATTGCACAGATTTGAAACACGACACAAAAATCTACTGTGACATTTAATCAACAAACCCCAAAAAATGCCATTTCTGTGAACATGTGTGTGAATGCGGAAGAGCTGATGCTGAACTGGTTTGGAAAGAGCAATATTTGAAAGTTGAGCAAGTTCGATGAGTGAGTTTGATGTGAATTTGTCCAGATGTTACATTTATTTGGGAATGTGGAATCCTCCTCATTGAGAAAAGTATGATTTTTTTGTGTTTGTTTTTTTCTTTCTTCTTTATTCATTCGAAAATTTGGAGCAATTTTGTTGTCATTGAAAGTTGTTTGAATTAGTTGGGAAATGATGAACTTTGTTCAATTTCTCTATTAATTTGAGAATGTATTTACAGAGAATTTTGAATTTTTCAATCAATTGGACAGTTTGGAATGTTGTGAAAAAGATGACGTTTTTCATTTAAGTTGTGAAAACTTTATAGCAACAATGTTAATGCAACAAAACAACCAAATTGTTTTTATTTGCATCTAGGGAGTTCCAAAAAAATTGACAACCGTTCTGTCAACCTGGATTTCTTTGCAGTGGAAACAGCAAAACTGATTTAGTTGAATTGCCAAACTTAAAATGTTGTCAAAGTTTGCTACCTTGGCAGTTTGAGTCCATCCATCATTTTTTTACACTGTGGTTTGAATTGTTAGAGAGACAGTGAATGTGATTTTTCAGTTTCTCCGTTAAATTTGAATTGTCTCACGAAAAATGTAGATTAAAAATAAATAAATTGTGAGCTTGTAAAATGTATTTTGTGCTTGAAAGAGTAGAATTCTAAGTTGTGACTTGTACTGAAATGTTTCACATTTTGAGGTCAGAACGGGTTGAATCAGTTGCGAAATGTGAAGCTGATGTCAAGTTATTTTTTTCTTTTCTTGTGGAAAATGTGTTACTGGACGTTTGTGGTGTGTGGGAAAACAGCCGAGAATTGAGACATAGTGATGATTTGAATCGTTTGAGGAATGTAGAACACCCAAAAAAGCGAGTGGAAGAATCGGAATATAAAAAAAAATGTTTTAAAAGGTGTGCAAGATTACATAACGGTGCTAGAACGCTCTTCAGCATTGACAAGTGAAGAAAGAGCCTGCAGCTGAGCATTACGCAGCACATTCTGCAGGTCCATTCCACCAGTAACAGACAGGTGGCAGCAGAGAGCCATGTGGGCAGGCAGCGCAAACAACAATAAGAACACGCGCACACACAAGTGGATTCTTAATGTGCACAAATTTAAAAAATGGTTTGTTCCACCGCATTCATTTCTTACAGGCGGCAATTCGGTTTCAAGGAACACAGCGGGAAGGGCTCAAGAAGTATGCTATGCTCTCGAAAAATCGGATGCATTATTATTATTTCTTTTATGAAGTAATCAAGGTTTTGAATTGCAAATCCATTTGAAAACATGAGTCATGCCATAATCCTAAACACGTTAGTCAAACAAATGGACTATTTTTCTTCTGTGTCAGCGTTTTGCCACCGCGGGAGTGATTTAAGGAAAGGTGAGCACGCGCGCGCACACACACACACACACACACACACACACACACACACACACACACACACACACACACACACACACACACACACACACACACACACACACACACACACACACACACACAGGTTCTTTGCAAGCAAACAAATAAAAAGCACAGGGCAGGGGGTAAGCCCTCTCCCAGTCTCTTTTTTTCTTTTTAATTAGCTTCAGGCCACAGATTGACAGCTGGTGGGGTGCGAGATAACACCGTTACGGACAGTGACTCTAAATATTTGCTGCGTTGCACACGGTGGACACGCAGCGCCTGCGTGAGATCTCAAGAGGCACATTACGGAAATAATGACAAATGAAAAGCGGACCCACCCTTGTGTTTGTTGCTCAAATCACGTGAGCGGAATGAAAAGTCTTGCAAATGTTATAAGACATGCATTCAGTCATACAATATGTTTTTTTCTTCCTGCCACCGCACAAGAAATGCAAATGTTATAAGACATGCATTCAGTCATACAATATGTTTTTTTCTTCCTGCCACCGCACAAGAAATGAAGCCATTTGAAGGAACAAACTAATAGAAACTAAAAAGGTGCTTGATGGTTCGAAGGATTGTTGAGCATTAATGTTATGTGCGGCGCAGGTCTTGACATGTTGTCAAGGCTTTGGGACACGGCTGCTTTGGCTTGGCATCAAAGTGCAGCGGTGGGCACACAGGCGATAAAAATTCCATCACATGAGCGGCCAGCTGGGAGTCACGTTTCGCTTGGATGGAAATAAACGCATGCATGCAGCACATCCATTCCACCCAGTTAGTCGCCGTCCTTCACTGGGGACATCGTGCTGCACATCCCGATGTGGGAAGCACGGAGTGGATTCAGAAAAGATTACGAATGATTGACGGTCTTTCGTGAAAAATTAAAACATATTATTTGAGTCGTGTGTTATTTCTCACGTTTTTTTAACCAGTCGTGATTTTATTTTCATTACTGTAATTGTTTTTATGATTCGTTAAAAGATAAACATTTCGTTTTTCTCTCACTTTGAGATGCATTTGAAATATAAAATGCGCTGCAATCAAAATGTGTTATGATTACTGAAAAGCTGCGCATTGTCAGCCTGGTCTGCACATGATCCCCCATTCAGTCACTTCATCTGTGATGGGCCTTTCCTTTATTCACTGCTAAAAATTAAAGAAGTCATGACCGTTTGAAAAAAGAAAACAAAAAATAATATGTTTTTGCATATATTTTCTCTTGTAAAATTGCGTACATTTCTCATGTGCAACACAAGTGATTTGTGCGTAATTTATCCCTTCACTCTATTCAATTTAAACCAATTTCTTCTCAAAAACTGCCCAGAGACTATATCCAAAATAAATAAATAGATTAAAATGTGGTGGCTTGATTCCAAAATGTTTTTATTGTATAGCTTAATTAATTGAATTGTATAGCACAGCTAGCTAGCTACATAAAAAGCTAGCCATAGAGAGCTAGATAAATAGACTGTGAGGGAATAATAATGAATAATAATTATTATTATT
This sequence comes from Hippocampus mohnikei, assembly GCA_026261675.1. Taxonomy (NCBI): domain Eukaryota; kingdom Metazoa; phylum Chordata; class Actinopteri; order Syngnathiformes; family Syngnathidae; genus Hippocampus; species Hippocampus mohnikei. Next base: position 21,008,057 of record JAKGUB010000325.1, on the reverse strand, counting down.
CATTATTATTATTGTTGTTGTTGTTTCTGTTGCAGGAGGGAAAAGGACAGAAGCCAGTGCAGAAACTTGACTCACATTTCACTTTTGACGTTCAAGTCAATCGGCATGATGTTGCCAGCAGCAGGCCCCCTCCAGTCATAAAAACGTCATTAGTACATTATGATCAAAAAATAAAATAGAATAAACGGAATCAATTAATTCATGACCACAATGTTTTGTTAAACTGCGAAAAACGGTGCGTTAAAGCACGATATAACCTCTGAAACAAATAAGAAGGCGTTTCTATTGCTGAATCCGATTACATAAAGAGGACATTTCACCTGATGTTCCTGTTCATTTTGTTCACTGAAGAGACCAGGACTTAAAAAAAATATTCATGGGAACATATACCCAGCACAAGGAGGAGAGTTTGACCCGAAAAAAAAAGATCCCGTGCGGAGCTTGAGTTTATTTTCTCCTTCCCCCACCGCCCCCTCCCCAATGCGCAGCCGACGAAATACGAATACTCGATGAGCGCGTTCACAAGAACAGAAAGGAAAACAGAAATTGTCCTCCAAAAACCCAAAAAATCTTTCTCGCAGACCTTCGTGCAATTAACACGGGTATAGGTTTATTGTCGATAAGAATAAACCATTATTTAGTATATTTTAGCTAACTGCGAGCTTCTGTGTGTACGTGCGTATGGTGTGCCTGTGTGCGTTCCCCACTCTGCACGTCAGACCGAATTAGACGAAAGCGAAATTGTGCCTGGCAATGTCAGCCAGTCGAATTTATGAGTGTGTAATGAAGCATTTCGGATGCAGACAGACTAAACAGCGTCTGTGTCTTGCGTGCACACAAACACTGACACACTTTTTTTCTTTGCAAATTACTAATTTTAACCCGCGTTTGGCAAAAATAAATACAAATATACATTCTATTGCCAATGAAAAGAAATGCCGTGGAGTAAAAGGAAATGCAGTGAGAGCACATGCAAAGTGTGGCCTCTGTAATGAGAGGGCTTTCCATATACTGTTTTGACTAAAGTATGCAGACACACTTCTTGATGAATTCATCAATCAAGTAACACTTGGCCATCGTCCCTTATTTTGCCTTGAATCATAATTCTTCATCCTATCAGGTCATTTTGGACAATTTCAGCCTTTGTGGAAACAGTTTGGAGAACTTGCCCACGACGTCTGACCTCAACCACAGTGGTGACCTCAGATCCTATAAATTAATAACAAAAAAACAGTAAACACCAAAAAAACATGAAAACAATAGTCTCTGGCAGAGTCAGAAGACATTGAATAAAATACACAAAATGAACGCAGATGCTCATTTAAAATCTCTGTTATATATAGCTGATCCAATACAAAATATATATTGAATGAGATAAAAATGAAACATTGATGTAAAATGAGTTATTTTACAGATACGGTGGACCGCCACATACATGTGGCACCTGCAGATTTCAAAAAATACATATTTTAAATAGTTTTGTTTTGGATGAATGGTCAACCCCAATTTTTCACAGGAAATGCTGATTGGCTTTTCAAGAATTTATGAGGTTAAAAAAATGCATCGATAAAGGATGTGAATTATCCGCATATTTTCACTATTCATAGGCTCGGCGGGTCCCTACCATCTGTCCCCTGTATTTGTTTCTTTTATTAACAGAGAATCAGTCAAATAATTCCGTAAGATAAATGAATAAAAAACAAATGTGAATACATAAAATTAAATTAATTTCTAATAATTACACTGAGGGGTGACAACTAGAAGAATGCATCAAATATCACAGGACCAATGAAAACAAAGGATCAGGCCACATCTGGCCCGCAGGCCATATGTTGCCCGAAAAGAAGTTGAAACTAAACTCAGAGGGTGTAACAGAGTGGTGGAGGGGGTGGCCTATCATTCTCAAGGGGGGTGGGGCTGTGTTTTTTTTGGGGGGCGGGGGGGTTCCTCCAGCATGCATTGGACTGATATGGGAGATTGGACTTGGCTGAGCTTCTTGACTCCCCCCTGGCAGAGTGTGTTTTGACGAGCTTGCCAACTCCCTGACTGCCAGTCGAGCGTCCGGACGCTCGCCGAGTGGATTTGGAGCATTCCGGTCGGAAGCAGATGCCTTTGAAAAGGGGACAGAGGTTCCCCTTGTATATTTTTGCTCTTGCTATATGTAAAAAATAGTAAGCCACGTGCATCTGACCTCATACCTTGGCCATGGAGGAGTAGGTTCTGCGACCAACACGCCCATTTTGTCCACGTAAGGACTGCACTCCAAAGTCTGGTTGGGCTCAGCTGTCTTATGTAACAACAGTTTGTCATCCTGGCACAAAAGGCATGATGGGCTCCAGCCAGCTTCAGCCACATTCTCCAAAAATATTCTGCTTATATTCCAACTTCATAGTGTAAATCGGGATGGCACTCGGGACATGGAAGACCTCTGCCAAGGCCGATAGATTGGGGTGCACGACACCCACCTCCTGCATATGCCCACATTTATTTAATTTGTTGTAAAGAATCAAGGAGAATGTCAACATACACTAATTGTGGAAAAAAAAAGTGTGTGTGTTGGGGGTATGATGAAATACTTGAAAAAGTTTCAAAATATGGTTGTTATTTTTGGATGTAATGTTTCTGAATAAACATACAATGAGCTACATATTTAACGAAAACTGCCAATTTGTAATTTTTTTGGCGGACGGGGCGGGGGGGAGAATATATGATGAGCAGAATGATATAGTCACAGTCCAAGCCTGTGGATGCCAGCATGCCAACTGCCACACACAAACTGTTTACGTCACGGCTCTATCAGCTAGGTGTGGTGCGGCATTGCCCCACGTGACCCCAATGCACGCAGACTGAAACTGCAGAAAGTGAAACTACATTTCTTCATTGCACCATTGCTAGCGAATCAAAAATTGTACAACATTTTATAGACTCAAAGAAGGTTGTGTGTGTGTGTGTTTTGCATTAGCCTCCCTACGAACCAGCTAAATAATTGATATTTAAAAAAAAATATTGCTTGGTGGGAGATAACAAACACGGATTAAAAAACTAATTATTTGGCGGTGGTAAATTTCTGCTTATGATTAAAAAGCATGTATTGTTTGCGCATTTAAATGTGTGCAATTATAGTCCTATGGGTGGCAGTTATCCAACACAGCAAGCTTTTTACACCACAGCTCTACCTACTGGATGTGGCAGAGAGAGAGAGAGAGAGAGAGAGAGAGAGAGAGAGAGAGAGAGAGAGAGAGAGAGAGAGAGAGAGAGAGAGAGAGAAATACATATATTTTAGAAAATAATTGAATACCACTGCAATAGCCCCCATCTGGCCGCCATGCCCCGGCAACTCGTCCATCCCTGCTTCTCTCAAACAGAGATTTACTTGTAGGCTGAACGCTGAAAGACACACACTGCATCTCAATTCGTGCTCCCCCTTGAGTCGCCGTGACACATAATCAGACGCACTGTTTGCTACCCATAGCGTATGAAAGAATTTGTTCCATGTTTTGAACCAAACCGGCTGCCTGTATTTCCAAATTTCCATCATCTGTTTTCTCCTGTTTGCCCGTCTTTCCACACATGCTCACACGCGTCTTCATTTTCTCCCCCTCTGGCGCCTCGCTCGTGTCCTATCAGTTACAGCTGACCACCAGTCAGGTGGGTCGACGGGACGTTTCCAAAGCCCTCCCGGCTCTCCCACCGGCCTGCAAACTCCCACACGGGCCCCACTCTGAGGCCTCGTCCCGTGGATGCAGGCCTGCCTGCCTGCCTGCGTGCGGGCAGGGCAGAGAGGCGAGAGACACCTGGCCAAACCGCAGAAAACACTTCCAGCTGCAGACTGCCTGATGCTCGCCGCAGAGAGAATTCAGGCCAAAGGTGGAGGAGCTCGCCGACGTCTACTGCACCACCAGAAGATGTTTGCCTCGCTTCCACCGTGTTTATTTTAATCGCGGCGCATATGTTCATGCGAGGTGCTGGATGGTGGGTATGCAGGCTTTTTATTTTAATGAGTGAGTCTGGGCAAATGTAAAGCAGGACACCAACTATTTTAGCCTGGTTTCCAAAAAGCAATGTGGTGTAATTGTACAGTATACATAATTTGGGACATTTGCATCGGTGAATCCTCCCTCAGGCATTCCCAGTTGGTCCAAAATACTGCTGCTCACCTCCGAACTGGTGCTCATAGCACAAACTGTAACTCTGGTATGCTGACTTTTAAAAAAAGATTTTTTAATTTGTTTTCAAATCTCGTTGACCGGCTTTAAAACTCAGAATGAGACTCATTTTGTGTGGTGTTTATTGTTTTGATCTTATTGTCTTTTTTGTTGTATGACTAATGTTTGCTCCAGTTAGAGCACTTTGTATGCAGCAGCGATCTATAACTCAAGTTGAGTTGACTTGGGCTGAGTCATGCATCTTCAATAACACTTGTCAACAAATCTGTCAACACATTTCCTACATTTTTTAATCCAGAGATTTAAGTAGAGATTTAGTAGATGACTTTTTTTTTTTGCACTAGTTCCAAATTTGTGACTTTTTTGCTCTAGCGCATTAGGTTTTGATCATAACAAGAAAATAAAACAGTAATATCAGATGTAATCTAGTACAGTGGTTCTTAAACTGGGTTTGATCGAACCCGAGGCGTTCGGTGAATCGGTCTCAGGGGTTCGATGGAGCCTCTGTCAAGGAGGTTAAGACACATCCGACTCAACATGTCAATTAGTTACGACACACCCGCTTGGCCATCACTGGCTGCAGATGATCACATTACATTGCTTGTCCAATGAATGCTGGGGGAAATTTAGTTCGCTCAGTAGTCAATGTGTGACTGTTATGATAGTACGTCTACAATAGAAAATAGATATACATACTTCGGCCATGTAATTGTATTGACTTTTTTCTGTTTTTTGTAAATGTGTTTTTTTTAATGTCTTGAATTTGTAAAAAATAGAATTTTCATTTTTCAATAATGAAGTGTTCGTTGAACGTGCATATGAACTGATTGGGTTCGGTACCTCTAACAAGGTTAAGAACCACTGATCTAGTAGTATATTTTGTAATGTTTATGAATTACGGTTTAAGTTCAGCAACAGGTGGATTTTTTTTTTCTGACACGTTATATATTAAAATACATGGTACAACCCATACTGTGCAAGCCTTAATCGGTCACACTTAAAAAAAGAATAATCTCAAAACGTGATCAAAAGAAATGTACCGTAATTTCCGCACTATAGAGCGCACCTGATTATAAGCCGCACCCACTACATTTTTAGAGGAAAACCAATTTTGTACATACACAAGCCGCACCTGTATATAAGCGGCATGTCAACATTAAAACATGTCAACATATTTACAAAGAAAGACGGTACACAGAGAGTTTTCAAAGTTTTAAAAATATAACTTAACAATAATAATAATATAACTTTCTTCCCAAACGGTGCCTGTGACGCGGCAGTAAAACGGTAGCAACATGGTAACAACACGCTAGCAACAGAATAGCAACACAGTATAACAGGTCTGGTAAAAGAACATACCGGTACTTGTAAAAGTCACGGTAAGCCGTCTTCATCTTCCTCCTGTGAACTGAAGCCATCGAAGTCACCGTCCTCAGTGTCGGAATTAAACAGTGTCATAAAGACCGGTCTTAATCTTACCTTTTCTACTCGAGCGCCCCTGGCGGCCGTCAGAAAAATTACATAAATTGGCCGCATCACTGTATAAGCTGCAGGGTTGAAAGTGGGAAAAAAGTAGCGGCTTATAGTCCGGAATTTGCGGTAATCGTTTTTGAATTGGTGTCAAAAACACGTTTTGGAACACATCGTACTGTCTCTAAAATTTGCTGTGGACCAGTATTATATATCTGTCGATTAGTGGTGTGCATCTCTCTACAAAACTCTCCAGATGGTTTTCAATACATGGGGTAAGAAACGATTCAAGCTCTTTTTGAAAATGGAACGATTCGATTCGATTCGATTCGATGTGATACGGCTCAGTTGGAGAGAGGGTATGATACAATTCCTTTTTTTTGTCATTTTACATACAATTGCCTGAACTTGTCAGTACTTTCGATATACCTTTCCATTAAAATATGATTCGATTCATTTCTCAAAATATCCATAACTGTGCATCTATCTACCTTATCTAGCTATGTATCCATCAATCCATTCAGCTCAGACACAAATGGTGTTTGTATGCAGCAGTCTGCAGATGTATTGATGTTTTATGTCCAGTCCGCTGGTGGGTTCCACTATTTACGCTATTGCCATCCCACCTCAACGCACGTCAAAACCTGGTTTTGCCATTCCAAAATAAGATAAACTCAAACAAGGCTTTATGAACTGTGCCGCAATCGACCCCTGCTCAACCACAATAGAAATGAAAGGAAGACAAATGGTGCTCAGGTAGGTGAAAGTGGGAGGGCGGCGAGAACAACAGCTCCCTTTTCTCCGCGAGCAGTCGACATGAAAGAGGACATTATGTCTGAGATTAGAGGCAATTACACCGCGAGTGTGCTTTAAGACCTTTGTTTGCCAACACGACAGGAGGGAGCGGGGCTGTAATTTGATGAGGGGGCAGCGTGAGTGAGAAAGTCAGCATGCTGGAGGGAGCGAGTCAAGAGAGGTCTTTGTCCTCGCTGTGGACAAGCTGTTGGCAGATTTGTTAGCTGCAAGATGAACTCACCTCAATCATTGAATTGTGCGAGTATCTCTATTATCATCTCTATTCCGTGAGGCTACCGTTGTTTCTGCAGAAAGTGAAAAGGAAGCCACTTGAGCGGAAGCACTTTAATCTTGACCCACCGGCGGCAGACCGTCCAAAGATGGTGATGCATTGTCTCGGCATTTACTGTATTCAATTCAAACTGTACCGCAGGTTCATTCAGATGTCAGATGATTCATCTTGAACCTGCGCTCAAACAAAAGCTCCCTGAGACATGACATCTCTGCACGCCCGAAGGGCCGCATTGTTCCAACATGGAGGCTCCTATGAGAGGAAGCCAGTGGCTTGCTCCAGACCGAGCACGTCTGTATTTGAAGGAAGTCATTCCGTTGATACATAAAACACCAAAGCGAGGTTTCCTTCCCTCACTCCCCCACCTCCTCACTTTCCTGGTGCTATCCCCCTTCAAAAGGACACGGGCCTTTATACCGGGCTCACATGCACACACGGGACCAGAAGGAAAACAAACACAGACCATTTAAAACATCAACCGACCTGACTTCTGTTGGAAAGGAAGGCTACTGCGAGGCTCGGCCTCTTACCCGCAGCAGCAAAGCTGGATGTCTACAGCCCCTTACACACAGGTCATAGAAGATTTCAGTTTTTTCATGGCTTGCTCCGCTCCGTGTAAAGCGGGTTACACACACAACAAGCAATTTCTAAAAAAGCGAGTCACCACCCATATCAGATGTCTGTGGTAGTACCAAGACTGACCAGTGAGCGGTAGCACCGTGCCACAAGACTCAAAGAAGAAGAACGAAAGACAAAAACACATATCTGGTAGTAGTTGCTATATCTTTTCTGCATTTTTGTTGTGGTGAATGACCCGTGAGACAAACACCCAAGACAAACAGGTTACTCCTTTATTTATATCTGCTTGCCGATATTTCTGTTTCACGTCATAAACGCTCGCCTGACCTTGGCCTTAACCACATAGTCAGGAAAATCGTATATTGGGCTTTCCGTGGAAAATTCAGAATGAACCTCAAAGGCCCGATAACTGGCTTGTGAATTTCATTGGCGCTTTCACACATTTTGCACAACTTGCTTTCGTCTAACAAGGAGCTGTAGGGCAAAATTTACAACTGGTCTTCTTCACACAAATTCAACTAATAAAGGATGTGGACTTGATGTAACTCTTCCTGTTTCTCTGTAGGTGAAAGACATGATTAAGATGACTGTTTAAATACCAATTCTAATTGAACCAGGACATTGGTTGGTTAAGTCAGGGCTCAAACTTTTTGTGGTTGCTGTTCAGCTCCTTGTTAGAAAATCAATTGTGCAAAAAGTACTGAAACATTGAACAGTTGGACATAGTTTAACCCATTCAGGGATAGCGGTTACTACAGTGGACAGCTTATCATGGTTATCAAGTTACAGGTTATCGTTATTGGTGCATGAAAGGGTTAAGCAAGGTCAAAAGAGGATCAACTATTAAGTTGCCATCATGTGTTCCTTGGCTACTTTGTGGTTCGGTTTTCAGCTGTGACCATTACATACTTGATCTATTGCTGTCTATATACACACAGCGTCATTTTCGCGAAAAGACCGAATAGAATGTGAAATTGCTGCGAAGAAATCAATGTATTCAAGTTAGGCTCACACTGGCGAGTAAGCGGGATGCTGCGCGTGCATGCAAGTCCTCCTGGACTCAAAATACCAAGATTCCTTGCAGATAGAGGATGCGCAGAACACAATTCAATGCCCTGTTCAAAAGCGTGTTTACATGGCCAAACATTTGGGTTGCTAACGGGATAACCAAGAGCATATTTGGGTTATTGTGTGTGCTTACATAGCCTTTCAAAACCTGAATGCTGCCAATATTCGGGTTAGTGGCTGAATGTAACCGTAGTCTGACATGCAGGTGATGATCAGAAAGGGGCCGAAAAATATATTCAAATTCAATCCAACTATCAGTGGATGTGTACACGAAAATACAGAATATAAAGTCCAAGACTCACTAGCCACACTCATTTATGTCGAAAACAATTGTCACTTGCCCTCGACAATGATATTGACGTCGCTGAACTATCTGACTGCGCGAAGTTGGAACAGTTATGCGAGCACACGCTCCGGAGAGTTTTTCCTGCAATCTCTGAATAAATGGCGGTAGTGTGAAAGGGGGCCCAGCGAATTTTGTGGAAAAACAGAGGTCAGCTTCTCACCATTGGCCTCCTGGTTGTGCCGAGCAACATTTTCCCATCAAGATGTGTGAACGGAGGAAGAGGACCACCTATTAAAGTGAAATCTTAGCAGTGATGGATGGGAGCTTGTTGAAGGGGGAGTAGTGCAGTGTGTACCCCAGGGGAGCGGGGGATGGGAATTGTTGTGTGTGTGTGGGGGGGGGGGGGGTAGCTGATGACCAAGTGGGGGAGGGGCGAGAAGAGTTAAATCCCCACTTACACCTCAGTGAGGAGACCTCCCATGCTCTCCGACTCAAACTTAGATTGACACCACCTTTAGAGTCGTTAAAACTTTGGTCTGTTTTGCATCAAATGTTTTGCTTTCATCTACAATCTGAAGAAAGAAACATCATATGTAGAGTGTGAAACTGACTTATGGACTGTTTTCAACCACTCCAGTAGTTTTATTTAGTGTAGAAAAGCAAACATTCGTGAATGTTGAATTTGTCGTACACTGAAAAAATATATCTATATATACTCAATTTTATTTCGTCAAATGACAGCACAAAATAAAATCATCTGGATCCAGATACAATTTTCTGCTTAAAAATATATATACATCCGGATGCAGATGATGTTATTTCTTGCAATTGAATATATTCAGCAAGATCTTTTTTCTGAGCGTAGAAGGGTTGTTGTGCGCAATGCAACAGAAGAGATTGAAAACAGACCTTTCGTTTTAATTTTTGAAAATGGGAAACCCCAAAAGATTATTATAATTATTATTATTATTATTATTATTATTATTATTATTATTATTATTATTATTATTATTATTATTGGCTGTTGGCCTGTTCGGGGTCATGACAGCGCATCATTCTTTTCCAGCCAAGCCGATCTTCTGGAACACTAACTGGCTTAATGTCTTCTCTCACGGCACGTTATCAACCTTCTCTTGCCCTGGCAGCTCCATCCTCATCATTCTTCCACCAATGTAGTCACTCTCTCTGTGCTCTGGACGTGTCCAAGTCATCTGAGTCTGCCCACTCTAAATTTGTCTCCAAAACATCTAACCTTGGTTGTGCCTTCCAGGATTTTATTTCTTGCCTTATCCAACCTACTTCCCCTGAAAAATCACCTCAGCATGATTTAGGCCACTTCTCCAGATAAATGTTGCGCAAAATACAGTCACTAAATACATACAATAATATGACAGTTCTATTTCTATTATTAGAATTTTCTTAATAGTTGAGCTATTGCTGCGATTGGCTGGCAAACGGTTCAGGGTGTCCTCCGCCTACTGCCTGGAGACAGCTGGGATAGGCTTAAGCACCCCCAGCGACTCTTGTGAGGATAAAGCAGATCAGAAAATAAGATAAGAAAACTTCATTTGTCTCATAATGGAGAAATTCCCAATTTACAGCAGCAAAATTATGAAAGGGAGAAAGTAGAAGACAAAAAGTATATAAATAAATATAAATGGAAAATATAAATACAGTGTAAGCATATTAAAAATGGGTGAGTGGGATATATATATATATATATATATATTAGAGCTGTCAAACGATTAAAATTTTTAATCTAATTAAAAACTCAACTGTCATAATTAACTCAAATTAACTAAAAATTAATTATGATTGCTCACTCATTTTTTATCGTTTCTGAATTTCCTTTTATATTTTTTGTCCTATTTTCCCCCATTTTAATGCTCTCATCAACATGGAATCATGAATCAGTTTTCTATGTGCAAAATGCAAATATTTACTGAAATAACAATTTTGATTTTCAATTTTACATGAACATTTTTCACTTGGAGCAGTTATTCACACATTATCTCCCACACAATATTACTGTCCATCAACAACAGTGAAAACAATATTTTGTCACACAACAGCTGCTTGAACAGCTTTATTTAGGGAATCAAAACAGCGCAATATAACATTATAAAGTGCACATCTAAGGTAAACTAGTACTCAGCCTATAATGGATTTAAGCCATGGTTGCATACTTCGTTTTTCTCAAATTTGCTTTGAACACAGCAGTCAGGCTATGCTGATTCTGTTGGTCCTTCTTGCTCGGAAGTCTCTCTACGGTTTTGTGTCGACATCATTTCGGATTCTTGTAATGGAGGCTCTCGCTGGCAATCAGTAATGGTTGTTCAGTTAGGGATTGTCGGTCAGCATGGAAGGATCTCTCGTTCTGTACTTTTTGGATCATTTATTGGAGCACTTTGCAGCAGAAGTAGTTGTAGTAGTTGTAACAGAAGTATCAGAAGCAGGTAATAACCTAAACTACACATAAATGCAGTAAAAAATTAATATCTATCTTTCTGCATCGCAATGTAAATATGTATATAATTGACATTAATGAATACCTTTATTTAACAATACGTTTAATAAATAATTTAATCAACCCTGATTTCACTATGTATCATTATCGTCATCATTATTCATTGTTTTAAACGTAAGAAACCATACAACACAAACATAAAGTCGAATCGAACAAAAGAACTACAAGTCCCAATACTCAATCCCGGAAGTGGAGCACCGGCATGAACATATCAAGTCGAATCGAACAAAAGAACTACAAGTCCCAAAGGTCCAACCCGAAGTGGAGCGCGGCTGCAACGCAATTTACTTCTTTAAGCGTCAGATTGCAGACGGACAAACATGACAACTATGCACAAATGAGCTAAATAAAGACACCCCTGTTCTAGCAACATTTTAGCCCACGCTGTTTAAATTGCCGATTGCTTCAGCAACTTTGTTCTTTGTCGTGTCATCCATTTTCTTCGCTTTGAAATGATCCATAGCCGTCTGTCTGAGACGAGGGGCGGACTACTCACGTCAGCGGTGTGCTTGGCCATTAATTAAGTGGTATTTCAGACTCGACGTGCTATGATGATAGCTCAGTTTACGACTGCAAAACATCCAGGTCATTTTGGTCTTGTCAGTGGAACAATCTGGCAACTTTTAAAAGTAAACTTTCCATTCATAAACTATTTAAATATCCGTTTGTGTCTCGCGCTGCCGTGGCTGGCAAAACAAACGTCGCGTGGACTTGTGCAGCGCGCTTGATGTTTTGTTTCTGGTTTATTTATAGAGCAACGTCACATCCGCTGTGACGTCTGCGCGTTAATCTCGCGAAAATTTTTGATCTCGATAAAATTCATTTAAATTAATGTCGATAAAAGCGCTAAACTGACAGCTCTAATATATATATATATATATATATATATATATATATATATATATATATATATATACAATGCTCTAATATATATATATATATATATATAGAGCTGTCAGTTTAGCTGCTTTTATTGACATTAATTTAAATGAATATATATATATATATATATATATATATATATATATATATATATATATATATATATATATATATATATATATATATATATATTTTTTAGCTCTTTTAATTATGTACATTTACAAAATGGCTTAAAATAAATAAAGGATTGCCGATCTCAGGTCCACATCTACCGAAAAAGAAACTAGTAGATGAAGAATTAATCTATACGTAATTGATTAGCAAATTAATCAATAATTATTTTGATAGTTGATTCATCGTTGAGAGACTAACATGTTACGGCCCAAACCACAAACTCAATTTGTGATTTTTTTTCTCTGTCTCTTTGAAATAATGTCCCGCATTTGAAAATTGAAATTGAAATTAAAATGTGTTTTCTTTTATTATTAAACTCATCAATTAATCAACAAAATAACCAACAGATTGAGACGTTTGATGCAGCCCTTAAATAAAGTCTGTTTGTGGTTTGGCGAGGTAACTCTTAACCCTGTTGTCACGGCGACCAATGCATATCAAGGCAAATGGAGGGCCACTTGTTTAACGGCTTTGTGTGTGTGTGTGTGTGTGTGTGTGTGTGTGTGTGTGTGTGTGTGTGTGTGTGTGTGTGTGTGTGTGTGTGAGGAATTAGTGCTGTACTGCTTTAACTGTCAGGAAATGAGGCATAATCTGCAAGCGTTTGACTGCTGCAGCATTCCTGTGAAATGACACAAGTTGAGCTAGATTAGGGTTTGGGTAATTAGCTCATTAGTCAACATAAACACATGGCAGGGTTCCCCACCCGCGCCCCACCTCCACCCACAGCTGCTAGTATACACACACACACACACACACACACACACACACACACGCACACACACACACACACACACACACACACACACACACACACACACACACACACACACACACACACATATATGTATGCATGCAAACCCAATTCATCATTCATCCATTCTAGTGGACCACCCCTCCTTCCACCAGGTTTGCTGTACTTGCCTGGGCCTCGTCTTCTCCTCTTTGCTGCAGACAAGCCACTCTTTCATATATGGCAGTCCCACCTTTTCACCAGCATTGCTACGCTTATCAGCGCACTTTATCAGCCTGAGGGAAGCACATGAGGGTTGAAACTCTTCACTCCTCTCGGCAGGCTCAGATATCCAGAAGGCTGTCTGCGAACACGTATTTCTTACAAAGCTTCCAGGGCCTGCTTCGCATTCAAAACAGCTCAAGCTTTGTGACTTTTTTTGTTTTGTTTGGGGACTGGGGGGGTGTCACACAGCCACTCTTGTTGCTGTTGGGGACAGCTCCCTAACAGGGGGTAAGCTTGACAGGTCCTTCACACCTCCTGAATGTGGCAGGAAGGTTGCAGGTTTTTCCAAAAGCCTCCTGGAGGTCAGCAGAATGTGTTCGTTCAGCAAACACAGTGCAAAACAGATTCTGCAAACTCCATCCTTGAAGGTGTTGAAGTTTTTTGAGTTCCAATTCTACCAATTTCTGGAATCTTGAGTTTGATGACTCGGGGTGCATTTCAACACGTTGCGCAAAAGGTTTTAGCACCTCTAGTTTAGCTCACAGGCAGCTTTTCATTTGGGGAACAGAAGTGGGTGTGTGCGCCCTCAATGCTCATTGGAAACACAAGGCCCGTTTGAGGGCGTCGCCATTGATATGAATCGGCCATTGAGCATTTGTGTGGCTGCTCACTGTACAGACCTTGTTGTAGACCTTTGCTGGCCAGGAAAGTGGGGCAAGCTGAAAGAAGTGATCCATCCACTGGGTTTAGTTTGTAGGGTTGACTGGAAATCGGGAAGTAAGTCCTCAATCCGGAGCATGGCTCGAGTGATCCATCCATGCTGCGAGGGAAAGGCCTTGACAATGATATGGAACTTTCTTGGTGATGTCGAGAAAAGACCCAGGTAGTCATGACCATCAACCAATGTTTGAGATATATATATATATATATATATTAGAGCTGTCAAACGATTAAAATATTTAATCTAATTAAAAACTCAACTGTCATAATTAACTCAAATTAACTAAAATTTAATCATGATTACTCACGCATTTTTTATCGTTTCTGAATTTCCTTTTATATTTTTGTCCTATTTTCCCCATTTTAATGCTCTCATCAACATGGAATCATGAATCAGTTTTCTATGTGCAAAATGCAAATATTTACTGAAATAATTTCGATTTTCAATTTTACATGAACATTTTTCACTTGGAGCAGTTATTCACATATCATCTCTCACACAATATTACTGTCCATCAACAACAGTGAAAAAAATATTTTGTCACACAACAGCTGCTTGAACAGCTCTTTTTATGGAATCAAAACAGCGCAATATAAAGTGCACATCTAAGGTAAACTAGTACTCAACCTATAATTTTTCACGGCCCCCTGAATAGGGATTGTCGGTCAGCATGGAAGGATCTCTCGTTCTGTACTACAAGTCCCAATAGTCAATCCCGGAAGTGGAGCGCCGGCATGATTAACCCAAGCTGAAACGCAATTTACTTCGTTTAAACGTCAGATTGCAGACGGACAAACATGATAACTATGCAAAAATGCGCTAAATAAAGACACCCCTGTTCTAGCAACATTTTAGCCCACGCTGTTTACTTTGAAATGATCCATAGCTGTCGGTCTGAGACGAGGGGGCGGAGTACGTACGTCAGCTGTGTGCTTGGCCATTAAGTGGTATTTCAGACTCGACGTGCTATGATGATAGCTCAGTTTACGACTGCAAAACATACAGGTAACTTTGGTCTTGTCATTGGAACAATCTGGCAACTTTTTAAAAGTAAACTTTCCATTCACTATTTAAGTATCCGTTTTCGGTGTCTCGCGCTGCCGTGGCTGGCAAAACAAACGTGTGTGGACCTGTGCAGAGCGATTGATGTTTTGTTTCTGGTTTATTTATAGAGCAACGTAACATCCGCTGTGACGTCTGCCGCGTTAATCTCGCGAGAAAATTTTTGATCCCGCTAAAATTCATTTAAATTAATGCCAATAAAACGCGCTAAACTGACAGCTCTAATACTCTAATATATATATATATATATATATATATATATATATATATATATATATATATATATATATATATATATATATATATATATATATATATATATATAAAAATGGGGTAATATGGGGTAATACAGTAAAAACAGCCAAGTGGCCATGAGCAAAGTTACCACTGACAGTGATTTGTGTGGACAAACCTTGGTCCCTGCAGAGGCCCACCGTCTTATCTGATGTGACGAATCCCACCGACACTCAAGCTATCTTAATGACTGTTTGGATCTATTAAACTCCTTCCTCTCCTTTTCCACACTTGGGCCTTGTCTGTACCCACTCCGATCATTCAGATTTGAGTGTGTGAGAATGGCAATTAATTGGGGGGAGGGGGGGCATGTCCCACAGCAGTGATGACTCATCACAAGAGAGGAAGAGGACAATAAAGACGCGTTGTTAGAGAAACGGGGGAAAACATTGGTTTGTGTCTTGAAATATAAAGACTCACAATTTTGTATATTTGTTTGAAACATCGATTTTTCAAACCTGAATGTCATACGCTGACAAAGCGTACTATTTCTTCAAAAAGTGACTTACAAACCGTTTCAAAAAAGGCCAAAGGAAAATATATCTCATTTGGATTGTGGAAGCGTAATGAATAGAGTTCTTGCTGTCTTATTTGACCCAGAGCATCTTGGGAGTCTCACTTCCTGGTTGTAAAGTGGGCATCCTTCCTCCTGTGACTCACATTTCCTCCTCTCCAACACCCATTGTGCACACATGCCGTGTGCTTTGCAGCTTGCGCAGAAGGTCCTTTATCCATGTGGCCCTTGGACTTCGCTTGCAAACAAATGGCGGCTAACTGCCGTCATTTTCTTTTTTGACACGTGGGGCGAGAGCCAGGGGGGCTGCGGCAGAGCTATCACTGACCATGGCTTGAAAAGTCAAACCAGGCGACCCGGTTGTCCTTGTGGATGTTTTCTCCCCTTTAGACCAATATAGATGACGACTGACAAAATGCTCAAGGCTGACAGATGTCTTCTTTTGTGTTGACACTGAATGTTATTTTACTGATTGCCACAGGGACAAATATCTACTACAGTTCGAAGCCACTCCGACAACATTCTGTGTGATGTAATTCACTCTGTAGCGAGAGTGGAATTTCAACAATATTAGCATTTAATACAAAGAACACTAGAAAATTGCGAAATAAAAAAATATTTATACTGTCCATCGATGCTGTTTAACAATGGGCAAATGTAATGTAGATGTGTTTAATGCTTGTACCTTCATCTCAGTCCACCTTGGACCTCATTCAGGACAGAAATAAAGGCAGATGCACTTTCCTGTGAGGCGCGTTTGTTTTTCCTAGCGTACGATTGGCTAACCGGTGTGCGGTCCAAGTATTCTGGTCGTAATAGTAGCTCAGTGTTCCGGGAACTCATGGACAGTGTTTTAAAAAAAAAAAGTGGAGGGGGGGGGGGGGGGGGGTAATATGGCGGTGAGGTTTTCTGGGTAATAATTCCATCTCTCTGTCTGTCTGTTTTGTGGTGCACGAGGGAAGGAGGGAGGGGTGGGGGGAGGGTGGAGGAGCAGGTTCCATTGCCTGCTGTTGCTGTCCATGGAAAGCACACTCTGCACATTCTGTAGACGAGGGTCTTCGGGGAGGAAATAGAGAGGAAATTGTGCAGAAAGTGTAAAAAAAAACTAAAATCTGAGTGTCTCTGGCTGACTTCAGACAAAGAAAGACTCCTTGTTTTCAATCCTAATAATACAGCAATGTACATACAGTATGTGACATAAATACTACTTAAGCTCACCACTTATTGGTATACAAAGAGTTCCTTCTACACCTTCCTACCATGAATCACTGTCCATGTACATGACATACTATCGGGCTCTGCAAGTCCACGCTTTAAATTAGGGGTGGGGACCATACAGCCTGTGGGCCCGATACATACAGAACCTGCCAGAGCATTTGATATGGCCCACCACGAAATTCCACAAGTAAAACCTTGGAGGAACTGTGGGGGGAAAAAAAAATACAAAACATTGAACACACATTTAGTATCATCTTGCTTTCAATAGTTCGATGACTGTGTGCTCCTTTATTTATACTAAGAGCATATTAGCATTGAAATAAATGATCAGGCAGAGTCACATGGAAACATTTTGCTGACAGCAGCAATTTTAGTTGTTTTCAAGTCCTCTATGGACCATCCTAAAGTGGATGGCACATGATCGAAATTACTGCGTTGGAATCTCCAAAACTAATATTTTTCCCCAAAACATTGTTTTTGTTAACATTGTGTTATTAAAGACAACAAGCGAGTGTCAACACTTAAAATTTGTAAAACTACAAAACTTATATGGGGACTGCCTAATTGTATCGATTTGTGATTATTGAATGAAATTGACCAAATCTGGACAGGGGAAGTTTGTGCCAGACAGCTTCCGTTATTTTACAGAATATTTTCCTGATGGTTCCTCTTAAACTTTACATGTTCTTAGCTTTGCATGGTGAGCAGAGTGAAAAGCTCATACAGTGGTACATCTACTTACGAAATTAATTGGTTCTGGAATAAATTTCTTAACTAGAAAATTTTGTAAGTAGCGACGCGTTTTCCATGTAAATTGCCCTAATCCATTCCAAGCCGCCCCCAAAATTCAGACAAAAAAGCATTTTGTGAAGAACTGATCCAAGGGTGTTTGCTTTTGACGGCTTTTAACAACCTTGTAAATGTCCAGGGCAAACATCAGCATAGTGTGCGATCGCCCAACTGTTGAACATTTTTTTCAAATTTACGTAAAACTATCAGAACGCCTCATGGCCCGAGGGGCTAATGACAAGGGCACTGCATAGACACATATCTATCCATTTATCTACACACACACGCACACACTCACACACACACACACACACACACACACACACACACACACACACACACACACACACACACACACACACACACACACACACACACACACACACACACACACACACACGGTAGAAGTCCCGCTTAGCCAATGGGATGCCAGGAAGATGCTCGGTAATATAGCAGCGCAGCTATAAGTATGCTGTGTTCAGGAAACTCTTATTATTACCTTTCGTATCTTTAATTATTTTTTGAAACAAAAGGCAATATTTTCCTGTTGAGGCATTTTGTTACTTGAAATTTTCGTATGAAGAGACGTTCTTAAGTAGAGGTACCACTGTATATGGCCATGGTCTACAGGAGCAGTACGTGTCACTTTATGTCTTTCAAGGTACAAGCTACATTCATTCATCAAGACTCAGTCCATCGGCGCAAGTCTGTCGGGGAGATGGCACTAGCAGCTATCAACGACATGTCAATGGAGGCATTATGTGCATGCTCAGAAAAAGAAAAAAAATATGAGTATGGATCCGAGCGAGTTGAAATGCTACCTACACTTTCCAACATTTCCCTTTTTGTTCAATTTACTTTTTAGTGTACTGTACACTACATTGTGATTGCGTGCCACATCCAGTCTCTCGTCATAAGTAGGAGGGCACTGTCTTCCTATTGGTCAATGCCGAAGAACCAATCAAAAGACGGCGTCGGCCATGTCACACTGCGCTACAAGATGAACAGAAATTCTGACATACCGTACTTTCGTCGTCGTGAAGCGTCCTAGATGCCTCATGGGCACACTTCATGGGCTACGACGTGTCAAGGCAACTCGAAATGGGCTATAAGAGACGTTTGTCTGTGAGGGACAACGGCAACTGGCTAGCAGGCATTTGTAGTCCTAGGACCACCTTTTACGGGGCTTTTAAACGGCAGCTTTGTTAATCTTCTCTGGGGAGCTCATCTGTGCCAGCTGCTAACAACTGACTGACGAACAAAGTAAGCTTGACCACATGCTGCCACCTGCATGGAAGTCATGATTACAATAAATAGAGCTAAGTCTTGCCGCAAACACCCCCAATAATGCAGTGGGAAAGGGGTGAGGATCTGTAAACGGCAGGGGTGCTCAAGTCCGGTCCTCGAGAGCCACATATCAGTCCTGTTTTCAATGTGTCCGTCCTCCAACACACCTGATTCAAATGATCAGCCCATCAGCAAGCTTTGCAGAAGCCTGATAACGATCCTGATCGAGGAGCTGAGTTGGACACCCCCGGTTTACAAGATGTTTTCAGTACAGATCTAAACCACCATGGACAAAATAGGATGGACGTAACAAAGCGAGGGGACGTAATAGGTCAGGTGACAGGCTGCGATTGCTGCGGATGCCTGGCCAGATATTTAAGATGTCAAAAAATTTACTTCAGCAGTCACGATGTGGATGGCAAAACTGGTCAGCAAAACTGGGTGAATGCAACAAAATATGACTTGGAATTGGTCCAAGGTGAGGCAGGAAACATCTGTATTTCACTCTTAATTTTGTTCACGTTCTGCCACATTTTGTTACGGTCCTTCGAGCAAGCTAGGCTGTATGCGATGTGATATCATACACCGCGTCACGTTCAACTACGATCTGACATGGCGCACGTGATCTGAGAGGGTTTATAGAAGTCATTCTTTAGCCATTTTTTCCCCACAATGCAAAATTTTCCCATCATGCTCTTGGCATAGTTTCCTGTTTATGTTTTAGTTTGAGCTCATCCATTGGTTGTTGTTTGTGTGATGTCACCGCAAAGACCGAAAGACTTTTATTAAGACTGAAACACGTTTGATATTGTCTTAAGGCTAAGACGAGGTAAATACTGATCTAGAACAGCTGAGATTACCACTTTACATTAAATCATCAAGAGGACGGGGAATGTGCTGCGACACCAGTCAAACTCTAAAACTTCCTTCTGACTTTCAGTTTTGTGTCTGTGAACATTGTTAGGTGCAAGCCCATCTTAACACAATTTGGAAGTCACACTGAAGTTGATATTATCATCCTGCATGTAGGTTTGACCGTTTAACGGAAGAACCTTCAAAGAGTCTTGCAAGTAGATTAGGCGGCGGGGTGCCACGACCACAAAAGAGTCTGTTTGAAACTGAATGGAAAAAGGCATGTCACACCGGAGGGAAACTTGTTCGGGCTTGCGGGACAAATCAAAAGAAAATAAGTGTATCTTATGAATAAGAGGAGGATGGAAAGGTTGGAAACTTCACAGCCTCAAGACAACCCCCTGTGGGTTTTGATTATTTAAACACAAAGCGTCCGCTGCCCTCAGTAGAAAGCTGCATCCGAATAACAAAAGACCAAAAAGGGGAAGACAGTGTTTAGGCTGCCTCTCTGATGAGCTATGATCCACTGGATGCGGCCGAACGGAAGCAGTACAACCCAAAAAGTACAGAGGAAAAGATATTGCAATAAGAGATGCTGACGCTATCAATTGAGATGGGTAACAGGTTATAGAATAGTGATGAGGGCTTTCCAGATAGGTAATCATACTGTCAATATATGCTCATACGTTGGCATAAGAGAGACAAAATGTGGGGAGAGGACACAGAGAGTTAGTTAAGGGGCAACTGTGAAGTGATAGTTCTGATCATAATTGCATCATATTTGAGGACACACCACAAGATGTTTTTTATTTCATGTTGTTGATATGCCTTAGCTTTCAATGCTACAATTTTATACAGCATAGTCTCCACTTTGCTCCTCCAAAATTAAACATTTTGTGTCGCAAACTTTGTGCAAACAACTAAACAGCAATTTTAGCATTGATGCTAGTGCTAACACACCTTGAGAGGTGTCCAGGCTGGTGTATTGATATTATAGACCATTTTTTGGGGAAATTATTTCCAAGATAACATATCTGTTTTTGTTTTACAAGTTCCTTTAATTAAGGGGAGTGGCCAGCATGAGACAATGACTCACAGAAGGGTGGCACAAAGTACATTTGTATCACTGCTACAACAACACTGCAAACATGGCCAAGAAGTCACAGTCATGGTTTCATGAAATTTCTCAGCTTTGCCCAACACACTTATTAAAACAAAAAAGAATAAATCAAAGTAAAAAAGCAACCTTTAGCCGACGTTAATATAATGGCTCATGCCTTTTTCTTTGCCATTTGTCACTTCAATCTAATGCACTGATTCGCTAGATAACAGCCAATCAGAGTGATCAATTGTCACTAACAGCAGACGCCATCTTGCGTGCTGCCAGAACCAAAATGACTGCAAGAAGACACAACGATATCTTAATTCTTCAAGTCTTTTTCAATGGATTCGGTCCTGCTTGCCCCTGCTGCAATTCACCCCCTTGCAAAACTGCTTACGATGATTCTATGTGAAGTATGAGTTTTATTTTCAACACGTAATATGACAACAATGCTAAATCATCAGATTACACACGACAATAATGTTCTTCCCAAATAGGATAAAACTGCCACAGAGGAGGTCCGCAATCTAGTGGGTACATTTGAATCAAAACCTTGAACCTGGTGGATCATTTTTTTTTGTGATCAGAGAGTGAGATTTCATTCAACAATGTTTCCTTCAACAGGAGCTATTTTTTTCATCCTGTGTATTCAGTCTTTTTTTTTTTTTTGCGGCAGGAGAGGAATGTCTGCAACAAATGTCCTGTAGCAGGAAGTCATAGATTTATCTGCACGTTGGGCCATGAATTTGTTGTGGCTGACAGGCGTGGTAATGGAGCGTATAAGAAGCATTCAGATTCCAGCGCAGGTACAAGAGAACCTGAGCTCGGAACCTCAGCTGATTACAAAAATGTGCTTCTCTCAAATAAACAAACAGCGGCTGAAACGGAGTTGCGGTGCACGGACATTCTTTTCTCTCACACTGTGTGATTAGCCTGTTTTGCGTGTCGACAACAGAGTTATTCATCTCCTGGATGGTAAGCAGGACCACTATTCAATAGGAGGAGGACTCCAGGTCCGCGTTAGAACTTGAGAAGTGTTAATCAGGGAGAGGATGTGGGCCTTCTGGTCCACCTGATTACCACCAAATGGCCTAGCAGCAGCTGGGCCTTGTGTGGGGCAAGCACATGTAGGGGGTTGGGGGGTGGGGGTCGGAGGTGCAAGGTAAGCAATCATATAAGAAAAAAGGGGCCAAAGAGATTTACATTTGACTCCATGGGACTCTCCATCCATCTATTTTCTATTGTGCTCGTCCTCACTAGAGTTGCGGGCGAGCTGGAGCCTCTCCCAGCTGACCTTGGCCAAGGAGGAATGGTCGTCAACCAATCGCAGGGTATAAAAAAAAAATGAAGCACACTCAATGTAGGGCTGGGCGATTATGGAAAAAAAATAAACACCATATTTATGTAGATGGTTATTGAAATTACCATGAAGAAAAACAATTACTTCTTACATTTGCTTAGTTCATTCCAGTTCATCCCTGCACGTTTTATTCTTGAGAACGCTATTCTTTTTATCAAGTCCAAAATGACCTTGTAAATATCATGTGGAATTCAAGCTTCTTGCATTTTCATACCGCTGCAACCACACCACATCATTTGCACACATTCACAACTGTGAATAAGCATCTCTCATCTCTTTGTTATATTTATTTTATTTTATTTTGTTCACTTATCATTTTGACAGGTTTTGGGACTTACTGGGCGAACCTGGGACCTAGTACTGAATGACATGAAAACATAATGGAATGACAGAGAATTGAAAAAAATAAAAGGGTTTAAATGAAATGTTATTAATGTACATTAGGACTAGCCAAGTTTCAACAACAATTATATTGTTGGACGTGTGTCCCTAAAAAGGACATGGCTTAGTTAGTAATATCAGGAAATTGGACTGTGTATGAGCTTCCGGGCACAAGTTTTGGCCTAATTTAGATCTTTAACTGTGTTCTCACTTTGTATTTATGCGTTTGAAGTTTTGTTGCAGTCATCGTACAAATAAAAGCGCATCAGCGACTGTGGCTACACTGATTTACGCTGTGAACTTGTACACGTGCTAATGTTAGCGTAGCCTTTTGCTTCGAGAATATTATGACCCATTTCGAGACCCAAAGGTTCTCACATCTAAAATGGTGCATCTCTGCCACCTACTGGTGGTTGTACATCACTGAAGTTGTTTCCAAATTTGACATTTATAGTGAAGCAGCACAGACCCTGCCCTCACACATCCTCATTGAAAAACGTAATTGACAAGCATACTAGACAATGGGAGTGAATGAGTTCTATCGTTTGTTATAAACAAACCACTTCCCTTCACATTCACACTGATAAGCAATTTATGGTCTTCAATGAACTTAGCATGCGTGTTTTGGAGGAAGCCCGTGTACCTGGGGAAAAATCGGGCAAATATGGTTCGAGCATGCAAACTTCACACACTGTAGAAAACCAAGATTTGAACCCAGAACCTCAGAGCTGTGACGCAGACATGCTAACCTCAAGGCATATTTTGCAGCCCATTTTTGTTCCTATTGACGAAATGAAGGTGACTGTTTGACCCCCCTCTTTGCACACATTGTCTGCGGTCGCCCCTCTCTACGCCTCCCCATCATGTGCTTGTAATAAAAAGTCTGGAAACGAATGGGGCCGATTGATGCTGACAGTGAAAGTGTGCCAAGTAATCACATATTCGGCTCTTTCAAAGTTCTGAACTAAAGATGTCAAGCTAAACTGCACAAATCAATGACATCCCCTCCTATGATGAATGCATCTGCGATCGCTCACTCCCTCTTGCACTGTCTTGTTCTTATCAGCTGAAAGGTGTTTTTACGCTGTGCTGCTGCAAAGCTATTTAAAGGCCAGTGAGTTTGACAAGACAACAAAAAAGGGGAGGAGCGGAGGCATATCAAATTGGCGGCAGAACATCTGCCATGAATACACTTTTCGAATAATCTCTTTTTCACTGCCTTTGCTCTATTTGATGGCATACACGTTTGCAAATCTGACTCACAGTTAAGAGATAGGGATTCTAAATCTCTGTTGGAACATTTCTTTGAAAACTTTGTATTCCCTGTGCTGGCGTGGGTACGCTGCTTTCCTTTCACAATACAAAAAACACGCATGTTTGGTTCATTGAAGACTATGTCCATAGATGTGGTGAATGAGAGTTAGGGCTAAAATGTCCATAGATGTGGTGAATGAGTTAGGGGTGGCCAAGGTGACAAAACATCTCAGTGAGGGATGGCCACAGCACGCACGCATACGTGTACGTGCGTGCTAAAAACTTTCACATGCGCGTAACCCCTCTGCAATTGAGAAGTCATTGTTTATCATACCAGCCACAGTCAGAGTTTCATGAAATAAAATTCATCCAAAAGATAGCCCACCACACTCATAATACAAGCAGGATCAAGTCTAAGCTTAATTTAGCAACTGATGCCTTTTTATCTGTCGTCGTTTTGCTTTTGTTTGCATATGGCCTTTAAAAAACCCAAGACCTGATATTATCCGGGTGTTACAGACGCTCCCCAGGTTATGAACGAGTTACGTTCCGGACGATTGTTCATAAGGTGAATTCGTTCGTAAGTTGCTTCAGTGCTATATTTTGTCTGGAATGTATGTTTAAGACTTATATTGACATCCATATAACGGGGAGAGAGCTTTTCGTCACGTTCTTCAGGGCTCGAGGGTTAGCTGCCCGGTAAACTAGCAGCGGCTTCAGCGGGGGAGAGTAGACGACCGTGCGTCAACCGGCGCGCCGTACGCCTCCCGCCCGTTCCACCGTCACACGCCCGCCCCACGCCTCTCCCCGCGGCCGCCTTCGAACGTCGCCGCCGCCGTCGCCTCCGCCGTCCTCCTCCGCCCCGTTCGGCACTCGGAAAAAGGCGCGCAATACAAAATCTAACTTTTTCTTTTTTTTTCGACATACCTGTGAAAATGTTTGTATGTAACGTTGTTCGTAACCCGGATGTTCGTAAGCCGGGGAGCGTCTGTATATGGGTTTTTGAGTGCATGTAAACGTAGTCAGTCCACGTCTATCTCATGCAATCAAGAGCTAGCTAACAGCCATTCAGAGTGACCAGTTCTCACTGAGGCCTGGCCTCACTTCGCATGCTGCAAATGATAGACGATTCATTCAAATCATCAGACAAAAGTCTCTGGGGTTTTCACACTTTTAAATGTTGCTTTTTACTTATGTTTGTTCCTGCTTGTATTATGAATGTGTTCGTCATGTGTGTATTTGATTTCTGCAATAAACACTGACTTCTCAGCCATGTTATTTGCTTGCTATGATGTGAAAGTAATTATTTTGATTGACATTGACTGTAAGAATCAAACACATTCTTTTAGAGTTAGTGTTCAGATCAATTCTAAATTTTGTTCTTTAAATATACGCTTATTAAAAAAAGTCAAATAAGAATACTACATTCATCTAAAAATGACAGGACTGGGATCAAACTTTTCACCTAGATGTGGGGTGGCCAGAGAGAGAACACAACGTAGCTCCGCCCCTGATGTGAGTGTGAAAGCTTGTTTGTCTACATTTGTCCTGTGATTGGCTGGCAACCAGTGTGCCTCTCACTCCCAACATCATCTGGCCCACATGGACAAGCCCTGTAGAAAAATCGATGGATAAAGCAATTTGTGTTTTAAAACATTGATATGATGTTCAATTTATCCTATTCGCTTGAGCTGGCGGGCCCACAGGCAAGTGACCTCATCCAGATCAATGTGGCGCGTTCACAGCAAGAGGCGGACATGTAACAATGCAACAACACGATTGTTTGACGCTTCCTCCAACATGAAAGCCGCGCGGAAAGAGACGTGCCTATTCTTGTCCATAAAAGACTCATTTCTTGTCTTATTTTAACTCTTGTTTATTTCTCTGGGGAATATTTGCAATATTTATAGACCAAATGAAAGGTGTCCTAGATTGGCAAGGAAAAAAAAGGGGAATTCACGCCACCGGTTGGAGCAGGATGCTTTCTTAGTTTAAAACATACACACACACAGACACACACACACACACACACACACACACACACACACACACACACACACACACACGCACGTGCAGTCTCTCATGTTGCGTCTGTATGAGTTCTAACACAACATCCGCCAGCGCCAAACCTCATCGAGTTGTGAAGTGAAGCAGGTAAAGCCCACTTAAGAGCTCTTAAAGCAACAGTAGGGAATAGTTGACCGCCTCCCGGGATTCCCTTCCAGTTCTTAACAAATAACACACCTTCGAATAAAACATTTCAACGAGTATAAGCCACAACTTTTTCTTCGAGAGAAGCAAGAAAAAAGCAAAGTGGAGGGTGTGGAAAGGTAGATACCATAACAATTTTGTCGGATTACAGACCATTAATTTTTTTTTAAAGGTTAAAATGTACTTTATCTTTATAAAATTTCCCGATATTCGGCATTTTGGCGAACATCGGCATAAGCCTTTTATAAAGTTAATTAAGTTCTTAATTATCCAGAAGGTGAGCAGTGTTTTTATTAAGTTCTTAATTAACTTTATAAAAACACTGCTCACCTTTCGGAAGTCTCTGCAACTTTTGTTTTTCTATGAAGTTAAAATAAAGATAAGTTAAATATTACAATTATTTTATCAATTTTGGAAACATTTATTGGCGAAAACTACAGAGAGCTACTTACTTAGTTTTCATGGAACCTTCTAAGTGAACTCCCTGAACTTTTTGTTAGAATTTTATAACTAATGACCATTGTCTGGAAAAAAAAAATCAACATTTTCTTGAGATGGATATTTTTTTTTTTTTTGGAAACCAGTATTTTCTCTTTTTCTGAAAAATAATTTTGGCTCCCAATATGGGTGATCGGCCTCCTTGGTTAATAATAATTGGTATTGGTTGTAAAATAAATAATTAAACACATTAATCTACCTCTATTTGCTACCCTCCAATCCCTGTATTGAAATGGGCACGACTAAAAAGCTGTCAGAAGACCTCAGGGACGCAATTGTAGAGATACCACATGTGGAGAAGGTGGACCACTATCTATCTAAGTGGAAGCCACACAAAATGATCGTCACTTGCAATTGGTTTGCAGCACCAAGCAAGATCTCGCCCCTGGAGTCAGTGAGAAGCATAAGGAAGAAATACATGAAAAAGGAGTTGTGAATTATCTGATGGCGATAGTGCACAAAGTAGATCAGTCATCAAAAAGATTACACATGAGCATTAACTTTGGCGGGGGGGTTCTGCCTCCAAGTCTGACCGGGCACTCAATTGTGGTCTGGTCCTATCTGGAGAGCCAATGTCTGCCTTGTGACTTTGTGCAGAGTCCTGACACAATCCCAGAATTCCCAGGTTGTGACTCAAGGAGCAGTGACTCCCACACACGAAAACGCATAAAGCCTTATATAGCAAAAACAAAATGTGCTGCTCTTTTAATTTGTGACACAAACACAATTGTGCAAACTTCATGCAAATATGTTGTACTATCACAGAGGTTGCTTTGTTCCAAATGCCCCCCCCCATTAATTTACAGCTCATACAGCTTATTCATACCTTGTCGTTTCTTTACATGCTCACGCAATCCAGCTTTTTTTTTTCTCATGTACAATTGTGGACGCTCGTGTTGGAGTGAAACTATTGAGTCTGCGAGGAGGTCATGTTCACTCTCCCAGAACAAAGTCACTCTGGCAATGAAAGCTCACTGTAGTGCTTTTTCACTCACGCATACGAGAGTTCAACAGAGCTGCTTCAAGCAGTGAAGCGTTTTGCACTCAAAGTCCATCCATCCGTCCAGCCTGGCCAGACTGGTCGCCAGTCAGTCGCAGGGCAAAAATGGTCAGGCTGCATACGTTCTTTCACTTCTTCCGTAAGTTGCCGTACTGGTGCCTTCGTGCGATTGAGCCATCTTGAGGACATGTCAAGTTTTACAGCAGCAGCACGAAGTAGCAATAAATTGTTTTTATTATACTGCATTGACGTTACTCTGTGCTGTGCGGTCTATTATTTGAGTAATTCCTATACGGAGTGTTCCAGATTTAATGCCCAGAAATTCTGGACTTTTAATGTGCTTCCAGAATTGAAATGGGGGGGCCATATGAACATGTGAAAAAGTATGAATATAAAATGTGCTACTTTTACAATTATCACAGGTTAGGATGTGTTTTGATTCAAAGTGAACATATTTGGTAACTAAAACATTACAGACCTCATTGTTCACATTAGATGACAAATCAGAAACGGTTATAAAGAATTACAAGATTCTAATATTTTGCTGGCATAACATTAATATACGGAAGAGGCATAATTAAATTTGGTGAAAGTTATGAATGCCATTTTTTTAAATTAAGAGATAAGAGATTTTTTTTTAATCTGATGGGTTTTTTGTTTTTTTAGCAGTAGATAACTCAACTCAATGTTATTTATAGAGCACTTTAAAACAACCACCACCGTATACAAAGCGCTGTACATGGAGCAAATATCATATATACAACAATAAAAAAATACATTAATAACAAAGACAGTAGAAAGCACACATTAAATGCAATATAATGCAAATGTAATCATCCACAAACATGAATACAAAATATAATAGGTAATTAATTTAATTATTGTTGAATTTTTATAGGTAGTTTTTGAGCAATCATGAATCTCAAGGCATAACTCCAGGGTGTTGTCGCTCCAGGGCTTGACCAAAATACCTAGCGAGACTGAGAAAATAAATCAAAAATATATTTTGGAATATCAACAAAAAAAAAAAAAAAACAGCAACAATGCTGGGCAGGCTTAGCTTGAGCTTCACAGGGGGCTATAGCACCTCTTAACCCCAGTGCTGCGCCATGCCTGCAAATCTCTGATTCCATATAACTTTGCAAAATTGAAAGCACTTAGTCACATTTGGATTGTGATCACTACCGACACAACTACTGGCACAACCATTTGACCAGATTATAACAATAAGAATATTATACAAGCACAATGTAACGCAATTGACATGATTGTATCAACAGTCTGCCTTTGAGGACATTTTAACAAATGTGTTCAGAGCGCAAAATTGGATCAAATAACATTTTCTGGGCAGTCCAAATGTGTCATTGGGCCGTTGAAAAACATGTCCCAGACTTGGCTGATCTACGCGGGGAAAATATGACAGGCATGAACGCAGCCTCCCACACTATTTGTTGTCCTTTATTCCCACAACGTGCATAAAAACACGAACGGGCCAACAATGTAATATCTCCTCACGTCTCGGACCGGGAGTGATGGAGGAACCCCCCCACCTCATGCATATTGACCCCCCACCCTCTTAAAAAAGTTTAAAGCTTCTCGCTCAGCTGGGTTCTCTCTTTGTACAGCGTATGTTCAAAGTGTCATGCCGCCACCAATCATCCGTGTTACAACATTTCGAGCAGCGAGGGTTCTCACTCGGACCCTCATGGTGCCACGGGCTGGAAGCAACGCTCCACTTTGATCTCCTCCTCTGAGAGCCGTGGAGACATCTTTCAGTCTCCCGCGCTCTTCCATCGCCACCACCCGCCCTCCTCCAGCACTCCCACTGGTGAGAGACTTAAAACAGTAGGCTGGAGGCGGTTATTTTGGGAGGGCTAAAGAATAATATGTTATATTCCACGGCGGCCCATCAAGCCGGTAACAAATGTGGTTTGAGAGCCATAAGGGTCGGAGACATGCGGAGAAAAGAAAGACAAGGGGGTTACGCTTTTCTGACGCGCTTTCCACCACTCGCTTTCTTGCTCAGGTTAGCAACTCCACTAGCGGGCGTACTGGATGTGCATGATTTCTCACTGGTGGACCAAAACATCAGGAGTGTCCCTTCATCGCATGAGAATAAGTCTGTGACACATTATGTATTAGGTACATTATAATTTATGTTACGCTTGCTAAAAATGGGTTAGCTTGTGCTAGCTAGCTAACAAGGGGACATATTTTGGTAGCTACGACTCAGTGGCAGCTCTGGTGGCCGTTTGTTTCAATCAGAAGCGCTGACCTAAAGTTAAAATGGAAATGCGAATACTTGTTCCATGAAATTGTTTCAAATTTTTCCCAGCAGTCCATTCACTTCATTTCCTAGTGTTTCTCCTGGCTGCATTGCTTCCACTACTGTGTAAATCTTTGTCCAATCACATTTCAAACGCGATGTGTTGCCATGACAATTTAATCTGCCAGAGGCTTTCAGAATCTGAAATATTGGTTGTTGTAATTTAAACTAGGCGTCCCAAACCACTGGCTCACGGCCTGGGCTTTTTGGTACTGGGCCACAGAGAGGGACAAGTGAGCTTGGGAGTAGTTTGTGGGTGGAGGGTTTTTTTGTCACATCAGCCCACAAAGTTGAACAAAAGTACTTAATTTACTCTGCATAAGGCTAGAGTGAACTATTGTGCCTTTCGATTCATTCAAATCTATGTGTACTATTCAGAAAGTCAAATTAAAATGTTATTTTTGTAGCTCAGCAGACATCAGTTTCATATCTGCTGTCGTCTTGATCAGGGTTCACGGGTTGGTGGTCCCAACAATATTGTTCTATTTCAAAGGGGCATTTTGTATGATCACCCCTGCAACTCACTTTACATGTGATGCAATTAATTTTTATATTAGTCACTGGTTCTTGTTTATTAATTTAGCTTATACAGCTCAAAGATAATACAAGCATTTCAATGCAGGAAAACTCAAGAAGAAGGTTTAACTTCTGCAACTCTTTAACACGGTTAACCCAGTGCATCAATTTTCTTGACGAGTGTTGCTAAAAACAGCCAAGAAAGCCATCAATAATGACACCTATGCACTTTCCATGCGACCCAGAACCCTGACCGACCCCCCCTGCCCCCCTCCCCCGGTCCTCGGCCGTGCCCCCTTGCAGTCGCAACTGATGAACTAGAGTTCACTGAGCAGTGAGATGCAGCTGATTGATTGGGAGCCAGATAGGCGCCTGCATCGTTCCAACGAGGGCAGCAGGGAGGATGGCCGGGCCAGCGCATCCCATCTCAACCATTTAACTTGGCCCAGAACCTCCCACTTTCCCAGACAGTTTCACTGCACTAAATCACCAAAGTAAAACAATATCAGTGAACCTTATGTGCATTTAGGGACAATAACATATAATAGACGGTATATGTGCAGTGCTATGAAATGAAATGTTATTTAAAGTAGCTGGAGGGCCGTTTTGTGTGTTTCCAGGCAAAGCCACACCATCTACATGTTGTTGTCAGCAAAAACCTTTTATGTACATACACTATTTATAATGTACACACATTGGCCACAATATAGGTACACCCTCACAATCTAATGAAATCCAACATATAGATAGATAGATAGATAGATAGATAGATAGATAGATAGATAGATAGATAGATAGATAGATAGATAGATAGATAGATAGATAGATAGATAGATAGATAGATAGATAGATAGATAGATAGATAGATAGATAGATAGATAGATAGATACCAGTTCTCACACACACACACAACACGCAACACACACACACACACACACACACACACACACACACACACACACACACACACACACACCACCTGGCATTGCAAGATTCATCAAAATCAGAATCAGGGAGGTCTTCTTTTATTACTCAACTTAAGTTGATTTATATAGCACTTTGAAAAAAAACCAGCAGAAGATAATATGACCTTCAGAAGTGACCAAATTTGGCTTTTTGTTAGCTTCTTGTACATTTTGCAAAGTTCCAATCTGTGTATTTACATTGCACTGACATTGGCAGACATACAATACAAAAAAAAAAAATAAAAAAAATATATATATATATATATTTTTTTTTTGGAAGGAACCCGATTCTAATCTGAAGATATCCATCACCTGAGACATGCACGGTAAATGATGCAGGGTACTTGTACACTACTACGAGAGTCTCCATTAAAACTGAGAGTTATTGTTTCTGTAATGGCATATATTCATGAGATAGTGCAGGTGTTAAACACAGCACTTATCACTAACCTCCCCCATTCGGAGTTCGTGCTCAAAGAACGGTCCAGCTCCCCCATAAACAATCAGTAGGAAGGACAATCTTTTTTGTAAAGTGGCTGCCGAGCAGATGAGGAAACCCTAAACCGTTTATTAGCGGCACTTTGCACCCTTCAGGCCGAGTGGAGCCACTGTAAATAATGGCTATAGCAGGCCCGGCTGATAAGTCCACTCAGAGTGTGATTTAGAGCGGGGGTCACGTACTGCAGAGCGCTCGCTCCCTCCAAGCCTGGCCAGAAATGGGCGTCGAGTCCAAGTGACGCTGGTATGACGTGCGCCTGGAGCCGTGTGCACCAACAGTGGGTTCTTTCTTTTTTGGATTTGTTTTCAAAATGGGCCAGGGAGGAAGCAAATTTCCCCTTTTCTGCTGACATACAATGTGCTGGTGGTATGAAGCGGTGAAAATGCACAGCAGCCACCCAAGAAAGTGTCAATGGAAGGAAATCAGACGTCATCGGCATTAGCGCGGGTCGAGAAGGTTGGATGTACTGTATGCATGTGAGTGTTTTTGACGTGCGTTGCGACAGGAGACCACCGTCTACCGCACTTCGAGATCTCAACTCCGAGGAAAGATGATGTTTTTAAAAACCGCACTCGTCCTTTGCCCCCAAGGAAAGTGCCAATTTGGACGCCAACCGCACCTCAGCAAGTGTTTTTGTGCCTAAGCCTTGACCGTGCTGTTGATACGTGATAGCATAACATCATTACATTTGGGAACAAGTTGGGAAACCCCGACTGTGGATTTCAAAATGTGCAAGGGAACATGCTCATTGGTTACAGCAACTCACAGCGTACGCGTAAAAGTGTTTGTTGGTTTTTTGCACCCACAGAGTACTGCTGTAGTCTGAGAATAAAATAATTACCGCACAACCTCCAAATTTGAATGCCCACAAAAAGCCCTTCAGTTATATGGGATACACACATACTGACAATTTGGCCTAATTTGAGCATTTTTACTCGGTTTCCTGAGCAATTATTACCATGTAGTGCGGGATGTGTTATGAGTGATTTTTATTCGGCAATCCACTAGCTTCGTTGAACTACATTCAAGTGCACTCTGGACGACGTGAGGGCCAACATCACCTCCTCTGAAAATAATCTCCAAGTCTCCAGTGACGCCATAAAAGTCACAAGATTTCTTGCTCTGAGACTTTTTTTGGGGGGGGAGCAGTCTGAATTGTTGGCAAATGTAGTGACAAAGTTGATAAACTCGCCGCCCAGAGTAGGTTCACTTTGTCACATGCCCTGGCACTGCTCATGAAGACTACTTAGTCAATCATATTATCCCAATCAGTCATCTGCTTAAAAAAAATAAGCACCTTCCTTATCCTTAATTAGATGCTTCTCTTTTCCCACCATAAAAAAAAATGGAGGAATAACTGTAATTACCTCAAATCATGGATATTATTCAGACCAGCAACTAATCCTATTGTATTCTAAAATTCGATTTAGAACAACTCACTCTATTGGGCAGATTTTGGATCTTTATTTTGTTTTATTTTGGTTTTATGAACCCAAATACACTGATAAAAATTCAATACAAGAAAAAGGGAAGGTGGGGGGAGGGGATCCCGGAAAAATTAGTAAAAATCAAAATTCTGAAAAACAACTGGAAACACGATAATAGCTAAGACAAAAACAATCCATTACTGAGCAAATTTGTAGGTGCCGAAATGAACATATGCAGGGTTTGACCATAGTTTTAAACTGTAATATCATCAATCATCACTAGATGGCAGATATGGCTTCATTGCGATCACACTGGGTATTTTTCTGTCCTACACGACAACGTGAGTATGCCAAATATTTTTGGTAGATTTGAAATTATACTGAATATTGAGAAAAAAACACCAGAATAATTGAGGAAAAGTATGAGTTGAGTTTGCAAGATGAGTTCTTGTATTTCATGTTGGTTTCTGATCAGCAGTTTTGTGCTGTCCTTGAATGATGATTTAATTTTTTTTTTATGCAAAGACAGCCTTTTGAACTGGGGGCAATAAAATTAATTTGTGGTTAATTTGTTGTTTGTTTCAAACCCTTTGTTGTTGGGTGAGGAGGGCGGATCTTTATATATGCATTAAAATGTTTTAAATGAAAAATCAAATATATTCAGAGCACGTATTTTGCACATATGCACATATTTCATCCATATTTGAAATACAATTTTTGTCATACATCAGATGCCCATCCCTGCTTTAGGATAAAGTCATTTTTATTTTGACATTTGGCTCTGAATGACCTATGCATATGATGAGAGTATACAGAGAGAAGCCTTGTGGTTGGTCGGAAATTTCCACATTAACAAATTAATTCACACATAAAACATAATGAACTTGGCTGCAAATTAGTTCTTTAAAAAAGTCACAGCAGGAAGAAACAGCACCGCTCAAGCTTGAGCACATAATTATCCCAATCGGGGAAATACAGGCCTTGAGGGAGGGCATTTATAATTTAAAAAAAAAAAAAAAAAAGGCAGGACATTATTTCGAAGTCACCTGCGTGTAGCCTCGCTGGTACTTTACAGCACTTAGCTCGGAGGGCTGAGGTCACACCGGTGACATCACTGTCTCCAGAAATGCGAGGGGAAAGGGTACAATGGTGTGCCACACAGTCGTGAGACTTCATGGTCCAAGCGAGGAGGAAATGACTTCATGCTCTCGGTTTTCGCAACAGGGCTTACCACTTTTACCCGTGGGAGGTGGTCAGGCGTGAGGCGGGCATAATTATACCCAACGTAAGTCGGAGGCACCTCTTTGGGCTTTTTGTAAGCCCTCGCAGCTCTCCAGACACCTGTATTTTTCTTGCAACACCTGGCTGTTTGGGAATGGGGAAGGTGCCGCACAGTTGAAAAATGTGCGGTACAAGATTTTTCGGGGGGCTCACACGTCTTTAAAAAAAAAAAAAATCATGTTTGCAGTCATGCCATAGTCCTGTAAATAAACACTGTCACATTGATGCTGTGCAAAAATAATTTAATTCCAGGCAGGGTTAAATAAAGGCCAGCTCAACTCCATGACCGGCATGTGGAAGAATATATTGTTGTTTTTCGAATACAGCCTTTATGATTATTATTAGCATATGATTTCAATTATAATTAATGTCAAAATATTATATATATATATATATATATATATATATATATATATATATATATATATATATATATATATATATATATATATATATATATATATAGCTATTACGATTAACTAAGAATAAATTGAGCCTACTTATTTACTGCTTGACAAAACGGTATTTCAATAGATGGTAAAAATGTCCTTTCTTTGGCTGGCAGCCAGTCCATGGTGGAGCATGATTCTCGCCCAAAATCAGCTGGGATAGGCTCCAGTTCACCCATGACCCCAATGAGGACAGCCCCCATCGAAAATGGATGATGACTGGACTGAGACTGGAGCTAAATCGAGCCCGGCCATTTTTGAAGAGTTCTGCTGGTGGAAAGAACTGTCTGCGCAGCTTTTCGCGGTGTCAAACAGGCTTCTTGTGTTTCTGCCTCTGCCCACAGACTTTGCTTTTTTGGTTCTTGTTCTCGAAAGCACAACGTTGAGGTCTGTGAGGTTGTTTTCTGGCCCGTGGGGAGGCTTTAGGGGTGGTCTTGCAAAGCTTCGGCAAGCTGCTCAGCACCCGATGCTCGCCTCACAGAGGCGTTCGTACAACTTAGCACATTTTCCGCTGATAAATTAGAATTCCGCGAAGCTTTAGTTTGGCCACTGACCCAAAGGCCTATAGTGACCTTCAACAAGGAGCTGCGGGGTTGGAGCAGGATGGAGAACGCCTCTGGACTTTCTCTCATGATGATCAAGTTGATTTGTGGTTACGGCAGCTTTTTAATCTCCCTTGGAAATCATCTGAATTTCATCTAGTGTGAAAGAGTGTGTTTGGGTTCAGTTAATCATGAAAATAATCAGAGCCGAGCACGTTTGGTATTTTCGCAGCTCGGAAATCAGCAGGCTCTGATGCGCTCGATTCGAGAGTCAACACGGTCACAAGCTGGAGACAAATAAAGTCACAAAAGCTCATAAACGCACACAAACACAAGGCCAGGTCTTCACAGGTTCACATATAGTACATGCCCACTTTCTACCACCCAGCGGGAGTGTGTTTTCCTAGATCATTTGAAGCCGAAATATGTGAGCTGTGTGAGTCCTCTTATGAAGTTCTGCCAGGAGGGAACACAGAACTGCTGAGAACCTCGGTCAAGGCTAAAATTCCCAGAATCCAGCAGGGCCAAAAAACACCCGCTCCTTTTTTTCCCCCCTCTCTTTTTTTTTTTTTATTATTATTATTATTTTTGTTGTAACCCAGATACAAATACTATGCACAGGAGACACAAACAGTCAGACTAAGTCAAGACTTAACATCACTGGGGTGAGTGAGTGATTGAGTGAGTGAGTACACAATTTTTGCCTCAAAAAACAGAAATAATTCAATCACATTTCCCTTATGCAAGAACTGTCTAAAATCATCACAAGCACAAATACCACAGTTAATAAATTAGGCTCAAACATATTTAAGTTGATGTCCTTTAAATCAATAAAATGTAATTAAAGAAAAATAATTTAACAGTTACATTATTTTTCTAATGTGCCTGAAATAAAAGATGGGGGATGAGTATTATTGGTTTGAAAAGTTTGCTGCTTTTGCTAAAATACTTTATATTGCATTATCAAAACAGCATTACAATTGCAGTAAATACATATTTTCCTTTTGGAATGATGAAATACTGCTTGAAATAAAGGACCCATTATTATTTCTTAACATTATCATCATCATTGTGGTATAGACACTTGTTGGCAAGCTAGTTAGCTAGCTAGCTAGTACTGTAGACGTACGGACGTACAAACATTTTATTCATCCCAGGAGGGAAATTAGATTGTCACAGCACCAATATTAACAATCACAGTAAAATAAGACCTCATAATCACAAAGAGGCAATCGAATCTAAAGAAATACAATTCAAAGTTTGAGAAACATCTTTCAGTGTGTTGTTTTTCAATTATTTCTTTAAGTAGTATAGTTCTGTATCATTGCAAACGTCCAGTCAAAATAATAAACACATTATTATGAATCCTTTTCTGACTGTGTCTATGTAAAGACTTTTTTTCCATCACAATACAATAGTCTTGGAACATTTAATAGTGGTCCCTAAGTGTACATTTCATTTTGTTGACTGCTGCCAAATATTGAGCTTTCCATATGTTGCGACTTCAAGATTGTCATGATCGACTTTTCAAATTTGATATAAACGCTTTCCCGGACTCTACTTACTCGGTGAAGCCCGTCTCTGGTGAAACCTGAGCTGCGTTTAAGCTGTCGCGCAATAAACCCCCGGCCCTAAAGTGAAAGCCTCCCATGTTGATGGGCAGTTAAAACACGTGGGGTCTCAAATGTTTGCTGTCAAACCGGCTTTGTCTCCGCACCAAGCACCTGGACGACAGGAGGGGGAGACAGTTTGAATCCCTTCATAGTCGTTTTCACGACGCCTCTGGGCATTATGCAAAGACGGGGACGCTCAGCTTCTTTTACAGGACGTGCCATTTTCTTTCCAAAACACCACCGAGTGCCATATTTGGAATGAATCCATCATGAATGTTTCGCTCTGATAGGCCTTTGTCGCTCTGTTTTGTTGTTTTCTTTTTCCACTGAGGCCTCCCTTACTAAAAAGTGCCCTTCTCAGCACCGGCCTGTCTGGCTGCACTTCCTGTCCCTCACTTTGCCCGCGCACGTTGTTATTAGGCCCACCAAATGGCCCTGGTTCACTGGTGGTCTCTGCTAATAACGGTCACTGATGGACGGCTCTCGCCGCTCGTGGCCTTGGGCTTCACGAGACATCCAGCAAGCGAGCGAGCCAAGCGCCCGTCCCTGTAGCACATGGTGCCGTAATCTGAGAACGGAATGAAATAAACTGTAATGGCTTAAAATGCACCTCATTAAGAGAAACGACTTAGGGTCCACCGGCCGCTTTTGAGATACTGGGCTATAGGTTTCCTTAACTGGCCTGTGGAGGAACGTTTAAAGGGGTCTAGAGAGTGTAATCGGATCTGCGGAGTTAATCTGGAATTGTCAAGAGATGTTTACACCTTAAATGAGGTCTGAATATTCTCCACTGCACGCCGGGCGGATTACAGTTTCAGAGCTGTAACGAGCAGTGTATTGCCCTTTAAATGCGATTTGCACGATTCCCCAAGCATATGAAACAGCCCTAAACAGATGTACAGTATGATATTGGCGAGTTTGTGGAGAATAAACCAACCGCAAGTGAAATTGCCCCAAAATTGTACAATTTGGAGCACGAGCAAATTTCCAGGAAAAATATGTC
The DNA here is from genome assembly GCA_026261675.1 of Hippocampus mohnikei. NCBI lineage: Eukaryota > Metazoa > Chordata > Actinopteri > Syngnathiformes > Syngnathidae > Hippocampus > Hippocampus mohnikei. Next base: position 20,969,699 of record JAKGUB010000325.1, on the reverse strand, counting down.
TGAAAAGTCAAATCACATTAGCGCTCTGAATGTTTCAAGGATTAAGTGTTTACAAAAGGGCACCACAAAGCATGCTGGGAAGTACTATGGCTTTCTCCATCGCGACACTGAAAAAAAATTGTGCTTTGAATTTAGTCCATTTTATCTCGTCAGGTGCTTGCACTCAAGAAAATCATCTACATTTTTGAAGTACTTAAAAAATATTTCTAGGTCCAGTTGCTTTTATTTCATGCAACCACGTGATGAGATCAAATTGAGTCATTTCAAGAAAAACCTTTTTTTCAGTGTACATCACACGAAAACATGTTTTCTTTTGATTTGCTCCTATACACTGAAAAAAAATATGCAAAATGATTTCAATTTGACTTTATCAAGTTGTTGCACAAAACTAAACCATCTGATCACAGATACATTTTGAAGATGATTATATATATTAAAAAAAAATATTTATTTATATAGACATACCTGTATATTTATTTTGTGCAACCACTTGATGAAATGAAATGGAGTAAATTCAACCCAAAGCATCTCTAAATGTGATTTCATGAGCTCAAGGGTTTGACTGAACAACCGAGGATTTCTTTTCAAATTAGTATTTCCTGTGGGGAAAATTCATGATGAATCCAAACATACTGCATGTTGACCAGATTCTCTTTGGATGCTTGGCGACAATTTGTCCAATTATTCTTCACATACTCCAACCAGATTCCAGCTCCCATGCATTGCCATGTCCATATTTTTTCCAACAAAATGCCGTTATCAAATACATTAAAAGCTGAGTCAAAGACGCACGCGATAATTCACCTCAGCACTGCAGCAAATGATCCACTTGGAAGCACGGAGCATTGTGACCAATCACATGCACTTCAGACCTTGTCCGTTGTTTGATAGCATCGGATGCTTGGGTTGCGTTGCCAACTGAAAACAAAAGGAGACCCACAATTTGGATAATATGACTAGAGGTTGCCGCTATGTAAACTTCCTTAACTAATAAGAAAAAGCAGCAGCGTTTTTCGACTCTGATAGCATCCAGACGTGGCTTCCACATGTGGATCACGACGGTGTCTGTTTTTAATATAACCTGCTTCTGAACTCGGGGTAGTCGGTTGTACAATGGCTTGTCACCGGTAGCATCTTTGCACCTCTGGCACTTGACTTTGACGACTTTTGGGCCTGAAAGTCACCCTGCGGTCCACTCATTATATTATTATTAAGAGGTGCGTTAGTGCATATTGCATCTTGAGGGACAGAAACGGACTCCTACTGTAAACTTCCTGGCGGTGCAAGATTGGCTGATTGATGGTTCTCACATTCATCAATGCGGTGATTAATAGACTAATGAATGCGGGTTAGTAAGTCCGCAATATTTTCTCCAACACAACTGCGGTCTCGTGATACTTTTTATTGCACGTCTTTTTAAATAAAATAAAAAAAAGATCTCTCGAGGACCTTGTAAGTGTCTGTTTGCTGACGCAGTCTGAACTCCCAACCTCCCCGCCCAACGCAAGAATTAAGACGCTCTTTTTTGGCAATTCCTATTTATAAAAAGCACATTCCTTCCAGTATTAGCGATTGTGTGTCTATGAACAGAGGTCTCGGTGAAAAATATGTTCTTAGGGGTGCAGGCTGAATTCCCCAATTCCCGAGGGTACACTGAAAGTGGCCGTCTCTGGCCTCAGAGAGGGAAGGGGATGGGGAGGGAGATATGAGAGCGTGCGGCGCTCCAAAGCCCCTCGCCTCGACTTCACAAACAGCCCGGCCCATTCCACTCTTGGCAAGGACTTCCACTCTGTTGCTCTGTTTCCCCTCTGGCAACTGTGAAGTGCTTGCGGGGAGATTTGGGACAAGTTGAACCCTGCTGGCTTGGAGAGCAAATTCATCATGCAGTAATTCAGGTTGCGGTCACCGGGTTGTAGTTTCTTCTTTCTCATCTGCGACCTCGTCAGGTTCTGACACTCAGCTAGACATCATCAGTTCACTGTGGTGTAGGCTGTCACAATCCTGTCTGCTCTCTATAGTGTTGATATCTTCTGTTTCACATTAAGTCATTCTGCCATTTTTTGAGGTTAAATCACAGCTTGCAATTTCAATGTGTGCCAAGTGTTGGCGCAAAGACGACCGTTAGTCGACTTGGTGATAAAGCTAAAGGAGATCTGAAAGTACGTACTTCTTGCGGTACTTGAAGCGGGCCACTTGAAGCGGGCCAGATCTGGACAAGATTCTTTATGCCTCTCCTGTCACCAGCGCGCCAGTGTTCACACCACTCCTCGGATTCATCATAAAATGCTGCTTTAGTACAACTTTCCAGACTTTGTGGACTTGTCCCAATGTTGAGTTTGCATCAGGACGATCACACGCCAAACAAAACAGACCTGAGGTGCCACGTTGGCTCAAGCGTGGTCCTTTCATAAAGACGTTTTAAATTAAGAGATATTGTTTCATAGTTGGTCCTAAGTAGAGTGGTGCCTCTACTTACAAAATTAATTGGTTCTGGAAGAAATGTTTTTAAGTAGAACATTTTCTAAGTAGAGACATATTCTCCATGTAAATGCCCTAATCCGTTCCAAGCCCCCCTAAAAATTCAGACATAGATGTTTTCTAAAGCATACAAATGCATCAAAATATGTAACAAATACATGTTACAATTATGGTAGATTATTGCACAATAAATGAGAGTTGTGCATAATGTAAAAAACAAAGAATAGAGTCAAGAATGAAAATGATGGTCATTTAACTTTTAACTGCGTCCTCATCGTTGTTTGCCATGTCTAGTTCATGTTCTCTCTCAGAAGTGGTTTTTGCCTGGTGTTTTGTAAAAAACTGATCCAAGGTCGGCTTTAGTTGGCTTTTAACAATCCTTCAAAAATGTCCAAGGCAAACATCAGCATAGTGAGCGATCGCCCGACCGGTGAACACTTTTTCTGGGCGATTCACATTCACTTTTACGTCAAACACCTCATGGCCTGAGGGGCCAATAACGAGGATGCTGCATCATCACATATCTATCTACACACATACGCTCTTATCCAACAGGATTCCAGACTGATGCTCGGTAATAGCCAATGGCGGACTATATGGCAGCTATTAAGTATGTTGCCCTCAGGAAACTCGGAACGGCGAGCAGCAGTCCATACTGTATTTTTACCTTTCGTATCTTGAAATTTCTTTCGTAACAAGAGGCAATATTTTCCTGTTGAGGCGTTTTGTAACTTGAAAATTTCGTATGAAGAGACGTTCGTAAGTAGAGGTCCCATTTTGGGGGAAGGAGGTTTGTTAAACCTGGTTAACAAACAAGCTGTATTGTTCATGCCTGATTATACACGACAAAATTGAAACATTAATATGGAAAAAATACTGTTTTGATGTTATTAAAACAAACAAAAATAAGTCCTGATACCAACTATTGAGATCGACAGCAAAATGTTTGAATCATCCTATTAACAGACAAACCAGGACGCTGCACACCTGTCAAAAGGCGGTGATGCTTACATCCACAAAAAAGTGCTTCAGTATTCAAGAAAAAGTATACCAATCCAGTCTTTATTAGTACCAGTCTTTCAGAATGTGGGATTGGTGACCCATTCTTGTCTCTCATTTCCCTTATACTCCTCAGCATGTCTAGTTGAGTAATGATGTCTGATTTCTTGAGCACTGCAACTTAGTCTGTGTATTCAAGTTATGGTGGGGCGCAATGTTCCCGCCAAGCATGAGCAATTGCGCACTGCTCTCACTCTCTCAGCGCACACGGTGAAGCGGGCGCGCATCACGCACACACCTTACATTTCTAAGCTCATACCTTCATTTCCACCCTTGTTGAATCTACAAACAGGACACCACACTATTCCCTTATTCACTTCTCTCCAGTTTCAGCAGTTTAACCGAGGGTGCACACTCAGTAGTTGTACAATAGTTTGAAGCATATATTGACACGCATACACTCACTTACACTTATGACTGACATGATGCTGCAGATGACATGAGGACCCCTCTGGAAGTGGAAACATGGGGTACTTTACCAGCCCCTTAAATGAGGCTCTTTCTATCGTTTCAGAGGTGACTCCAATTATTTGTGTAATATTCAATTACATGTTTTCCATTACCATATTGATACAGATTGTATTGAGATGTAATTAATTGGGCTCAAAATGACCTGTGCGCTAATAAAAGGCGGGTTTGGAAAATGACGTGACCGGGACTGGTGTCAGATCGCTTCCGCTTGGAGTCACATCGGACTTAAGTTTCAAGAACACGGCTAAATAAATAAATAAATAAATAAATAAATAAATAAATAAATAAATAATAAAATAAATAATAAAATAAATAATAAAATAAAATAAAATAAAATAAAATAAAATAAAATAAAATAAAATAAAATAAAATAAAATAAAATAAAATAAAATAAAGTGGGTCCCGCGCTAATGTTGAATTTTGATTGCAAGTAGGGGGCAGCAAATGGCCCCCCAGACTGCATATTTGAGACATTTGCTCTCGGGTGAAGCCCAGCCTGTTATCCTTGCGCGTTCTCCTCCAATTGGAATAAGGCACAAAAAGACCAAGAACACACAAAGTACATGCGCACAGAAAATCTCTCGACGGTTGCTGACCTGAGGTCTTGTGTGACATCGTGCCGGATGGAGCCAAAGTTTTGGGTCACTTTCGGGGCACATTTTCCGGGAAAATTCTGGTGAAATTCTGCACCCCATGAACCTCAAAGAGCACTAAAAGCTGCAAAATAAGCAGGGAATCGCAAAAGCACCGCTTGTAAAACTGTCCAAGCTCATTTGTCAGCCCTTTAATTTGCACCCAACCTCTAAAGAGGGTCACCTGTTTACAAGTGAAATCTCTCGCACATAAAAATCAGTGGCAGGTCATGGAGTTAAGTTCACATTCATGCGTTGGCCCAAAATGAGTTGATGGGATCGTCAATAACAAATCAAGCACAATATTTCAGGCTTGGGGGGGGGCAGAAAAGTAACAAAAGACGCAAATGGAAAGTGGGAGGGGGTTGGTAGGTGGTGGTCCTGTAACAACAATGATGTTTCCTTGCGCCCCAAGGTATTTTGGGAATTGACGTCTAGACGATAGCGCTAAAAAGGTCCATTAATCACAGCAGACTGCGGGATCCAGCGACTCGCGCCAGTGGAGGCCCGAGATGCATGAATAGCAACAGGACAATTTCATGTTTTACAGACCGTATATTACACGTCGCATGGAATATTACGGGGTTTTCCTCGACCACGGTATGCACGCCGCATGTTTGTTTTGAATGCAAGATGAAAGCGGCGGACCAGTCGTCGTCATTTGCCTGGATGCAAAGTCATCATCAAATAATCTGTGATTTCTTGACCTCAAAATTGCATATTTCTACGGAGGAAAGTTGAACAAAAGGTCAGCATGGTGGGGTAGAGGTTAGTACGTCTTCCTCGCAGCTCTTCCGCAAGCTCGATCCTCCTCATTTGAATAAGATGTGTGAGAAGGGGGGAAACATTTAAACATGCGTATAATGATCATATGTAAGTTAGTACTATATTTAGTAAATATTTAGTCATGTTTATTGATCAAAGGTTAGATTCGGGAACAAGTGGATTTTTTTTGGTCATGTCGAAACATTACAACGCATGGTAAAAATCTGTATTGCACAAGCCTTTATAGCTGAAAATTTCAAAGAAAAATTGGAAAATATCTCCAAAACCTGATGTGCTCGTCAAATAAAGAAATCAGGATACGGACACATGAAGCCATCTCTGATTAAAAATTTGATGATGACCAATGTTGCTGGAGACATGATAGCAGCACCGCAGAACTCAAAAAATGTCTTCCATCGAGCACTCAACCCCAACTGACTTGAAATCTCACAAGGACCGTACTTCTTCCCATTTTACAGGGAAAAGGAGCAATCACATTCATATTTAATTCAAGAAATCCATCAAATCAAAACATGTTATTTTCTGGAGAAGAAAGTGATTTTTTATATGGACAAACATGGATGGGAAAAAAAAATAATTCGAGATGACCTCATTCATCGTTTTCACATGAATTGAGTGAAACGGTGAAAAGTTCCATTGAAAGTTTATCCAATTCGAGATTGTTTTTCTCATTGTCTTGTTTTGCCATTGTCGCGTTTACGTCAAAAGTCACATATAGGAAAAGTTGAACACGCTGGGGTTCTCCCATACATTTTTCATTGGTCATTTCCTTTTGTGTACTGCGGGCTCATGCGAAGCCAGTGCCGTCATCAAGTCCTTATCATTAGGAAGCATGCTGAGTGACGGATACTCGTAAAAACCTCTGGAGATCTCACCAGTTCTTCTACAGTGCAAGGAAGTCACAAGAATGCCTCGGTCAGCACACGCGCGCATACGCGCACAGGTATGTCCCACACTGTGATTCGTGCCGCTTACAGAACTGGGGGATCAAGGCGAGGAGGATGGGACAGATCGGCGGGGAGGGGGTAAAGCCTTTTTGTGTTTTGCTGAGTTTGTGATGAATGCCCCCACCTTCTATTGTAAAGACATAAGTTGAGCCAAGACTGAGAGCACAAGCTTGGGAGAGAGCAATACTCACCTGATGGGGAGATGCTCTCATTTTTCCGAACCGTCTCACTCTACTTCTGTCACATTCGGACACACGGACAATTGGCTGTTTGTTTGTAAATGCTTTTTGGTGTTTGTGCTTTTGGTTGTGTGAAGCACATTGAGTTGACTCGTGTATGATATGTGCCATATTAAAAATATAATGCCTTTGCCTAACGATCCTTTCACCGTGCTGCCCTCTCATGAGTGTTCATATTTTAAAAAATGAATGAAGAGTTGATAAGGGTTTTATGATGAGACGCTTTCATCCTTAGTCATTTAAGTCTACCGCTTCTGCCTTCGAACATGAACAATGTTTTTTTTTTTTTGGGGGGGGGGGGGGGGTTGGATGACTTCGATGTATTGTTTTCATCATTCACGGATCAACTTTCCGTCAGGTAATCATTACGATGCGTTAAATGTTTTGACCCCTAGATAACATCATTTCCTTGACTTTGTGGAATTTGAGATTGGACTCACTTTGTCCAGTCAGTTTGACACCCTTTCTGTAGTACTGCTCTCCTCCCCATCTCATAATACTCACCCCCCAGAGTCACCTCCTCCTCTCCTCTGCTCACTTTGAAATAAATCAATGCTGGTTGGAGTTCACTTGTAATAAATCAGACCCTGTCCTGGACCGGAGCCTGCCCAGTCAGCTCGAAGCTCCTGGCCTTCACTCAGGATTAATTAAAGGCCTGATATAAAGCCCAGATGTGCTGGAGCAAAGGAGTCCTGCACCCCTTTTTTTAAACAGCTTTGGACTGTCCCTCGCTCTCTTGCACCGCCACATACTGTCGGCATGAATAGAACACACTTACACCCAGGCACGCTTCCAGTTGCACTCGTAACGCTTACAAAGGGTCTCTGTGTATCTGGGAAGCGACGCATGATGCACTTCTTATGTTCTGGAAATTTGTCTTTCGATGATCAATCGATCAGTGAATCAATCGTGGTTTGGTAATGATAATTTGAGGTGAGATCTCGAGTCCAACAAAAGTCGCCTTCGGACTCATACATTTTCCACTGAATATGCGGACAGAAAAAAAATTCCTACACGGGTGACCAATTCCGTTTTTCCCCATGGTCACTTCCTCTTATGATGACATGTAGAACTATCTCGGTTCATACAGTGCATATTTTGAGGTAGGAACAAAGGCATCTTGCCTGAAGTCAAGGGTGAAAAAGTAGAGACTGACTAAGGGGAGATTTCGTAAAATAATATGCAATAGAAGTATCTGTTATAGTTACGTACAGTATAAAAGGTATGTCTGCAGTTTCGTGCGTCATTTATTATTGCAGACATGAAATAATGCTGGTGAATGCCCGTGACACTGAAAATGAAGGTTGGGAAACACTGTACCTAAATTCGGAACCTTGGCTGTCAAAGTTTAGCCGTTCCGAGGTTTTGAAAAAGGGCATGTGAGGAGAGCCCGTTCGGCGCTGCTTGCAAATCCCTTCAGAACTAACATGAACTTCACTGGACTTCATCTGTAGTTTGGCTCCTTCCTTGTCTAGTTATTGTTCATCATGAACCATGAACTGAAAGGGAATTTTGCATCCAGCACAATCCACAGCGAGCTGTGGCAAGCCTACGTGTTAAGAATTGAACAACTGACTTTGAAACAGCGAAAAACTTGGAAGCGGCAATTTTTTGGGGGCTGCTAACTGTCGTTCCAACAGTCCTTGCACATCTCTGGGTAGGGAGGGCTGAGAGTATTACTGGTGGGAGTAGGGCGGCGGGTGGGGTTGGTGGGGGGTGTGGTACCGGCTGGGTTCAAAGGTCGCAAGGCATACTTTATTGCATGACGACTGAGGGGGGATTAGATGAGTAAGATATCACTCGGCTTTCTGGTCATGGCTGAGTGAGGCTAACCCACAGCGGCCCTGGGGCCTGGGCTGAGAGGAAAGGGGAGGAGGGGTGGGAGAGGGTACCGTCGGGGCAGGGGGTGGCTCGGGGGACATTTGCTGGCTGATTTCTGATAGCTACAGAGGGGTCTGCTCTGGCCTTCCCCATCCACTGCAAATGCTCACACAGGAAATTGGAGGTCTGGCCTTCCCCTTTTCACACGAGCTCCACTTGCATGCAGAAGAAGTTTTTGCGTTCACTCAGACACTTAGAATGCAAGAGGGGGGGTTCGGAAGAACTTGCTTACTCCGACTTTACTCATGCATCCAATTAAATGCACCAAGAGAGAGGGTGCTCTTCCCCGCAGAGATCTTTTTTTTAATTTTTTTTAAGAGGGCCAGTTGAAGACAATTAAAATGAAAAACACGTGAGAGAATGCAGAGGGAAGTGAATTGAAATGGCACATGACAGTTTCACTGTGGTGCCGAAAAAAGAAAACTGCATGCTGGATTTTCAAGTGTTTTGTTTATATGCTGTCATAAAGCTGAAGAAAGAAAAGCGTGAAACAATTTCAACAAAATGCAACTATTGTGATTATGTATACAAATTTCACAAATTACTTTGAAATTTGTGTACATTTGAAATGCATATATATATATATAAATATATATATATATATATATATATATATATTAGAGCTGTCAGTTTAGCGCGTTTTTATTGGCATTCATTTAAATGAATTTTATCGGGATCAAAAATTTTCTCGAGATTAACGCGCAGACGTCACAGCGGATGTTACGTTGCTCTATAAATAAACCCAGAAACAAAACATCAAGCGCGCTGCACAGGTCCACGCACGTTTGTTTTGCCAGCCACGGCAGCGCGAGACACCGAAAACAGATACTTAAATAGTTTATGAATGGAAAGTTTACTTTTAAAAAGTTGCCAGATTGTTCCACTGACAAGACCAAAGTTACCTGTATGTTTTGCAGTGGTAAACTGAGCTATCATCATAGCACGTCGAGTCTGAAATACCACTTAATGGCCAAGCGCACAGCTGACGTGGGTACTGTACTCCGCCCCCTCGTCTCAGACCGACAGCTATGGATCATTTCAAAGCAAACAGCGTGGGCTAAAATGTTGCTAGAACAGGGGTGTCTTTATTTAGCTCATTTTTGCATAGTTGTCATGTTTGTCCGTCTGCAATCTGACGTTTAAACGAAGTAAATTGCGTTTCAGCTTGGGTTAATCATGCCGGCGCTCCACTTCCGGGATTGAGTATTGGGACTTGTAGTTCTTTTGTTCGATTCGACTTTATGTTTGTGTTGTATGGTTTCTTACGTTTAAAACAATGAATAATGATGACGATAATGATACATAGTGAAATCAGGGTTGATTACATTATTCATTTAACATATTGTTAAATAAAGGTATTAATTAATGTCAATTATATACATATTTACATTGTGATGCAGAAAGATAGATATATTATTTTTTTGTTGCATTTATGTGTAGTTTAGGTTATTACCTGCTTCTGATACTTCTGTTACAACTACTACTACTACTACTTCTGCTGCAAAGTGCTCCAATAAATGATCAAAAAAGTACAGAACGAGAGATCCTTCCATGCTGACCGACAATCCCTATTCAGGGGGCCGTGAAAAATTATAGGCTGAGGACTAGCTTACCTTAGATGTGCACTTTATATTGCGCTGTTTTGATTCCATAAAAAGAGCTGTTAAAGCAGCTGTTTTGTGACAAAATATTTTTTTCACTGTTGTTGATGGACAGTAATATTGTGTGAGAGATAATGTGTGAATAACTGCTCCAAGTGAAAAATGTTCATGTAAAATTGAAAATCGAAATTATTTCAGTAAATATTTGCATTTTGCACATAGAAAACTGATTCATGATTCCATGTTGATGAGAGCATTAAAATGGGGGAAAATAGGACAAAAAATATAAAAGGAAATTCAGAAACGATAAAAAATGCGTGAGTAATCATGATTAATTTTTAGTTAATTTGAGTTAATTATGACAGTTGAGTTTTTAATTAGATTAAATATTTTAATCATTTGACAGCTCTAACATATATATATATATATATATATATATATATATATATATATGTATATATATACAATTTAGAGCATTCAATGTGTATATATATATATATATATATATATATATATATATATATATATATATATATATATATATATATATATATATATATATATACATACATATACTGTATATAAAATCAAGGATTTTGGGAATTCAAAAACCAGAAATCTCACACAGAATTTACAATTATCATGCATGCCTTGGGAGGGGGGTTAGCAGAATAAAATCTTAATATGTAATGTGAGAGCTATTTCAGATGCGTGCCGAACTTCTTAAACGAACCAATTTAGTTTGTCTAAAGCAGGGGTGTCAAACTCATTTTTGTGGTGGGCCACTTTGGAGTTACGTCTTCCCTCGGTTAAGGCAGTGAAACCGAATAATTATTTAATAATCACAGCGCATTATTACTTTTACACACACAAAAAAAAAATGATGACTCACTAGTTTTGAAGTCATTCAAGTAGTAGTTCAATTATTGCTCAAGTGAGTGTAAACAGGGTAATGGAATTATTGTAAAATGTCACCATTATTCATTGTGCATGACAATTTGAGATTTTGGTACAGATTTAAGCAAGGATCATGGAAGTTGACACAGATTTTTTGGTTTCACGGGCCACATAAAATCGGATCTGGCCCCCAGGCCTTGATTTTGACACGTGTGGTCTAAAGGCGCGTTCCTACGTTGCAATTTGTGTTATGCAACGTGTTGCATAACACAAATTGCAAATATTATGTTGCAAACTGAATGTGTTCCCACGTTGCAACAGTTGCAAACAATTTCAAATCTCGCGAGAATATTTTTCCGAATGCGCATATTTCGTGCTGCGACTATGGCGGCTAATTGTCAATACGACAGCGACGATGATCTCCTCCTTGAGTAGAACTGGCTCCCGACGTTCCACAAGCAATCATGCGAATGGTAATAATTAATGAACCTTTCGGTGTCGCCCCGGGAGAGCTCGATTTTTTTGGATTTCTGTGTCGACGCCATTATACTTCCGCGTTCCGTGTTTATATAACGACGCGATGTTTTTTGTCACGTGATAGCGCAACGCGTTCTGATTGGTCGGATTCATGCAACACGTTGCAAGAAAATAGAGCATGTCCTGTTTCATGCAACACGCATCCAACATGTTGCATGCCACAAAAGTCTGTCCAACTTCGGGGTTCACACGTTGCAATGTGTTGCATGCCACAAAACTTATGCCACAAATTGCAACGTGGGAACGCGCCTTAAGGGAAATCAGAAAAATCATACTGATACCTAAGTATTTATTTATCTATCCATCCATTTTCCTATCCGTTTCATCCTCACAAGGGTCACGGGGGGTTCTGGAGCCTATCCCAGCCGTCTTAAGGCAGTAGGCGGGGGACACCCTGAATCGGTTGCAAGCCGGGGCAGGGCACACAGAGACGAACAACCATCCATGCTCACACACATACCTGGGGACAATTTAGAGCATTAAATCAGCCTGCCATGCATGTTTTTGGGAACGTGGGAGGAAACTGGAGTACCCGGAGAAAACCCATGCAGGCCCGGGGAGAATATGCAAACTCCACACAAAAATGCCAAAGCCGAGATCGAACCCACGACCTCTGCACTGTAAGGTCGACGCACTAACCACTGGGCTACCGGGCCACCCATATTTATTCACTTATTTATTTTTACACATCCATACCAAACAAGCCTATCTCGAACAAAGTGTAAAAATCAAAGATGAAACTAAGCCAATTCAATGTAACAACACCAAAATGGTCACAAAATTAAAACCAATAAAATCAAACGAGCCCAGGAGTAAAAATGTATTTGAAGGTGTGTTTTTAAAAATGGACAGCAAAGGTGAGAGGACAAAATATAATCCTGTGGTGTGGGGTGTGTTAAAAGGGATTTTTCATCCCAGATCTGCTCTGCCTACGTTTTAAAAATTGTTCCACCTGAAATAATTCCTTTCGGAGACTGCGGCTTTTTGCAAGCGAACGACGCTATTGCCTTATGTCTTCATGTCAGACCGTGCCTAAAAGATCTAAATATACCAAGTCGATCTGTTGAACAACACGAGATCTTCTCAACAGCAAAGAAACTCCACCACTAGTTGTCAATAAATTGCATTGTAGAAGAAAATCAGATAACGGACAAATGATTCACTTCACCCTTTTTTCCAATCAACAGCCAGGATGAATGTACCTTGCTTAAAGCAGGAAGAAAAATAAACCTGCAGAGTTAATTGCTGATATGTTCCTAATGTGCCCCCCTCCCCCGCCCACCCGCGGCCCTTCCCCGCGCCTCCTGCTGATAGGCCACCCGTGATGGCTGTCACACATGGTGTTGAAGATGGCATGGGTGTATTTTATCTGCTCAGGGCCACCGGGGGGCTATTCGTCTTCCTGGAGAGCGGTGAGGGGAGGTCAGGGACGCTCCCTCTGTTTATCCCCCCTGTCAGTCAACGCGCTGCACATCCCTGCAGCATCTCCCACGTGAAAGTGGAGCACACTTACTTGCACTGTGGGGACACAATGTTGGATGCGCGGGCTGAGATGCTGGACACAGAGAAGCAACAATGCTATTTTATTTTGTGTGGTGGCCATGTATAAATCTATACTTCATTGCAATTGAAGTGCCAGAAGAGCGCAGACTTCCGCTAAAAACGCTGTGACCTACAGGTGGTGCTAATATCTACTGACTGGAGCTGAGATGCCACAATTACACATGCAAACAAACCTGGGTGCACACTATGCATGGGGCATTTGACAAACATTTCCATATATACGATTGGGTAATTAATAACCAATGAATCTAATTGGGGCTGTGCAAAATTCTGAATTTCAGAATTCAATTCAATGGATTAATTTAAATTTGACTCCACCCCACAGGATGTTGAATCGAATTTTAATTTGAATTACAGGAAGTGGAATTGAATTCAATGCAACTGAGATAAACTTGTTTTCATGACCTAGTAGTTAGTTGCCTTCAAAACATCCATCCATCCATCTTCAATGCTGCTTATCCGGGGGGGGTTTGCTGGAGCCTATCCCAGCTGACTACGGGTGCAAGACAGACTCCACCCTGAACTGGCCGCCAGTCAATCACAGGGCACATATAGAGACAAACAACCATTCACACCCACGTCCACACCATCACCGAGTGGGAACCGATCCCACGCTGCCCACACACAAGTCAGGCGAGTGTACCACTAAAACCATCAGTGACTTGCGCTCAAAACAAAACTGCAGATTCCACCTTGAACAGGTTGCCAGTTTCTCACCGCGTACATATTTGACACACACAACCATTCACGCTCACACCTGCACAGAAGGCAGGCGAGCGAATCACTACACCGTTAGTAGCTTTGGGTGCAAACTACAGAGTAGAGACTGAATCGAGAGCAACTCTGCTGGCGCCCGGCCAGGCTGCGGCCTTGCTGTGTGAAATGTGCATGTTCTCCCCGTGCATTCCCCGTGCATTCATCTAACATTCCAAAAAACATGCATGGCAGGTTAATGGAAGACTCCAAATTATCCTTAGGTGTGATTGTGAGCGCAAATGGTGGTTTGTCTATGCGTGCCCTGCGATTGGCTGACAACTAGTTCAGGGTGTACCCCGCCTCCTGCCCGAAGACAGCTGGAAAGAAAATGGATTGCTGGATCACTTCTCGACATTAAGATAACACGGTGCTAACCACAAATCTCAGCATTCATTTCTATTACAGGTTGCTGAATAAAATCAGGGAGGACCGATTAGCATGGCTTGACTTCAATTTTAATGCAGCGTGCCATCAGAAAAATGAAGCCTGCTCGTTTTTCCACAGCCAAAACAAAAAATCTGAACTCGAGCTAAAACATTTGCCGTTATTAATTGTTTAAATAGTAATAGTAACTGTTGACACTGGTGGATACTTTCGGAGTTGATTGGAGTTGAATTTGTTGTTTTACAGTCACAACGCGCATTTTTGTAGGCCTTGCCAGTGATGTATGACTTTGGGGATTTCAGTAAAATCGAGGTATTTTCACACGGGACCAGAAAAAAAAATCTAATCTTATCGTTTCTAACTTTGGGCTTTCGAGGCATTGTTTAGGTGAGGAGTGTGTGCAGTGGCTAGTCAGAGCTGTGTTTACCTACTTGGAATTGCACTACTGCTTCTGCCTGCACACGTGTGTCTGGGAGTGTGGGATGGCTCCCCTGGGCTGCTGGACCACACATGTGGACAAGTGTGAGCAGTTTCTTCATGACAACAATGCGGGGAGAACGTATTTGCGTGAGACGTGAATTTAAAAGATTGTTTTGCACTGGCAGTTCTGCATGAATCACAACGAGACATGGACGTTATGCTGGAACATTAATATTGAATTGATGAGAGGTGAGGCCACATCTCGCTTCATCTATCCATCTTCACCTAATACTCTCCCACAGAACAGCAAAGGAAATAATTCCATCAACTACTGATTTGAAGTGATTATTCGATGACGTGGATGACAATCAAAGAGTAAAGTGTCTAAAAAGAAGGCAGGCTGGGCAGAAAGGAAAGTGGGAAAAAAGGAGAAAAATGGGGCGGGGAGGAACCGTGGGCGAGCGTCAAAGTTGAAATCTGACTCACAAGCTTGCACTCTTGTCGCTCTCTCTGGGACTCTTCGACTTGGCTTCGACTTAATTGCGTCCCACATATAAACAAGGGGGTTAGTGTGTGAGAGCGGACCAGCAGCTGAGGGGCTCAAGCGGCGGGCCAGACTGGGGATTGAGTTCAGAGGGGTAGGACTTAACGCAGAAACTGAGAGAAAATATATGAGAAGGAGAATCCACATGGACAGGACAGAAGAAACGAGATGAGGGTATTCGAGCAGAGGTGATAAAAAAATAGCCAGCACGGGCGACGTGTTTTAGTGGAAAATGCTTCCCGTGTCACCATCTTTTTGCATCAAAGCCATCTCAACCGCTGTATCAGGTGGTAACGCCGCACTGTGATACCAGAATGGGCCCATCAGACAGTAGCCCCGCTGGCTCCGGCCTCCCTGAACATCTCTTTCACAGATGCTCCCCTCTCATCGATTAGTTCCAGACCCCTCAAACAGACAGGTCGGGATTGGGTTCCACTTGAAGTGATCCCAGCTCAGGGTCTTAAGCCCACCAGTTCCAGGGCAGATGCTACAAAGGTGCGCCTCGGGATTAAACTCCTGAACTAACAAAATAACTAAGGTAAGGGGCCGCATATTATGTACTTTACAGTAGCTGATCCATGGACCTGAGGCTGATATCATGGACTCATGCGATACCTGCCTAGGGAGTCGTGATGGAGATGAAAACGTTTGGAACATGGCCTGATATCGTACATACTCTGGTCATGACCGAAAGAACAAGATCCCGGACACAAGTGGGCAAAATGAGTTTCCTTTGCAGGATGAAATGCTTGGACATCTGGGAGGGGATCAGAGTAGCTGCTTCTTCACACTGAAAGGAGCCAGATGAGGTGGCTCGGGCATCTGGTTAGGAGGCTTCCTGGATCCCTCCGTGGTAATGTGTTCTGGGGACCTCCTATCGGGAGGAAGCCCCACAGCATGGTGGAGACTACAGCCTGGGAACCCTTCTGCGTTTCCCCTGAACAGTTGGCTGAAATGGCTGGGGAGAGGGGCGTCTGGGCTTCTCTGACCCTGCATAAGCGGAAGTCAATGGATGGATGGATGGATACTACTACTCTCATCCTATGAATAAGTAGCACAACTCTAATTGCCCCACGGGGATAAATAAAGTTTTCTGAATCTGAATCTGAATACACACTCTGAAGTAGGGCCCAGCCAATTAACCGGTGTTTTAAAATCCGCCAATTCTTTTGGCTGATTTTTTTTGTTACTAATTAACACATTACAACATAAGAAAAAGATAATGATATTATAACACCCCTCACCCTTCACCCCCTCCAAGCTCAAAGCCAAAATTTAGCTGATACAAATACTAAGTAGTGTGAAGAGTCAAATGTTCTGCCTTGTTGACATTCATTCTTTATTGTCCTAAGTGTTAAGGGACCAACGAGATGCTTTATGAAACTGTGGGCATTTGGACGATTAAAAAGCACATTTAAATGATTAATCACTTCTCAAAAATAATCATCACTTTATTAGCTAATAGATGATTAATCAACTAATCGTTGCACCTGTAAAATTGTTTTAAAGTTACTCTCGAAGAGTTAAAAAAATACCCTTGGAATAATGAGCCAACTGCTGCTTCACCAACGTCCAAATATCAAATCAAGTCAAGTCAGCTTTATTGTCAAATATGCTATGTGCAACATACAGCACAGATGAAATGTCTTTCCTCTCAACCACAGTGCAAAAATGCAGTGCATTGAAACACACACAGCTACAAATAAGGGCAGCAAAACTGAACTGCATAAAAAGACATAAATATATAAATATAAACAAATTTGAAAAAATAGCAATCAATAGACGACCATGGGCACTTGTGATTATTGCGGGTTAAAGTCAGGTAGTGCATTATTTAAGTACAATAATGGGATGTCAGATGCTGAGGGAGATCTTGGTATGCGGCCACATGTTGTAGTTATTATCCTATTCATCCATTCCACTTTTCTCCTGTTGCTGCAAATGGCTTTGCAATCTTGCTTTGCATAAAGGAAGGACTATAGGCTGAGAGGACAATGCAAAATATTACATAGTCAAACATAGCACACACACTTCGGCTTTAATACAGTGCAGCCACAGGACATCTTTTAAAACATATTCGACAAAGAGTTATATATATACTTTGAATAAGAACACTGTCAAGTGAATTTGGACAAATGCTGCACTGTACTGTGCTCAGGGTTCGATGGAAGGGCGGATTGGATAGAGCCCAGGAAATTGCGATTTGACGTGGCACGCTACTCCAGCCGCGCTGTCCTCCATACTGGGAGAAATTACGTCTTGGGCAGCTGCCAGGGTGTAAAATGCCCAATTTCAGTCTCGGCTATTTAGGAGGCAATCACGCGCAAGGTCAGGCCGGTCCTAACACTTCATTCTTCATCTATTTTGTTTCCACCTCTGACAGCTAAATGATGGTGGACGTCCACTCTGCTGATTTCAACATTGCTCTGCAAAACACGTGTGTTAGTGCGCATGTGTGCATGCACAACATTCACGTGTGGCTGACCCGCTCGTGTTCGGTCGAGACAAGCGGGACAGAATGTGTGACATCATTCCGAATCCACGCTTGTAGCGCTGACCACCCTGTTAGTTCTTAATTGGCGCTAAGATGGCAAATTGCCAAAATAGATCGCCGATTAAAGCCCGAGTTCCCATGAATCATTCTGTCTTGACTTCTGCTGGATGCCATCCGATCTAAAATGATATTATCTTTCTACGTATCCGAAGCCAATGTGCACTATGGAATGAAAGTCCACGTAATTTCCCGTCGATACGGCCATCGGAGGGAACAATGAAGAGAGCAATATTGTAGTAGGATTGTAACATTTGCGTTTGCTATGTGATCGAACTGATATCATGGGCTTTTGTTATTTCTGATTTAGTGTAATTATTGTTGCGTCTTATTCACGTGAAACAAAACATCCAAGCAATTTTGAAGCAACCTGTTCCGATTTTGGCCACATTTTAACGGTGTAATCGTCCATTTCTACTTGACGATGTGTCTGATGTTTGCATCACATGCCCTGATCATCTCACAAATGGATGCATTTAGCTTGGTGATGAAGTGCTGTCTACTAAAGTGAAAATACAGTTGATGCTTTTACTATCTTTAGTAGGGCATACGTACGCGTCATATTAACATTTTTGTATAAGGCTACAAACATCTTGACAATCGCTCACTCACTCCTCCCCGTTACTTGCATTGGCATGCTCAGTTGATGCTAGGGACAGAAGCCAGCCGCCCCCTCCCAACCCCCCGAAATCATCTGATCTCCATACAAGGGTTAAAAGTAGGTGATAAAACTGTTCTCAGGATGTTTTGACTAAAGCAAGTCACAGGCATTTTATAAATTTAAGACATCGCTTTGGATGGTTTTTAGATTGAAATGGTGGCAAGTTGCACTGGGGGCTCTTGACGTGCATAATTTCCTTCCAAGCAGTACAGCAGCAGTTCCTCCAAAGACAGAAATAAATAAATAATAACTTCTTTGCTCTCCATCGCTCCAACGGCAATTTCCAATGGAAGGCCTTTTTTAAATTTTTTTTTAAACAAACTTAACATTTTGACATTGCAGTCATTTCCATATCGGCGCCTTTTGAGCACACTGGTGGGAAACTGTAAGATTTGGTCACGGCCCCGAAGGAAAGTGATGGTGTTATTAAAAATGACAGGCATTTTTTGGGGGGGCAACTCTAGTCCCTCCTCCTACTACTTGGGTGGGTCTACAGAGGGCAAAACCCCCCAGCAAAGCTGCTACTTTTGTATACTGGAAGGGACTCCAATTTGATGGGAGATGAACTTCATTTGGATGAATGCCAAAACAAGTGTTTCCCATCTAGGGGTACATTGCACGGGCTCGGTGGTGACATTAAATCATTTGATTTCCAAGGCCGAATATTCTCAGTCATTTCATGAGGCCGTCAATAAAGCGCTTTGTGTGCGCGACAATGACCTCTGCTCTTGAGATTAAAATCATTAACAACTGAAAAACAAATAGATATTTTCTAGGTGATGCTCTCGGTGATGAATTGAAAAATGCCGTATTCGAGACCATTTGGTGAGTGGCCGTTGGGGGCCGGGTTTATTTTTTCAGGGTCCCTCAAGCATTTACCTGCCCCCGTGTGCATGCTACTGAATTTCTCCATTTTGACTCAGGGACAATTGGAGCGATATTGAGTTAATATAGATGATCTGCCTTTAGCTCTGCTGCTTTTATCATTTCCTTGAAACGATTTTTCCACTGTGCCCGTTCTGCACTTCTGCGTTTCATCTCAAACACGCAACTATTGCAGGAAATAATAAAAACATCGCTTCCAGTGCTGCAGGGCTTTTTTTTTTTTTTAATAAACATGCACATGCTCAGAACAGAACTCGACTTCCATGTTTTAGATACATCCAAAATGTAACATTTGATGGACCGCATAATATACAGTCATGGTATTCTTTCAAGAAAACATCACGCAAATGAACTGTGAGACAAATCCTCCTTACATAGTATGCATCGTATGTATTCTGCCAACACCTCCACAACATGCACACATCGTATGTGTGAGTGTCTGGTCTTCATTAGCGCAGAAGGGTTAAAAAGAGGTCACTCTCTAAAAACACCGAAAAAAACCTGTGTGGTTTGGGTAGCCAGGAGTCAGTGAGGGAATCACCTGCCTGCTTGTCTTCTGTCTCACTCAGCTCGCTCTCGGGGAGCACAGTTTATTATTGATTACTTGACAAAACATAAGTTCAAACCATTTAAGACTTTTATAGCTGCGGTTTAGGGCGAATGAATATAAATGTTCATTTGTCAAGTGCAGCAACGATACGAGAAAGCCCACAACATTAGTGCTGCGTTGAGGTGTTGAATGACAGCTCGCATGGAAGGAGGGGAAAAAAAGAAGAAAAAAAAGCCATGCAATTTAGTGTCGCCCGCCTGTCTATGGTACCTGCTTCCGATTGGGGCTCATTTGGGCGAATTCGTTAATAGGAGTTTGTCAAAATATGAGCTTAAAATGGCTGCTTCCAAGCAAAATGGTCGCCTTCCTGTTCAATTTCATGCTTGGGGTCCTTGAGAAATTTTCATACGACGTGTTATGATAGACGTGACCACCCAGTTTGTGTGGATAGGTGAAACTGGTGTCAGAGACAAAGCATTTTTTTTTTTTTAACTTTCTCAGGGCTACTGAGGGAGTTTTTGTCAGGCCATTTGGTAACCCAAAATCAATACATTTTCAAGGCTTGCAAAGATCTGGGATTTTTAAAAATTTTTACATTATATAGGCAAGTACAAATTTAAAGTGGCACATGCAAGGCAGCGCTGCTGTCTACTGCATAATTAAGTACAAGAGGCAGATAAGGTCCCCAACTAAGCTCAAGTAATAATTGTTGGTCGCACAAAGCAAGAGAACATGTATGGATTGTAGTATGTTCTGTTTGTATGTGTTGTTGCCCCATGTGTTAAAGGAGCAGTTGTTCAACAGTTTACAATTATCGTATCAGCTATGCTGATTTCAGATAGCTTGTTGACAATCATTCCATTTTTCAAGTATGTCTGCATCAAGCAAGCAGGCATTTGTTAATTCTAACTGTGAAGAAAAAAAAGACCATGAAGCATGCATGCATTGCCTCTTTTGGAGAAACTTGCGAGCGAGAGCGAGAACAGACAAAACAGTCGAGTCCCGCATACTCGTGGGTCGGCACCCGTGGATTTTGCATGCTTGCAGAATTTCTTTTTTGTTGATGATCATTTCAAATATTCTTCTCTTTCTCTTTTTTCCCCTCAGATTTGTTTCCCCCAATTTGATCACTATTATTATTTTTGTGTTTGCAATACATGTTACTGACTGTTTACCAATGTTATCTGAAAGATTAAAAAAAAATAAATGAATAAATATCAATATTCCTCCCTCAATGCATTTCAATGGACATCATTTATTTATGTTTCCTATATGTGGGCCGACCCAACTCCTAAATTCCTAACCTCCCGCCAATAGTTCGGGGGTCAACTGTATTTTAATAAAAAAATGTTTTACACTATATGGGCCCTCTGCTTTGCAGATTTTCACCTATTACATGTGGATCTGGAATATGCCCCATCTGACCCCCAAAATAAGTTTCACAAGTATTAACAACCATTCAACAGAAGAGTTATTGTTAGTTGGCTCAGAAAGCCTCGTCGCATACATCGTCAGACCGCAATACTGTATTTGACTGAGAGCTATTCCCAGGTATACTTACCAGTGTGACACTGAGCAAGTAGCTACTCATTGGCCATCACGGTCAGACAGTAGCATAAAATGACCCCATTAAAACAAAGCTAAATATTGACAGAGGGTTTAGGCTTGGCTGACTGAAAGTCAAAATATAACATGTCTGAGCTGCTTTTTCTAGCTGGAGATTGGGAGGGCTTTTTTCTTTCTTTTTTTTTTTTACTAAGCAATACTGAAAGAGGTGATTTGTAATTTTACCATTTTTATAAAAGTAACAGAATCTTCTCCTTTCTTCAGCCTCTTTTAGAATCACAGATGACTTGGAAAGAGTTGACCCCAATCTTGGGTTGATTATTTAGCTATGCCTTCACTCAACAGCCCTTTGCTGACCACCTCCAAAGCCCACGACCACCCCCACCCTCCAGCCCCCACCCCCCGACCCAAAAGACCACTACTCGGCGCTCAGATTTACTGCAAAATGCGTGTGTGTTCCACCATATTTGTGCACATTCCCCACGCGTCAACCTCCCGCTCCTTTGAACGTGCGCGCTAGCCGGCGAACAAACATAAATCCAACACGGCCAAAGCTGGGGGAGTCGACCATTTTTACGCAGCAGCCTAATTGTTGAACTTTGCCAGAGCCCGTTTTGCCGAGCTGAATGATTTGTCACAATTCCTGCCTTTGTGTAATAAATTACCAGGCCAGCACAGACAGCCAGTTAATATTTTAAATAAAAATGGCTCCCATTTGGATTCTTTGGGGTTGGTTGCTTTTTTTTTCTTTTTTTTTTTTTTTAACAAGGTTAAGGCCGTATGACGAGTGAGGAATGTTTTGGCCTTTTCAACCCGGCCTATTAATATCATAATGAACTGGCGGGCGCAGGGGATGTCATGTAACGCGTAACATAACTCTAAATCTATCATTGTTGCTTGGCGCAAATACATAATGTGCAGCTTGCGATGGCAGGCTGAGCGAATATTTCAGCAAAATTCAATTACGTCTGGAACATGTTGTGATGAGTTTGGTGGCCACCTAGTACGTCTATCAATTAAGTCTTTCGGGAGGATTGTGGGAAAAAGTCAGAGCAGCGGCTCATCAGAAGCCAAAGTGAGCGATTGTTTAGACTCGGAGGTCTCTCTGCACTCGAGCTGACCCGCCGCCGCCATAACTGTCCGTTGCACACGAAAGAGGAACTGGCCGGGACCCACATTTCTTTGTTTTTTTTTTTTTGCTCACTTTGATTTTGCGCATCTGCGTTTGTGCACATTACAGGGGTATTAAATGTGTTTTTGTTGCGGCCCGCCTCATAGACTGTGAAGTCATATGCGCTACATGTAACATCCCATACATTTATTTTCATGGAAGGATTGGTATCAAAAATGCTTGCAAGATCTCATATCTCTGTGTTGTTTAAAGTGGAAAGGTGATTTGCCTTCACGGGCCATCTAAAATGATGTCGTGGGCTGCATCTGCCTTGAGTTTGACACCTGTGTGTTAGTCTGTCGCATTGGAAGAGGGCAGTGTGCGTCCTGAGATGAAAAAAATATGCCAGAAACAATGAGCACAAAGCTAAAGACTGTTCATTCACATTTTTTTTCAATCACACTTTAGATGATGCAAAACCGATGTATGATTTTAAAGTTATCTGAGAAGAAATAATGCACCTCAAACTGCAGTCACAGTAATACACACTTAGTATTTCCCTACACATTGAGTGACGGGATATTTAAAAAATTAGAATTGTTCTTTTTTGTGAAGGTGCATTCAATCTGTGTCAATTTTTTGAGTGGTCGGATGATGATAATATCATGAATAATTACATGATAAAGGATATCACCATTGGGATACTGAAATGAATTACAATACTTGACAAATTGAAAATATACATTTAAAAGTGTATGATTTTTATTTTTATGCAAACAGAGAAGTGATGTATTATAAAAGTTGCACAATAACTAATTGCATTGTGAATAAAATGTTGGTTATTCTTAATATTATAAACATAAAATGGAAGAGTAGGAATAATCCATGTTACATGACCATACGTGCCCTTTCTCTGACTTTTAAAACACTTCCTTCTGGGATTTACAAAACCATTTGTCATTTCATTCACTTGGGTGACTAAGTAGGTGTTGTGTTTAAGTCCGACGTTTGTACACGTCTGTGTGCATCACCATCGGCCGGCTTTTCAGGTCTCGTTTAATGTCCCTGCATGGAGAAAATGGATTTCAATATTGCAGTACAACTCCGTGTGTGGACATGTTGAGCATGTCATGTCTGGCTACAAAGTGTGATTTATTTTTGTTTCAATTATGCATGCGTGCAAAAATGTTGTTCAACATTTTTTGTGAATTCAAAAGTGCGTGATTAAATTATACACCAAAGCATTTGTGTTAGTAATTACAGCAGCACCAAATGATGGAAATAAGTCATACAACTCATGCAAGTCATATATTTTCTTATTTGCCTAAATTAATCATCTGGAAGAACATGGTAACGCCCTCCCCGGCGTGCCCAATCAGTGCATTACAAACCGTCCAATAGCATTCACTCAAAGTCTGAAAAACATGTCAAAACCAATTGAATGATTTGCATCACTTGTAGCTTGAAATACGAGGCGTAACCATGCCAATAATGCAGCAGTCACAATTCTGCCATACATCTTGGTTTCCCTCGGTCCGTGTTTTTTCTTTCACGCTCCCATATTTCAGCTGCATATTTGCACACCCCAGCAAGGCTAACCCACATATCTTTGGCCTTTTCCAGCCACATCCACCTTGGAGCCAAGATTATTCGCCCCGAGATCCATATGAGTGAGCCACTTTGTGCTCAGTGCTGAAAATAGCACGGGGGCTCTCAATTATTGGGAACGGAGCAAACACAGGTGTGGAATCCCCACCACGCCGCCCCTACCCCGTCCCCCCACCCCACCCCACCCCCCACATACACACACCCTGCCGGCAGAATAAAGCCACTGTTGTCCCAGAGAGGCCGAGCAGGAAGGCCAGATCCCCTCGGCGGCCTTTGAAGCGCACCCACTCTGCGGCGTGCTGGGTACCGCCGCTAAAAGGCACCTTTTAGAGGTGTGGAAATGAAACGTCCCGCATCAATCATCCATTTCCACATATGAAGTATCGAGCGGTAATTGCTGACTGCTAACTCATCACCTTCTCGTGTATGTTTTTGCACAGTTTGCATAAGCTACTGCTATAGTTTAAATGCATTTTATCCAACTGATATTGCACCAGGAGGCGAATACATTCATGGTTGAAAGGTTGTTTGCCTCCGTTACAATAGGTGGCGCTCTTATCCCTTTCAATGTCTTCATACACATTCCAAAGCTGGCTGAGAAGTGAACTCCTCCATGTTAAAATGACGTTTTTTTTTCCCCCTGAAAGATCACAATACAGGGGATCCTCAATTCGATGCTGCACAAACTAGTTAATTGTGCGTTGTTCATAGCCTCTAAACCACATACAGTATGTTGTGACGATCATAAATTGAGCAATGTCTGTATTGGACTGCCCCATCACAGAGCGGAGTGGACTATATCCGTCATATCACAGTGACAATGCCAAATAATTCAAGATGGAAGTGAAGCACCTCAAGAGTACAACGATATTAAGTAGTGACAATGGCCAATTCCAACAAGACTACATCGGCAGCCTCATTAGCTTAGTGGGCTAAGCTAGGGCTAACGATAGTGCCCAGGCCTTACATTAACAGCATAACGTTAGCAACTTGGGCAAATAACAGAGTACTGTTACCCTTATGGGCAAGCCAAGAGCATTGACAAACGTTTAGATTTTCAGGTTAGCCACATTAACCAGGCCCCACATTAGTAGCATAATGCCAGCACTTTTTGGCTGTGACCTAAGCAGTGCTTTAGTCAAATCATGCATGTGGATATTGTCAATCACATGGGTCAATTCTTTCCACAACTGGACTTCTCTGTTTTGGAAGACGTTTCGCTTCTCATCTGAGAAGTTTTCATCAGTTCATGTGACAAGACCTGATGAGGATCAGGCAGGTCTGGCTTAACCTTCTCAGACGAGAGCCGAAACATTTTCGAAGACAAACGGAGCAGTGCAGTTGCGAGTGCTTTTGTTGGTGCAATTTTGTTCATAAAGTGCCAATTCTCAACACAAGTTATTTCATGGCTCTTAACCCATTGAGTAGGTTTAGAAGAGTGGTTCTTAACCTGGGTTCGATCGAACCGTAGGGGCTCAGTGAATCGGTCTCAGGGGGTTCGACGGAGCCTCTGCCATGGAGGTCAAGACATACCCGACTCAACATGTCAATTGGTTATGACCGACTCAACATGTCAATTGGTTATGACGCGCCCGCTTGGCCATCACTGGCTGCAGATGATCGCATGACATTGCTTGTCTAATCGGTGCTGGGGGAAATTTAGTTCGCTCAGTAGTTGACGTGTGACTGTCGTGATAGTACGTCATACAATTTTAAAAACCTATACTTATGTCATGTAATTTTATTTACTTTTTTCTGTTTTTAATAAAAGTGTTTTTTTTTCATATATTGAATTTGTAAAAAAAAAAATCATATTTTTATTTTTCACTAATGAATGGTTCAGTGAATGTGCATATGAAATGGATGTGTTCGGTACCTCTAACAAGGTTAAGAACCACTGGTCTAGAATAATGGTTCTCATAGTACATTGTATATGTACCATATAGAAGAAAACCGTCTGAGGCAAGAAGGATAGCGAGACGAGAAGAGGAAGGGAAGCTCAGTGCATGAAGGGAGATCCCCCGGCGGTCTCTGCCTATGGCAGCCCAACTATGAGATGAGACAGGGCAAGCCTGAGTCCTCCATACTAACATTACTCTACTAGAAGCTTTTTTTCCAAAAGCCAAGATGGAAATTTACTCTTGAATCAAGCGAGGGTTTCTGCCCTCTGGACTGCGTCAGGGAGAAGGTTCCATAGGAGAGGAGCCTGATACCTACAGGCTCTACCTCCCATGAAATAATTTTAAAACCACAAGAAATTTGAAGCTCTGGGAGGGACGTGTTCAGCTTTAAGTCACAATGGTGACTAGCCATGTAGTTTTAAGCATGGCTGGCCAATTTAATCGGACGATAATAGCTTTTAAATTCAGAAAAAAACAAAAAAATCAGCTGATTATTTTGCATAGGTTTTTTTTCCTCTCACATGAACGCATTGCAACATAAGACAAATAAATTATACTTAAACATCCCTCCTTCAAAAATGTTTCATCAAAAACATTTTTGATTATTTTTCTCTCTGTTGTAAAGTGAAATCCTCGAGGGAAAGCATTGTAAAACAGTCAAATGTTATGCCTGCAATTCCTATTTTTTGTTGCTATAAGTTTTAAGGGACGCAAAAAGAGAAAATATTTTATTCATTACATATATCTATCTATATCTATATCTAGATCTAGATCTAGATATAGATATAGATATATATATTTGACCTAGTTGGTCAAATTAATTGGTTTTGTGAATTGGCATCGGCCTAAACAAAAATCGGCTCAGGTCATCTTTGTCAGTAAAAATGAGGATTTTAAATTAATTTGTAAATTGTACAGGAACCCAGCGCTACATGAGAAATTTGAAATATGAGCCAATACATTAGAATGATGATCTCCTCCCTGGTTCTGGTTAGGACTCGTCCAGCAGCATTTTGCACCAGCTGGAGGGTCTTTACAGATTTGCTTGGGCAACCTGTTAGCAAAAAGATGCAATAATCCGGCCCGGAGGGCACAAAAGCATGAACTAGTATTTTGGCATCAGCCAGCAGCAGGAAATTACTTTTTTTTTTTCCTTTAAATGCAGTCCTCTGCTTTTTTTGCAACTGACGGCCATAATAGGGGCATTCGAATTGTGTTTATTGCTGAAAAAATGGAGGTTGTCACCGCCCCCCTTCAAAAAAAAAAACTAATAATGAAAACGAAAGATATAAAAATATTACAAAATCTATGTGTAACGAGATGAATCCACAGGTGCCAAACCACAAGTATGCAAAAATATCCCAAGTGGGGAGAACCCCCCCCCTGTTCTTGCAACTGTAGCGCTCACCTTCTTTTATTACAGTGTGGGACTGAAAGGATTGATACTGACCAACTTGAGTTGTATTTCATTGAAGTAGTACATCAACTGTACGACATCAATGTGCAGTTATTCCTACTTGGAAGTTGCTCCTGTGGTGAAGGACAGTCAGTGTGTGGAGGGGGGCGACAAAGAGCAGAACTGCAGACACAATGAGCCCCCTGTTTGGCCGGCAGTTCTTCACCAGAAGCGGATCGGTGGGGGCCGCTTCGATTCCCGCTCCTCTGCTTTTCTCTCTGCGCCCCCCCCCCCCCACCCCCACCAAGGTCCACCAAGCATTCTCTGCATCCATCGGGCCAGTGACGGTTTGACTCTGAATTGTTAAATTGTCTGAAAGCAATTACAGGAATAACACGGTTTCTGCCCTTGATCGAACAGAACATTCGGGATTCTGGATAATATCGCTCAGCTGTGTATGACAGTTTTCATTGTGGGTTACATGTATAAACCCAATGATATAGTTTCTCACAGTTTTTAATATACCATACTGTATAATATCATCTGGTGTGTTATTTCATTCTGAACTCTGTTCTGTCTACTGTTCTGCTGTGACATGCAACACCACTGACTATTCATGTTGCTCGTCACGTTGACTTCCATATATGAAGTTAATGCTTCTATAATTGATTAATAATTATTACATTGTTAAAAAAATATATTTGGAAACATATGAAGATTATATCTTCCTAAAAATATCATTGGTAAGGCACGATTAGAATTAAATTTTTCCATGCATAACTGTGTGTGTGTGTGTGTGTGTGTGTGTGTGTGTGTGTGTGTGTGTGTGTGTCAGGTCATCGTGCTTTGTAGGTGAAAAGGAGGATTTTAGGTTCATTTACAAATTTTTCAGGAAGCCAGCGCAATATGAGAAATATGAAATATGAGTGATTGTGCGACAGTTTTATATATATATATATATATATATATATATATATATATATATATATATATATATATATATATATATATATATATATATATATATATATATACATATAATGTGTGTGTGTTATATATATATACACACACACACACACACACACACACACACACACACACACGCACACACTGCTGCTCTCATTCTGCTCGGTTCATTGCCTTATGTTGTAAATCTGTACATGGATATTTTTGATGCGATAAAACTCGAGTTTTCCCACTTTAAGGCTAATAAAACCTACACTGTTCTGTTTCAATTCATTAAACTTCCTTTTATTGGAACACAGTTTTGCTCACTTCTCTGAGATTTGTGCTCAGAAGCGTATTCTTCCAAAAACAAAAAGAAACCTGCAGAATTCCACTTCAACTAATTATTTTAGTAAGTGTGAGACAAAGCCTTGACTGTAATCTATTAAAAAAAAAAAAAAAAAAAAAAAGAACGACAGCAGATTCTCTGTCATAGGTTCAGAGCAGCTTTCAGCCCACCCAAAAAAAAGAAAACCTTCTCAGAATTTGTGTGTGGCCTGCACAGGAAATTAAGAAACCTCTGCAGCTTTAAGCATATTTATGTCTGAATTATCTGCGAGCGCCGGATTTAAACACAAGGTTCACCGTGTGCTCATACACTGCATGTGTGGTCACTTGGGGTCAATCGGGAGCGAGAATAAGGATTAGCTTCTTGAATAATTCCCATCAGAATTTGTTTTAATTGGATATAAATATGTTGCTTAGTTTGATATCACATCAATTTGATTTTCAAGAAATGTGAAATGCCTACGCCGTACTAACTTCAGTATAATTTATTGTGTGTTTGTGAATATTACGTTTGGGAATTTCAGAGTAACTCAAGATAACTTTGTGCTACTGAGAGTATCACGATACAGCCTTTGTGCGACAGTCGATATATTTAGATAAGAAAATTCACATCCAATCTCAAAATAAAAGTACTTCTCACAAATCTACCATCAAAATCATGTTGGATTAAAAGCTGGTAAATGCAATCATTCTGTTTTTGTTTTGTTATGTCCAACACCATTACAATGAGGTGGGAAACGACATCTCAGCTTCCACATTTGCATACAAAAAAATTCCAAAACAAATAAAACGATGAAACATGATGAAAAATATGTAGAAAAAAATGATATGTATGATATTTCCCATCTATTCCGAAGCAAGAAAAAAACACTTTCAAAGCTCAGCAAAAAAGAAAAAAAAAGTTCAACAGTATTACCAGTCGTATACTGTAACTTGTATATATTTTCCTATGTGACACCAGAGAATAACCTGGTTCCGTGTGTGTGTGTGTGTGTGTGTGTGTGGTGTGTGTGTGTGTGTGTGTGTGTGTGTGTGTGTGTGTGCGTGTGCGAACAGCCCGGGACCCAACAGAAACAAGAGCTATTTATTTTAGCGAGAAGTTGAAGAGAGCAGAGACTAGGGATGAGATGGATCCTCTTGTGAACGCCTCCGGCGAACGACTCACACATCAGTTGATCTCACGCTGATTCCCTCACCCTCACACACACCCGCACACACACACACACACACACACACACACACACACACACACACACACACACACACACACACACACAACGGAGTAGATACAGTAGAGTGCAGCAGCTAGCCAGTGACCAGCAAGCCTCCGTGGGCACACACATTTACACAGATGGTTCTTATACGAATGGATTAGAGAGCATATTTCCTCAATAAGTGGGAACAACATAGGCTAGCGCTGAATTTATTATGTCTTAATTGAGGAGACCTACGTGGATGTATATTTGTGTGCGAACAAGCCTCTGGTGTTTTTGGGGTCATATAATCTCTGTCAGGAATTGGAGATTGCATGCTGCCGGACGGACTAAGCTACACTTGCGGACCACCTCGGCCTCTGAAAGACAGGGAGTAGATTTGCATTGGAAATAAAAATGAGGTGCCTTTTTCTGCTACTCTTTAGTAAATATGTCATCATGACATTTAGTACTTTTAGTACTTGCGGGTATTACCGGTTTTGCTTTATTGGGCAAACAACTCATTTTTGTGCCTGGACACACTGTGACGTATTTGTAAGACTGAGTGTTTTCTATCAATCCGTGAGTGGAAGAAAAAAAAAGAATGAGAAGAATAATAGCTGAGATTTATATTGAACACATAACAGAGTTTGAATGGGGTAATTAAAATTAAGTGTGCGCGTGCATGCATGTGCGTATTCCAGTTGTACTCAGAATTCAACAATAATAAACGCAATTTTATAAAAGTCACATCAGTTTTAAATAATATACAAAATGATGATAGCGACAAATATTTGGGCATGGCATTGAAAAATACTTGCAGGAATTACAATGACTGATAAATGGTGAATGATTAGTTTCTGGCATTATTGGTGATTATTATTACCACTAGTTTATTGATTAGGCTATAATCACATAGCAGTAGTAAAAGTAGAAGTAGCGGGAGTATATTGTGTACTTGTTTGTTTGGTTGTTGGTTTTTTTTTTTACAATATATTCTTGACAATGTTTGAATTTTAACTTCATCACATGCAATGATTGCAACAACAGTCAAGACAATAAAACAAATGCATATGCATGCAGTACTGTTTGAACATCTCGAATACAAAATACATAATTGCTTTTTGTCTTTTACGTCGATCTTTTGAATGGAATATAACCAGCAACCAAAGCCGATATTCACCTGCATTTCTTTGAGACTCCAAGGCTATTTTACAATGTCAAAATAACTGCTGTCAATAAATTCATCTTTTGCACTGTAACGTAAATGTCTGCCAAGGTGGCTCAAAGTGAGCGTGTGTGCCCACCGGCATTGTGGAGCGGCGGGGGAAGACGGGTGCCGTCCAAGGTGAGCCGCGTCTGGGCCAGCCGAGGACGAGCATGGGAAAGCTCCCGCGTCAATTTATCACAGCTAATGAGCTGGAACAGTGTTGCCTGAGCTGCCTTCCATGTCCGTCAACTCACGCCCGCACACGCACGCGCGGGCAAATGTGTCAAGGGCGGAATACATGTTTCACTCACCACTCAGCCACTACATTCGAGCTCGTTTCACACGTCTTTCGACGGCTTTAAACGTGCTTTTGTGTACTCAGTCCACACTATGACCCTCATTAGTTACTAACAGAGGTGGCAAAATCAGTCACATCCTCACACTTTTAAGTACGGACACTCCTGGCGAAATAATTTCTGTTTGGATTCTTTTGCGTAGTTGATAGTCAAAAAGTGGGGGACTCTGAAACTTAAGTTCAGAAATAAATAGCACAAATGAATTTTCACCATTATGTACAATATCGGTTTTGACTAATCTCATGATAAAATTAATTAATAAATAAACCAGGAGCTAGCTTGTGTTGGCTCTGGCGTTTGTACGAAAAAAATAAAATAAAATGATCACATAGCGCTTTCTTGGAGCTGACAATATCAAACAACACTCTCTAAAAAGGCTGTGCGATATCTTGCTTCAGCAAAACTGTTGCGCCATC
Organism: Hippocampus mohnikei; assembly: GCA_026261675.1. Lineage (NCBI taxonomy): Eukaryota > Metazoa > Chordata > Actinopteri > Syngnathiformes > Syngnathidae > Hippocampus > Hippocampus mohnikei. The sequence goes on along the minus strand of JAKGUB010000325.1, from coordinate 20,937,807 downwards.
GTTGATGCTCCCTGGTTCATGTTCCTGTTGTCTCCAACAACTCGGTCAAGCAACCAATCAATCAAGATTCCAACCGTCATGTCGACAACCATGGAATTTGAAAAAAAAAATGAACACGTCTAATTTGGCTTAGGAAGGAACAGTAAAGATATTAATCTTCAAACTCAGGGAGTCAAAGTAAAAGTCATCAGAAAAAGAAATATTCAGGTAAAGTACAGCTACTTGAAAAATGAGACTTGAATATTTGCATCCCCCCCGCTGGTGGTGAAATCCTTTGATTGTCTTGCAAAACGTTTGCCAAATGTTTTTCTTCAGTAATTCTAACGGCAATGCAAACTAGCCATTGTGTATTATTCACACTTTCTTGGCATCAAAGTGACCCGCAGCATCGGCCGCTTGTAACGAACAGAGTTTAAACAAACAAGGCCGCAGAGCAATGAAAGAGAGCCGGAGGAAATCAGAAACAAGTGATGTCACACAAGGTGACTGATGACAGACTACAGCTTGAAAAATATGCCGTCCCTGATTTTTTTTTTTCCTGCGCATGATGCATTTGGAGCTGCTTACAACATAACAAATGGAGGCGAAGCGGCACGGGTGTAAAGGAATAATATCCTTATTTTAAGTTCCAGCACAATGCAGCTGTTATCATTCGGCGTTACAAATGGCCGACGGCACATATCGTGAGGTTTCGCAGCTCCTCGCGGGCTTCTGCGGGAGCTCCAGCTGCGGGCCTCTTTACTGTAACACTAATCCTCGTGGCACATACATCATGCTAGCAAATGTTTCAGTTATCATTTCTGGTGTGTGTGTGTGTGTGTGTGTGTGTGTGTGTGTGTGTGTGTGTGTGTGGCACGTTGAAGATCACATGTCGCTTGGGTGGCAGCTGATTGCGGCGCAAGACAATTGTCAGAAAGTATAAACCCGCCTTTGTTGTCTTAAATAAATTGGGGTCATCTCTGGAGGGCCTGTAAATTATTCCGGCTAATCTATTTTACAACGCTCGAGGTATGAATGTGACGGCTGGCGACTTTATGCAACGTAATCACATGATTATGAGTTACATGTGTCTGGGCTGCCTTGTTTGGTTTGTAGCCTGATGCCCACGCATGAAATGTGGATCTTGAGCTTGCATGCTGCAACTACGGAACGGATACCTGCGCAGTGTCAGAGTAAATGCCCCCCCCCCACACACACACACACACACACACACACACACACACTTCTGTACATGCTGTATGTCGCAGATACACACCTGTCCAAAGTCTGATGGGCGAGTGATGAATTGGGTACTGAGCATGGAGGTCCCTGCCAGAAATGTGTGCTATGACTCTTCATGTGTTTGTCATACAAATGAGGACAGTTTAGCCAAAGTAACTTGTGGCACACATCCCACTGTGGAACATCTAAGGCAGAAAAATTTAAAATCATTATCCCGGCGGGGGGGGGTTCGATTTTACACTCTGGTGTTTTTACATCCTATACACAGGTGATGAGACAAACCTCCTAATCGAAATCTTAAATCTTCATCTTGCAGGTACATTTTGTGGCAACAGTTGGGGGACTGCACATAGCAAGTTCCATAAATGCTTAGATGAGAGGTGAAGGAGTGAATATTCCCTGCAGACACACTCCAAATGGCTTGTCGCCGTGACCACTTAAATATGTTATTCATAACAAGCCGCAACCTCAACAAAGCATTTTTCACAAAATACTTAGCAGACACTGTGACCCTTAGAGCAGTGGTTCTCAAACTTGGGGTCTACAAAATAATTTCCAATAAATTATCCATCCGTCCATCCATTTTTCGATCCGCTTTACCCTCACAAGGGTTGCGGGTGTGCTGGAGCCTATCCTATCAGCTGTCTTCGGCCAGTAGGCGGGCGACACCCTGAACTGGTCGCCAGCCAATCACCAGGCACACATAGACGAACAACCATCCGCGCCCACAATCACACCTAGGGAAATTTTTGAGTGTTCTATTAACCTGCCACGTATGTTTTTGGAATGTGGGAGGAAACCAGAGTACCCGGAGAAAACCCACACAGGCACAGGGAGAAAATGCAAATGCCACACAGGAAGGACTGTTGAGCACTGTGCCGACCTCAATCAATTCTGTGATATTTTTTTGAAAAGTGCATACCGACATACGGTAACTGGCTCGTCAATAAAGATATTATAATAAACCGATTGCTTCTCCCATACAAAGATGCCAGCACCTATAAGCATTAGCATGAATTCCTTTCACGCTCTGATTTTCTATGGGACTCGTCCTTCTTGTGTTCAAGGGAGATACCCTTGAAGCCTATCCCAGGTGGCACATATTGGCAAACAAAGGGTTCTCACTCACATTCAAGAAGTAGCATGATTTTGGAATGTATTGGGGGAAACTGGAAGAGCTGAAAAAAAAAACATGCAAGCGCTGGGAGCTCATGCATACGCTGCAACAAAGTGTTCTGCTGGAGAGTTGAACCCAGATGTCCTGACATTGAAGCAGACCATTTTCGAAAACGGTTGACTGATGCATCTTCTTCCTGGTTCCACAGCGGAGCCCAAAAAGCCATTTCCATAAAAACAAAGCAACAGTAGTCATGCATTTGACTTGTTTTGACTTACTTTCGAGCAACAATTTGATGTACGCCAATTAACCACGTCCAAAATAATACAGGTTGGACCGGCCAGGATTATTTTGTGCATGATCAAAGGAACCTACCACCGATTCCTTGTTCCCAAATTTTAGACTGATGCCCATCTTGATATCACCTTCCCGGTTCCACAGTGGTACGCTTCCAGCCAAGCCCTCAGAGACTTGAGCCACCCACGCAGTGACATCAATTGGAGAGATGGATGCACAAGAATTTGTCACACGCATACCTTTTATGCGCAATAGCTTTTATAGGCCGACTACATCTGCGACAAGCTATATATTTGGTGCTATGTTCTAAAATCGGCTCGCTCCTTTGGTCCCGTCGATGTGGGAAGAGAAGTGGGCGCGGTGACCTCACTGGTGTGTTTCTAATATCTTCCCAGAAATCCCTGCGGGCAGGATCATCTTGGGTGTTCTTGGGCGGACTCTGGTGTTGTTACATTTAACAGGTTCCCAGCACAGAGCAGAGGCAGGGAGGAGGAAGACGAGGAGGGGGGAGGAAAAAAAAAAAAAGAGGGCTACGCGGTGGCGAGCCCACTGCCGAGAAGCCGGCTTGACCTGGAGGAAAAAGCACCCTCTGTGCATTGGCTTGAGGGGGCGGTGAGGGGGTTGAGTTCGACACTGCCCTCTCCCTTTTCTCCCTCTAGGTGGGGAGGAGGCACGGAGCTAATGAAGCTTAAGTGAGACCAGTGTCTGGTAATGTAATATACACAAAGCCCTTGTCAGGTCTGGATCCAATAATGTGTCATTTACCACGTCTGGAAGAGATTGGCCCAGATGATCGGCGTGAACCTTTGCCCGGGTGAAGAGTGCTCCGCACTTAGCATCCTTCGGCCTGCAGGCCTACTAAATAGGCCCTCGCTTCACCTCGCTCCAACGCTAGCACCTCACCGCCCATCCCCTTGTCGAGGCTTTGGATGAGATACTTCATCCTCGACCGCACTGGAAAGTTCGTCTCAGGTGGATCGTTTTGGTCTCAGCAGAGGAGAAGCGACGCTACTGAACTGCTGCTTCTAACACCGCAGAACCAACACAATTTTTGGTTACACTCCAACCAAAGAACTTCATACACTTCATTGACCAAAGGGGAATGAACAAGTGTACTGGGAATACAGGAAGATCATCGAAAGGTTTCGGACAGAATTTTCCCACAGACCACTTCTGGATTTGAATCATGATTAACTACATACATTTGGTTAACCTGCCTTCCATACTGGGTTAGTGGTTATCAAGTCTGCGTCATTGCTCTCCATTCCTGGTTGGAGTTTGCAAGCTCTCCCTATGCATGTATCCCACATTTTAAAAACACGCATTTTAGAATCATTGAGGGCTCTACGTTGTCCTGCATCTGTCCGTACGTGCCCCGTGATAGGATGGTGAGCAGGCCGGGGTTGTGCCTTGTTTCAGCCCCAAGGTCAGCTGAGATCCAGCCAGCGCATGACAAGCGCTATTAAAAATGTATGGGGGCACTGATTGAAATTCATTATATCAAGAGCAAAGATCAACTAGAACATCTCCAGAGTAGGAGTACTTTTATTTATACAGTATTTAGGTTTATCATCATAAAGTTACTTGCACAACAGTTGGAAATCCATTCCTTAATTCCATAATTTCTTCTGGGAATTTGTATTTATTTGTTTTAGTTCAACAACTTAGAAGTCAACCAGCGCCACAGAAGGGATTGTGTTCAACTTGATTCAGCCATTATACAAGTGACAGACACAATTTTGGTCCAATGCCCTTCTGACCCTTTTCCTAACCGTTTCCATCATTTCAACAAATGCATCTGGCATGTATTTTTAATGATTCAGTGCCACACAGAAAACATTGAGTGGTAATAAAAAGTCATCCTAACTGATACCATCGCGATAACCAATTCACTTTTAAGTATAGCTTGTATCAGACAATAACACAGATTTTTTTAAATGTTTGGTGTTGCTAGTACAAATGATGTCGTGTTCGGAGTTCAGAGGGCAAGCTTGTTAAGGTTTAGGTGACGCAACTTTGTCAGCTCGTTGACATGCCACAACATGGTTTTGGTTAAAACGTCTGACTCAGTTGCAGATCAGGTTTCTCCTCACAGTAGTACAGGTATATTGCTAGCTTCTGCTCTCTTGGGGGCAGATTCAATCAGTGTTTGATCCGTAGATCATGACGGGGTGAATCTATATTACGCCATTTCAGGAATTCCAATGTTTCACAATAGAGTGATACGAGAGTAATGAAATGGGATTTGGTGCCGGCATTAGTGTTTGGGGTTTTTTTTTCTTCTAAAAATAGAAGAGATAGGGCGGGGGGGGTCTCGAGTCACAACTTGACTCAAGTCAGACTTAAGTCACCAGGTTTAGGACTTATAAAGCAAGTATCATGGCAGGATATCTGAAGATCATTAGACTTGGATTTAAGAAGTCTGCATTTGATCAAATTGTGAAAAAGAGAATTGTAACATGCAAGATTTACACTCAAAGGTAAGGGACATGGGAATTATAACACATGAAGGTCACCCAACACTATTAAATCGACAAATACAGGTTAGCTAGTCTAGCGTTACAGTTTAGCTAACTGGCACAAAGTCAAACATGAACTAAGCCTCATGCCACTTATTTGAAAACATAGCAAGGTGATTATGTGATTGCGTTCGTACAGATAACTAACGCAAGTACAGATACAAAATGCAAAGGGGCTCATGTGTGACTCAACAAGATTATTTGACTGGCCTTGGTACAACTGGCTAAGCCTAAGTCATGACGTTACTCGCCTTGCTTCAAATTTAGTGGTTGAATCAACACAACTTGTTTGATTTCTGCCACAGTAACGTGTGACTTGCTTATGACTTGCACATATGCGCCTTGCTTCCACTTCTGTACAGTAGCCCCTTCCATACTGGTCGCCCTTTGCGTAACAAATTCTCTGACTCCCAAAATGGTACCAGAGGCATATTAAAAGTGGTGAAGCGTCGCTCATGTGTAAGGAGCTGCGACCAAAGTGTAAAGATTCCCCGCCCATGTCCTTTTGTGTTGAAAGCAATTGGTGGCTGTTGCACAGATGTTGCCGTGCATCTAATTATCTGATTGTGCCACGCCACGAAGGCTTTGCAACAGGGCACGGACTGTTTCGTTCTTTCCAAAATGGACCATCCACTATGCCTCTTTTGCACCAATTTGCCGGAAAGGCATTGTGAATGGGACTAATAAAAACAACAGAGACGCTTTTTGTGTCCTTTAAAATGAAGTTTGAGATGAGACAAGTTAATGATAGAGATTTGAAGTGGACAGAGGCAGATTTCACAACCGCGACTCTGCGCTTTTATGTTGTTTACATTTCCACACGCCTAATTACCGTATCCGAATGTGCACCGCCACAAAGCCTGTATCATGCAGCAATGTCCTGTTTCAGTCTGAAAGCGACGCGATGACAACGCGCAAGTGGCCCAGTAAAAACAAGAGGAACATTTGCTTTTGTGTGTTTTAGAACGAAATTAGGGATGAGGTTAAGTCCCAACGGTGGGAAAAATAAGTCCGTTAACTGTCTTGACGCTTGGATGGAAACAGGAGTGGAGACGATTTGAAACAGACTCCATAAATAGTGATGTCATCTGATTTCCTCATTTGTGAATGAGCAAACATCCTCTCCGTTTCCTTTTAAATGGAACTGAGGATGCTATCGATAGCTATTAAGGGATTACTGAACATCAATTCTGATTAAATTCAACATTTTCTCAATAGGACAAATGACCTGGATAACAACTGACACATTTGCGTGTCATTTAGATTGTTATTAGCCATTAGCTCACACTGCTAATGACGGGGGCGTGGGGTTTTTCTTTTGTTTTTTTTCTCCAAAAAGCAGTTTATCTGCACTTGTAAGTGAGGGTGAGAGTGTGTGTGATAAGAGTGGTAATTAGAAACGCAGGGGTCGCCACTGTGGTTTGAAGAGCACAGGAAGCCTCAGGCTAGAAGGTGAGCGGGTAAGGATTTACCGCTTCTACTTCCTGGTTGGCTTCGAGGTCTCGGGCCCCAAGCCTGAGGCCCACACAGGGCGTGTGGGGCTTGGAGAGAAGAGGCCCGGACGGCAATGGTACGAGGTGAGAAATACAAATCAAGCAAGAAGACAGTTGGGAGGAGGTATTTCAACTGTTTCCCTCCCCCATGAAATGCATGTTTTTTGTTTTTTTTTAAGGGGAAGAAAATGTAAATGAGGGAATACTACATCCTTTCCCCATAGGAGCATTGTGGCTCCCTTTTGGCCTGAATAACTCTGATTTAGTGCGCTTAATAAACATGATATAGCGCTTCCAGTGATTGCTCGGACAGGCGCAGCATCACATAGATTCCCCTCACGTTAGCGTGTAGCCCTGAGAATGAAGCAGGAAACATGCGGGTTTCATTTCAGAGGGCTTCAATTACTTCAGCAGAGGACATATTTTATTTATTTAGACAAGATTATTACTAGCCACCATTCTGTCACGTGAATTCCTGCAACATGGTGTTAGCTTGCACTTAATTAGAAAACAATATCAATGATGAATATGAATTATGTTTTCAAGTAGGACAGAGAATTACACTCTCACTAGTTGCAGTGAAAAGTGTACATTAGAAATTGCCTTTAATCGCACTTCAAGCTTTTTTGCGCTGGCTGGGGTTTACTTTCGTAATATGTGGACAGCCACACATTTCTTGCAGCACACACACCCACTGTATGAAGCAGGGACTGCTTTTGATTTCATTGTCGAATATAGAAATGCTACTTATTAAAATGTTGGTCTGTTTACTTTTGGCCAAGGATATTTGAGGGTCTCCGGTGTTGTGGAATATGTTGAAAAATATGCCAAAGCATTCAAAGTGCTCAAAATTGTAAAAAGTCTCTTCCAATTTGAAATATAATGACACCTTCAATTTCCATAAGCTGAAGCCTCCTGAAAAGTGTTGGGATAAAAATTCACCTTGAAATCATGTTGCTACAATTCCACTTTATTGGGGGGGGCACTAATCTGCTTTTGTATCCTAGTAGCTGAATGAAAATGTTATATTTTTTTATTCATTTTGGTTGTTCAAGTCAACATGTCTATTTCTCAACCGGAATCTGAATTTCAATCCAGAAATGTTGGATATGTAAAATATTTGTGTGCCATTAAACTGTGATTAATTAATGACAGTGTGTACTAATGACATAATTTTCTTCATCAACCCCTGCAATACATTTTTTGTTTAGGTTTCAGCTGGAGTGTGTGTACTAATCTTCCGACATGACGTCGTACACGCTTGCATAGGCAAGTGTCACCAGTTAAATTACAATTTATTCACTTCAGCGGTCTACGGAAACGGCAAACCGGCACAACTGGATGGATTTATGACGCGTCTGTCAGCTATTCCCTGGCCTGAAATCGTCTAGCAGCACACTGCCGGCTGCGGAGAGAGGCCTGCACGCGGCCGTCCACAGCTGGCTCTTATTACGCGCCCATACAGTAGCCATTCTTTTTCACTTACCCCCTCTCTGTTTTGTGATGCTTATTAGAAATGTAACATACTGGCCCGGGAGTTTGTTACAGATTTATGTGACACAGGTGCTCGCTTAAAAAAAAAAAGAAGAAGAATGGTACTGTTGCTGGTGCACAAATTACAACAAATCTGTGTGCAATGTCATGATGACACCGCCATTTCTTTGGAAGCAGGATCTCACGAAAGCAATATACTCTTGAAGTAAAATTTTGATGCAGATCTGGGCAGAAGTGCTGACATGGGGTGTTGTTTTTTTCTCTTTTGGTCTTTTTTATTAACTTTGAAGACTACTTTAAAACCTCCGCTCTGAATGCAATGATTTGTATTGAAACATTCTGAATATGTGCAAAATTGTTTTATTGCCCATACAATTATGCAGAAAGTTCAATTTAAAAAATCTTTTAAATAAATCAAAATAAGGTGGGGGTTTTTTGTTTGTTTGTTTAAATGTGCTGAGTTCCCATTCAGTCATAATAATTTGTTACTGAATGATGAATTTGGCTTGGTGGTCATTCTTGTTAAAACAAAACAAAACGAAAAAAAATCAGTCATTTAGTTGTATTCTATTAAAATGGGGATTTGGGATTCTTTTTCATGCCTGCCATTTTGGAACAACTGGAGACGCTTGCTGGAGGACTAGCTGACTCCCAATAAAATGAATGATAATAATCCATCTGAGATGTATTGAAGGCAGGGATAACTGTTTGTAAGTGCTGTTGTGAAAGGCTTTACTCTAGCTAACTGCCCAAGATGGACCGTTGTTTTAACAACACAAATTTGCCACTGATCCATACAAATGAAAAATCTGCTCCCTTCTATAGTGATTGCAAACAATTTTTCTATATGGAATATAGATTTTGTGAAATAAAAATAAATAAATAAATTTAAAAAGTGTCATCTTGTAGCCAGTGTAACAACAAAGAGTTCCCTTGTAATGCGAGTACCAAAACGAATGAATGGACATGCAACAGTTGTGGAGAAATGTAATTTTGAGAAGAGTGCCGTGTGAGTGCGCACTGGCAGCTTTGATAATATTGTGTGAAGGCGAGTGGGTTTCCACAACTTGCTCTTGATGAACTCTGACTGGTACCCGGAGAGTCTCCTGCTCGTCTGTCAGCGCAAGATGAGCGTGAGCCTCCGGTGTGCCAACATTTTGGAGGTGGATCACGCTCACCGTGGGCATGACTGGGGTCCTGAAATGACTCCTGACTGATTCCTGGCTCACGGAAAAAAGAAACGGAAAGCATTCTGGCGAGCAGAATTGACGGGTTCATGGACCGGGCTTTGAGTCGTAAGCTTTTCTCTGTCTTCAGGTTTCACAGGCCGCTCGCTGTCAGGAGCGTCCCTCCCCTGTGCCCGTCTCGGCGCTCTCCAGTTACGTGGCATCGCACCTCCTGGTTGTTATCCCTCAGCCTCCATCCTCAGCCCCGCATGCTGAGGAGGGGACACCCAATTCCTTTCATGTGGCCCTGGCCCCGTGTTCCTCCCGCGGCTCGGGATGATCCGCGGGCAGCGGCCTGGGCTCTAGCCCTGAGTGATTGATGACGGGGTCGCCCTCGCCTCTCGCCCTCCGCAACCAACCCCCGGCTCGGCGGACAGCATAGCGTTTCATGAGCTCATCCGTGTGGCGCCCAGGAGCTGCACCTCCAACACAAGGCACCACCCGTCTCATCCCACACGACTCCCTGGGGTCCACAAAGCATGTGTGACCTGCCTTTAACCAGCCATCTGCACATGCGCCTCCGTCTCAAATGCATCGCCATTGTTTCCCAAACATTCTGTAGCTCATACTTGCACTCGGTTGGGATCTGTTTGCAGTCTCTCGTGATCATTATTTGGGCCTTTTACAACCGTTAAATCCCACTTCAATTCCACCAAGTAACAGGGGTCTTCGCTTCAGTTTCTACAGCTTCCACGTAAACCGGGTTTGCACATGAGTTGGGACCAATCGCAGCACAGCAGAAGTTCAACACAAAAGTAATTACACTGGTCAGCAGCAAATCCTAGTCACAGATGGCTTTATGTGTCCCCAAATGTATTCTTGACACTGATTTTAAAAATGTCTTGATATTTTTCTAGCACGTCAGGTTTTTGAGATATTTTCACTTTTTAGATTTTGACCTATAAAAGCTTGCGCAATACAGATGTTCATGTGTTTATAGTATATAACTATGATGTTACAGAAAAAAAATTCCAACTGCGGCAGATTCGAATTTCGTCTACTAAGTGTACTTGCATCTCTGATGGAAATAAATATTTTTGAAAAATGTTTTGACCGGTGTTATTTAAGACAAGGCCCAGTGGCTTCCTGCCTCTATCAGGATATTTAAAAAAGTATGAAAAATTAGGGCCTCACAAACAGGTTCCATGAAGGAGTCATATGGCCCTTTTTTTCCTGCCCAGCGCAAACCGCACTCTGTGTGCAGGGGTGGAGTTTTCTTTGTTTTTATATTTTGGTATATGGGCACATGTAGAAAGGGGAGTTTGTGTTGTTGTGGAAAGGAACATGGCCGACTTGTTTGCCATCCAGTGTTGTGTGTTCAGCGCAGAGAGAGGCGTGCGGTCTCCATTGCATCAAGATGTAGGAAATCACCGCGTGCATTTACGAGGAACTGCAAGATGCCCACTTGCGGATGATAGTTATCATGAAAATTTGCTTGTATAGTTGTTTGCTTCAACCACTTTGTCATTGAAACAAAATGAAATACATAAAGAGCACATATTATGCATTTATTTTGTCTCTATTTAAAATAGCATTTTTCTGACACATTTGCTTCGGAAGTGTGTGGTCTTCTGTGGCCCTCCAGTTGCATTGATGGAAAAATTGTGGGGCCCCCACCAGCATTTAAATTGCCCATCCTTGATATAGGCTCTCTCAAAATGTATCCCACTGCTTAGTGGCTCTTCATATTTGTTGAGCTACTGTATACTGAATTGGTTGTAACATGTCTAATGAACCAAAGGTAAAGAAACATCCAATTGCACCACACACAGGCATCAATTGTTCTGTACGTGACCCTGAATTGAAAAGGTTTGGCTATCCTTAATTCCTGACCTTGTATTAAAAACCTGTGAATTTACTTCCTTTTCACTACAACTTGAGCACTTTTCAGATTGGGAACCTCAGTTTTATCAGGTCAAGTCCGTGCTCTCAAGGAGATAAAACACTTGGCGTGGATGACACGAGTGTAATCCTTTTGCGAAACCCTCTCAAAGCTAACGCAAACACAGCATGTGAGTAGTTCATACCCGACGAATGACCCTGCGCCCTCTCATCCCGCCGCCTACCTCGCCTCAGGACACCAGGAGAGCTCGGTCCTCCGCTGCATGTGAGACATTCCAAGTGGCAAAGGAATCTGGTTGAAGGGCGCAGCCGTGATCACCTAATCTCTCCGAGGCGGGCAGCACCTGTCAGGGCCAGAAAAGAAAAAAAAATGCACATCAGTGACAGCGCTGTGTGGACTTGAAACATGGTCTTCTGTATCAGATGATGCAGACTTAACAGCGCTCATCGTTTTACACAGCGTGAATGATGGTTGTCCATAAAAACTGAACAGACGCACGGTCATAGCTGTGTTCTGAACTGGGAATGAAGCGGAACCTTTCCAGTCTAATGCCAACAAGGTAGGCTGTTGACTTTGAGTTTTTACAAGGGTCAATTTCTTTTTACACTTGTGTCACAGGTAATGATGTTCAAACCTGAGCTTGCGTGAGGTGCATCTGTGTCGAGGTTACAAACAGTCTGGCCGCACAGCCACGTCAGAATATGTGGTCACGTGCCGCAAGATGCTCAGTTACCAGCTTGCTGATTGTTTTACATTACAGGTGTAGAAATGCTTGTCATTCAAACATTCCGGCGTTGAAAGTTGAGAGTTTGACTACCGGTAGTTCTTTTTTTGTTTTTAATGTTAACATAAAACACATTTTTACATTTATCGTACAGTTAAGTATCTAGTGTACACCATTTCATTTAAAATGGTCTGAACAGTCACGGCAGGTTTTGTGATGGTGACACGGATCATTTTTATGGGACATTTTTGCAAGTGGAACTAATTAATGATCAACAGTTGTGTCGCCACCATGGTTTCAGGAGCACAAGAAGTGTAGCTGTTTTTACGTTTTATTTCTTCTCACACTGTGACAAGAAATTAATAATCATGGTCATGCACTGAAAAAAAAGGTGTTGAAATAAAACCATCATGATCCATATACATTTTTAAGTATAGATTGACTTAACTTGACAAAATAAAATGGAGTAAATTCAACATCCTGTTTTTTTTTTCAGTGTACATTTCTTAGTACTGTAACGGTATTTTGCTTCTTTTTATGTTTCTGTGGCACTGAAGAATGTTAGAAATTTAGCATTTGAGGCACATGTGCGTTGCAAATTTCATTCACATTATGCCATCATTAAAATGAAAGCATTTCTTGTTGATATGTTTTATTATTAACAGCAACTAAATAGCTTTGTTTTTGACAGTTAAGAATTGTGTCGACAGTTCAGTTTGATTGTGAAACATCGTATCTCAGTGTGGTTGTTTTCCCCCATTTTACAGAGGTTAACTTCCTATTACACTTTTGTGACACATAAAATGTTACTTTCAAGATTTCTTGCACAAGTATGAAAGGTTTTCTACAGCTGACACTTCATTATTTATTTCGATATGTCGAAAAATTCTCCCCAAATCCGAATGAACCAGAATAGATTGTGTTCAACCTTTGAGGTTCCAATGTGTTAAAACATAGCTTGCAATGACACAAATGCTTTAGAATTGGAGGGACCTGGGCGGATGATGTCTAATAAAGCCTCACTGCTCTGTCCATTCTCACACTTGAGAAATGCCACTTTCCTGGAAACACTGGCGAAATGACCCAATTGCTGCGAGAGCACAGTAGAGCGAGCCATCTGACCCAAATGAAACTCGATCATCTGTGTAAGAATAGAGCACCAATGAAAAGACAGCCAGTCCATGATTCCTGCCTGACAACCAATCAAATATCTCACTCAGCTGTTCATGAGGGAGCCATGTGTACATGGGGACGGCCGAAGAGAGGGCTATCAATCAGCCGGGGTTGCCCCAGTTGCCGCCCGCATCCGCGCGTGTCCGAGGCGTCGGTTATGTTTGCCACGGTGGCTCTTGGGAGCTTGTCGTCGGACGTCTTACTGTTCTTATGGTGTTTGTGACGTGTCTCGTGGCGATGAATCGCTCGCTTCACGCTCAAGTACAGTACCTGTACATCTCCAAATGTCATCTATCACACTCTGTTCTAATCGACCACTTTTAAACACCGCAGCAAGCATCAGCAACTGGACAAGTAGAGAAGATGAAAAAGCAAATGTGCTTTTTTTTTCTTCTTTTTTTTGCTTTGTGATAAAAGTGGACTGGATTTCTCTGGGACTGCGGCCAAAGGAGGTCCAGTCTTTCCTCTGGCGCAAGGTCGTTTAAACTAAACCAACCATTCCTTTTAAATCCCGTATGGCATGGGCCGCAGCCTAATGTCTGACAGAAGGAACGTTGCTTTGCATGTAGCCTGATTATTATCTACTGCCCAAATTGCAAGCAGCTGGCTTGTTCTCGGCTGACGGTCCCATAGTTTACTTCTTGAAACTTGGAATGTGGACAATTATCACTTTCACTTTCTCACAAAGACCCCTAATGCAGCTTACATAAAGAAGTCGCCTGAAAAATCTTCCTGAAAAAGGGCGTCCCGAGCCTCCGAGCGCTCAGCTCAAGCCGACAAAGAATTTGCTTTAGTGGTCCTGTTACACGCGTAGCGAGAGGTGAGACAATCCATCAAGGATGGTACCGGCATTGTTTAACCGTGACTCTTCAGCTGCCTGGCCTGTTTCTCTCTGCCTCTGTTGTGATTTAGAGGTCACCGAAAGAGGAAACCGCAGAGAGGTTAGCCAGCTAACAGTTGGACTCCCTAAAAATTTAGGGAGTTTTTGCTGCCCATCATAATCAGATTTGTCACAGTGCAAGTTATGTTCCCTGTGAGTTATGCTGTGTCTCGGTGAAACAAGACCAAATGTGGTAGTGGAGTAGGGATACTTCACCAAACAGTTTGTGCTTTGCCGAGAGGGGGAAGGAACACTCAATCAGCTGACTGTTGTTTTACTTTGGGCACACAAATGTTGCCCGATGCTACATATTATTGCAACACATGGGGCTCCCGGCTTTGCTAATCGACACCAACACTGTCATAATGACAGGAAATATTTGTATAATAAACACTTCGACGACATAAATAAAATACTTAGCTTGATTATATGTGTTCACTTTCCATCCATTTGTATGGTTGGTTCGCTTTTTAGAATGTTCTGAGATCCTCAAAAGTGATGACGAAGCATACGTTGAAGAAAGTCGATAAGTCAGGACCAGAGTGACATGAATATGTTTATTAGGGCTGAATAATTAATTGCATTTGCAACTTAATCGCAATTTGATAAAACACAATTGACACGTTACTGACTTAATCGCGAAAGTGGTACCTCTACTTACGAAATGAATTGGTTCTGGAAGGAATTTCTTAACTAGAAAAGTAGAGACGCATTTTCCATGTAAATGCCCTAATTCGTTCCAAGCCGCCCCAAAATTTTGACATAAATGTTTCCTAAAGCGTAAAAATGCATCAAAATATGTAACAAAAACATGTTAGAACTCGATTATTGCACAATAAATGTAAAAAACAAAGAATAGAGTGAAGAATAAAAATGATGGTCATTTAACTTTGAACTGCATCCTCATCGTTTTTTTTTTGCACTCGTTAGTTCATGTTGTCTCAGGGAAGTGGTTTGTGCCTGCCGTTTTGTCACGAACCGATCCAAGGACGTTTGCGTTTAACAATCCTTCAAAAATGTCCAAGGCAAACATCAGCGTAGTGAGCGATCGCCTGACTGGTGAACACTTTTTCTGGGTGATTCACTTTTACGTAAAAGTATCGCAACACCTCATGGCCTGAGGGGCCAATGACGAGGACGCTGCATAGACACATCTCTATCTAAACGCATAGACACATTCGGTAGAGGTGCCTCTCAGCCAATGCGAATAGCAGCCCATACTGTATTTTTACCTTTCGTAACTTGAAATTTCTTTCCTAACTAGAGGCAATATTTTCCTGTTGAGGCGTTTCGTAACTTGAAAATTTCGTAGGGCACTTACTTTACCACCCCCCACCCCACAAAAAACAAACTATACAATAGCTCCTCTGCTGGACGCAGAGTGGTAGTGCACTCAATTTTGATTCTTTTTTTTTTCTTTCACAACAGCTTTAATCAACGGTCCCCCAAAAGTGTCAAAAGTTAAATCTTAAAGTAACGGGTTATCATAAACAGGCATCTAATCCTAATATCCGCTCACTCTTCATGATGCACATTGGGCGGGCTACTCTAATGGAAGGTGCTGTAAGTATTTCAAGAGAGCCGAATGTGCCAAAAGAGTCAAGTTGTCTTCTTGTCAAAAGCCGGTCAGCACCTCGCAAGTGGTCGAACAGTTTAACCTATAATTGCCACAATTAAAATAATACTCATATTAACAAAGCAAAAATTGCTTCCACATGCGAGAGGAAAGAAAAACAAAAACACATGGCACGGTTTGGCCCGCAGAAGTTTGGCACCAGAGCGCTGGCACGTCACCCGTGAATGAAGCGAGCGTATGAATGAGCGACGGCGGCTCGATTTCAGAATGCCAGGCTTCTGGGGGAAAAAAGGGGGCACATGCTGCTCCCCTCAGTGCATGATGGGAAATCGTCATCATCGCACCCTGACTGCGGATGAAACAACGTCAGAGTTATATTCAACTACACCGAGGTAACAGACAAACCAATTTTTAACCTCTTAACGGATTTTTAAAATGTCAAAAGCCCATACATGACAAGAAAGAAAAAACATCCCGTGTGTGCTTACTCCTGTTCTACAGCACTGCGGTAGCATATAACCAACACAGCACAGTCGGCTCCATCTATAAACATATCTCCATGATAATCAAAGACTTCTCCCCAAACTAGATGGATCAAGACTGATCTGTGAGAGGCGAATTGGTGCAACAGGGAGGCCAGACTGCCGGACAAAACAAAGAAGAAGAAAGAGGGATGGATCATAGTTGGAGTGGAAAAAATGCTAAATGAAGCTAGGCGAACTCACATTTATAAGATCTGTGTTATAAAATCTATGTTGGGGATCATTTACTCTTCTACTCCTTGACCACTCAGAGAGAGAGAGAGAGAGAGAGAGAGAGAGATAGAGAATTTATGCTGGTTTATCTTCCATCATGAATATTGAACTGTTACATCAGGGGTGTCAAACTCATTTTTGTCACGGGCCAGATTTTAATTACAATTTCCCTTGGAGGGCCGTTACGACTGAAACCATATAAAGAAGTCAAGAATAACGGTTTATTCACCTATTGTTTAAGTTACTGGGGTTTGGTAACACGAAAATGCTTACAGTATCAGTCTTATTTATTACAAATGAGAATTTGAAATATTGGTTGAGATTTTAGCAAGCATCATGAAAGTTGACAACTTTGATTTGTTTTCGCGGGCCACATGAAATGATGTAGTAGGCCAGATCTGGCCCCCAGGCCTTGAGTTTGACACCTGTGCATTACATGAATTAAAATTACATCAGATGTATTTGTTTTTTAAGATGAGTGCCATTGACAAAATACAAAGTACTTTTATCTCCATCTGTGTTGTGTTGCGTTGCTCTGCTTATCTAAAAAGTGACTCATGAATTTGTCTCATGCCAAAAGCAAACGGAACCAGAAAATCATGGCCACGTCTTGCATGTGTTTGTGGTGACTATGGATTGTTTCTTCCTTTTCGAGACATCTTGTGGCATACAGTGAGGGTGATATATTGGGGATAACCAAAAGTCACCATTCCAAAGGCAGCCCGTGGCTCCGCCCAACTTGGTGTTGACCACTGACAAAAGGATTTGCCATTGTTCTAAAATGATCAGGTTTAAAATTTATTGTCACACCACCGCATAATGGCTCAGGATAATCTTTCAGTGGCCTCTGATGACTTTGATCAGAAGAAAGGAATCAAAATCTGTCCGATTATCAGGATATATGCCCGACTTTACATCTAAATGAAGTCAAGCTGATGGAAAATCTGGAGTCAGATCAGAAGGGGGGGATGCTAAAATTCAGCCCAATTGTTGGTATGTGTGTACCCTGCTTAAGAGGAATCAGTTCAGAGATAAAAGGTCAAGAGAGGGATTGGAGGACGAGATGGGATGTGAATACAATAATACAGTGCGTTCGTTCGATCTCACACGAGGACACTCTCCGGACACGCTGTGACGTAGCAGATAGGGGAACTACGGTAAATATTGTACATTCCAGCCCGACATGGCGTGACCTCTTTTGTATTATTTTTTTTTGCATGGAAAATTGCAGGGGTTGACATCAAAGTCAAAAGTACACAGTCCAAATCAAAATGTCAACCGTGCGCCCAATAAAAATCATTGGAGCCCTCACTCCTGTGATGAGGAGAAACACAGGAGAGTCCAAAGTCAACACAATTTTCTCCCTTTCCTCGAGACCACTCACAGGTTTTGCCCTTTTGACGCTCCGAGTCTGAGGCGCGTTGTTAAACGAGACCTCCAGCAGCATGCAGTTCCATTTTTTCTTTTTTGGCAACAGCAACCTCATGTCCAGTAAGTGCCCTCCCAGTGTCATATTGATGTAGACGCCTGCTTCAGCTTTGGGGGGAGTGATCAGAGGAGTCCCGTGGACATAATTGCACCGCTGACCCTGGACATCAGTGATTGATTTCGAGTGTGACCATGAAACGCAACAGGAGTTCTTGTACTTTTGATTTTATTGGCCACCGTGTCAGTCTGTCGGCGCACTGCGGTAGAAGAAGAAAAGAGAGAGAAAAAAAAATTCCCTCTATTGCTACACTATAAGTCTTTGTACATGCACGCTGCGGGGGAATGGACAGTGGTATAATGATACATTGGGGTTTGGTAATTGAATTCCTCTGCTATTTGGAGAGACAACAGTATACAGTGACTCTCAGCTGGCCACAACGATATGGAATGTTATACCTAAATGAGGGTCATGATAAAAGTCAATGTTGCAGAGATTATACAGACCATTATTCAACTTGATATTGAGTTGCTTTTACAGAAAGATACCTGGTCTGAAATCCCCCTTTGCTTCTTGGATCCCTTGTAAAAGAGCAGGGGTGGGTAATCTGCAGCTCGCGGGAGCATTTGTTTCAGCCTGCCATGCAAATAATGCCGTCAACTCAATTTCGGTTTGTAAATAAAGTTGACGTGATCTGGATGCGCGCGTTGTTGGCGCGGAAAGCACGGCGGGGTATGTCTGTATGTACACAACTGTAAAGGATGGTCTTACATTAATTGGAGAAGCCTTGTGTTTACCCTAGAGCAGTTGTTCTTAACTTGGGTTCGATCAAACCCAGGAGTTCGGTGAGTCTGTCTCAGGGGTTAGACGGAGCCTCTGCCATGGAGGGTATAAGACACACGCAACTCAACATGTAGATTAGTTATGACACGCCCCCTTGGCCATCATTGGCTGCAGATGATCACATGACATTGCTTGTCCAATCAGTGCTGCGGAAAATTTTGTTCTCTTAGTAGCCAAGGTGTGACTGTCGTGATAGTACGTCGTACAATTTTAAAAACATGTTTTTTTACTTTTTTCTGTTTTTAATAAATGCCTTTTTTTAATGTATATCTTGAATTTATAACAATATCTATATATTTATTTTTCACTCATGACGGGTTCGGTGAATGTGCATATTAACTGGTTGGGTTCGGTACCTCTAAAAATTTCTGCCCTAGAGAGAAAATGGGTCAGAAAGGAGAACTACATTGTCACAGCTAACGTAGCCTGCTAGTCTACTAGTTTTTTTTTATTTTTTAATTGTTGCTTGTTACAGTACATCAAAAGGAACTGAGAGTCAAATTGTGTCAACGACGATCTCGCTAGGAACGCATTTGTAGGTCTACTTTGAAGTTGCGGAGGTGTTCTAGGATGCCCCAGGGAAAACGGCTGCAGTCAAGCCCACAACAATACGAACGTTTCGAGAAGTAAGCAACGTGTGAGCTTGACTACTGATTCTGTGATGTAAAGTTTCGAACGCGAGTACCCCCTGCTGCCAACAGGTCAGCCCGTCTATCGTAGGGGTCGGGAGGGTGGGGGGACGTGATCAAGCCAGTGGGTCGCATGGACAAAGGGACCACCAACCTTGATAGATCTGACCAGTTGGGCTGTCAATCAATCCTCCGGTTTCTCAACATGTGACTTTTGTTGTACTGAAAGCATAACACATACATGTCAGCATGCATCAAATCTTTAGGTTGGATGAACCTCATCCGCTGTATCATGAAGCACAAATGCATATCCTGATGTCACACAATTTTGTGGGTCAAGCAACTGATGCACAAGTAGTTTACAATGTGCTGCTTTAAATATTAATTGACCCTTTTTTTTTATCCATACACTATTTGGTCTATTTGTGCAACAGCCCAAATAATCATTCATTACCCAGGTCACGTTTTGAGTTGAAATGCCTTTTTTTTTTTTTTTGTAGCACGGCTGTCTTTCGGCTGAAAATCATCAATACAAACCAATCATTTCTATCGTCAGGAAGTTGTTTTAAATTTGGTTTGAGACAAAATGTACAGAAGGTTGGTGCATTTGTCAAGAAAAAAATCTATTAAAATAATTTTTTTTTTTAAAACATTTTGCCACTTTTTGATTCGGAAAGAATTTTGGCTCAACTTGTGTACTGGATCTAATGAAGCCACACATGCGTATGTAATTGAACATTCATGGGAGGGGAAATCCTTTTAGCTTTTATGTATGCTTCTATGTCATGTCTTTGCGTGAAGCAGATTTGTCACACTCAATCTCATTGTCATGATTCGGTTTGGGACCAACAGGTGCCACTGCAGGGCTCTCCCTGAGCTGCACACCTGTTGGTCATTTGGCAATTAGTGCTTTAAAAGGACTCCCACCCCGAGCATTCAGTGTCGGGTCATTGTAGCTTTTGCCACTGTCATGATTGTTTGTTACTGCTGTTTGCTGCTGTCAGGTTTGTTTCGGTCATGTTTCTGCTATTGAGTTTTTATTTTCAGTCATGTGTTTTGTTTGATACTTTGGACTTTGTTTTGGACTTAGTTTTCTGTGTTTTATTAAATACAATTCGTCAAGTACACCCTGCTCCTCTCCTGCCTGCTCTTTGGGGTCCACCACCACCACGCAACGTGACACTCATCATGGATCCCCGGGACTTGATTGTTATGATGTTCATATGAATTTGAAATCAGACGTGCCAATCAAATATGCGAGTAAACAACTGTTTATTATTATTTTCAGAAGTGAACTGGTTCAACTTCATGCGGTTCAAGTGTTTTTATCCCAAATTGAAAAAAAAAAAAGATAAATGAAGCAAAACCCCAAGTTTTTTTTTTGCACATATTCTGACAATGTCAACCAAAGCCAACCATTGTTTCGCCCATCAAGAAGACGTCTTACGCTCGCTCTTGAAGGTATGGTGCAGGGGTCAACAACGATTCCCCAATGTACAAAATTCCGGTACATGGTACGTAGGAGGCGTGCAATAAAAAACTAAAAAACTGTTGATTTTGTTTTGCAAAGATTTTTGGCTCGGCATTCGTACGAGATGTTATGAAGTCGTACACGTAATGGAGTGTCCACCAAATAGGACATCTTTCAGACATTCAATATTTGTCGCACAAATTGGTGTAATTAGACATTTACGAGTGCGGGATTACAACAGAGGTTAACACCCTCCCTTTCTGCCGCCACAGAGTGCACACAGTGCAACTGGGGAAAATGTAAAACACTGGCCGCATTTTTCTCCACATTTATGCATACTGGGAGAGGAGAAAAACAGCACCGCGGTTTATAATTCCCCCGATTTCCCTGGAACGAGCGAGCAAAATGTCAACGAGGAACATAAATTCCCATTTAACGGCCTTCCCGGGAGTTGGCCACATCGTCTGGTCTTAAGGAACTCTCCGACTTTCATTAAAAGCCACATTATTCCTGGTGAAAGGAGAACAACGTCCATCTCACGGAGGCCGCCGCGTATGTGCCCTGGAATGGAGTGGCACCCGTATACGACCTTCAGATTCAGAGCACATGCAACGAAGGTGACCGGGGGTTTTCGCCACTGTCTCATCACACCTTCCTAAATGGTTCGTCTTGTGCAAGCATTGCTGTTGAGTGTGTTTTATGTGCTGTCGGAGCTTGCTACATAAGGCTTCGTCCACACGTGCAGAGTACGGGTTTGAAAAGAAGGAACCCTCCTAATGGTAGGTTAGGAGGCAATGCATTCAGAAACTGTGGAGCACACTGCAAACATAGGTGGCGCTATAGTTCCGAACAGTACGTCCAGTTCACTGAGGTGGAAGAATCTTCGGAAAAATTAATCAGAGGGCAAATGAACACTTTCGGGGACAGCGGTTACTACAGTGGACAGTTTACCATTTTAGCAAGTTGCAGGTTGCACGAAAGGGTTAAGGATATGATTCAAAAACTAATAATAATAAAAAAGATGATCATGAAGATGCCTTCAATGATTTGATTCCTACGATGATTCAGAGGGTTTCGATGCATGCTGTTGTCACTATTTATGAAGGAATTACGATGTGATCAACCCACACGTCAGAGGAGAGCAGAATCTGTCTGCCTGCACCTCGATCAAATTCACTACAATAGCGTGACGAGCCCTGCGCGTCACAACTTCGACCTGCACACCTCACACCATGGAGTGAGTGTCTGTCCATCCACCCACCCACTTTCTGATCCACTTATCATCACTGATGATGAGCCTATCCCAGCTGTCTTTGGGCAGCAGGCGGGGGGGCACCCTGAACCGGTTGCCAGCCAATCGCAAGGTACACAGAGACGAACAACCGTCCATGCTCACACTCACACCTAGGGACAATTTAGAGCATAGGTGTCAAAGTCAAGGCCCGGGGGCCAGATCTGGCCCGCCGCATCATTTTATGCAGCCCGCGAGAGCAAATCAAGCATGTCAACTTCCTTGATGCTTGCTAAAATCTGAACCAAAATTTCAAATTGTCATATCCGATCTAAAACAACAGTTGTTGGAACAAGCCATTATTCTTGACATCTGATTTCAAAACAAGTTATCCATCAATTTGTTGTTGGCTGCGGATCTAATATGTGGAGGTGGCACAACATTGATGTGGTTTTCTAAAGTTCACAGTCATAACGGCCCTCCGAGGGGAAACCGTAATGACAATGTGGCCCGTGACAAAAATGAGTTTGACCCACTGATTTAGAGTGTTCCATTAACCTGCCATGCATCTTTTTGCAATGTGGGAGGAAACCGGAGTACCCGGAGAAAACCCACGCAGGCACAGGGAGAACATGCAAATTCCGCACAGGGAGGCTGGAGCCGGCATCGAACCCTGCACCTCTGCACTGCGAGGCAGACATACTAACCAGTCGCCCACCGAGCCAACCATGAATAGGTGCTGAGGATAATCTTGTTTTGTTGTTTTGTTTTTTGACAATAAGGAAAGAAATGCTCAACTTTGCCCCAATCACTACCAAGTAGTATTTAAAAGCACGGGCGCTTTAACCAACACAAAAGCTACTGTCTCATGCTTCGCACCTGGCGGAGTTAATCCGGACTTTTGAATATGTATTTGGAGAAAGCCGAGAGGAGAGGAGAAATCCTTCAGGGAGAGGAAACGGAAGAGGGTGTCACTGTCGGTCCAAAACCTCAAACTTCAAATCATGGCATCCTTCTCAAAAATGAACAAATATATCAGAATTATACAAAGAAGTTTCTCTTAGAAAAAGACAAGCAATGCTTTATCTAGCGGAAAATATCAAAAAATAAAGAACGTAAAAATGAACGCAAGCAAGAGTGCAGCGACGTGGAGGGGAAACTTGGGAGGTGCTGGGGAGTAATTTAAACAGGCGACGGCTGTTGTGCAGACAGGAAATGAGAATGAGTCCAGTTCCTGAGATGGGACTGAATTGCAGGTTTGGGAGCCGGGCCGGTATCTGAAAGGCGCGGCTTGCGTGGCGTTGTCGAGGAGGTAACAGTAAGGTCATTGAAAGCGGCTTCTCCTTTTTCTCATCCTTTCGGGGGTTCGGCATCTCACTTCCCACATCCTTGCACGATGGTTCCGGCCGCTTTGATTCAAAGCGTGACGCTGAGGCCGGCGCTGCACTCCACCTCCCGCTGAGGCTGCT
Organism: Hippocampus mohnikei; assembly: GCA_026261675.1. Taxonomy (NCBI): domain Eukaryota; kingdom Metazoa; phylum Chordata; class Actinopteri; order Syngnathiformes; family Syngnathidae; genus Hippocampus; species Hippocampus mohnikei. The sequence goes on along the minus strand of JAKGUB010000325.1, from coordinate 20,914,420 downwards.
TGCATTAGAGCCGCTCCGCACTTTGATTTCAAGCTTCATCCGATGGAAGGAAGTCAAACGAGTCCCCCTTTTTTTTTCCTTCAATATTTCGTCAAAAACAGGATAAAAAATATGCTTACTGCAGGACTGAGACGGCCCGATGGCACTCGATCTTTTTTTCGCCCGCGGTTTTGATTTAAAACAGACACGCGGTACATAAGTCAGAGCAGCACTCATGTTAAGCGTTTCGCCGGAGGAGCACGCAAGCCTGTTCTGGATTGTGTACGAAGCGTTCATCTCGGAGGAGAAGGAGGAGTGCCAGCCCGCCAGATTACAGCAGCTAATCAGTGTGATTACGTCTGAGAGGGCAGACACCTCAGCTCGCACGCGGCCTCCCCGTGTTTATTGGCGCTCGGTGACGTTGGTGGCGGCAGGCGGGTTAGCGTGCAGATGTGTGGCCAAAAAGCACTGATAAATGAAGCATACTCATAGCACTTAATTCACTCGCTAGACGTCTCACAAGTGCACAACTGGAAGGTTTTAGCGTGATTGGAAAATATGTGGGAATCGAGTATTGAACGTAATCCCACTGGCGTTCTAACAAGAAGAACGACGTTGGACCAGCAACGAGGACTGAATGATTTTGAAGAATCAAATTACAATGTTCCCTCCACTTTGTGATTATGATTTAATATGAGATGTTTTTATTTCAAGGTCCTCGTTCCATGTTTTTAACAAACAAGTGCTACATAAATCTGTATTGCCATAAACAATAAATTTGATTGATTCTTCATCAGTACTTTGGTTGTATCGGTTCGACTTGCAGTAAAATAAAAGTAAATGAATCATGAACTATTTTAAAAGACTTGCCGTCTTTTAAATTGAACCAAAGTCTACCAAACAAGTAGCGAAAACTGAGCAATATTAGCATGGGAGGAGCACACCAGCTCCACCCAGGAAGGTCCAATCTGAGATTCAAACCCAGAACCTCCAATTGACACGCAAACTACCAGGCCACCGTGCTGCTCTTCCAATCTATGTGTTTGAGTGAATTCATTTCTCCTGTAAAAACAGCACGACACTCCTTACACTCATTGAGGCATCGACGCTGCATTGGTGGTGAAATGCAAGGCCACATGTAGCAGCCCACCCCGCCGCTCCTTTGGCGCGCAGGCAAGAAAAACAGCCACATAAGTCCTTCCAGGCCTGCTATTATAAACAGGTGTCACTTTGGTGATAAAATATGACATGTTAATTGGCCGGCGAGATGCTTTGTCGAAGCAGATTAACACATCATCGCGCCCGATTTATTTTTATTGTGCCAGCGTCATTTGGGGCAGAGGTCACAAATGTCAGTAAAGTGGTAGCATCGGAACCCTTTGCTGGGGATGGGGGGGTGGGGGGAGGGGCGTAGGACCTTGATGTCTTACTCCGCTGGATGTTGTGTTGACAGACGACATCTGTACTGTGCTGCTGCCTCTAATAGCTCGCACTGGATTGTTTTTTCTTGAACTTAATGTTTCACAAGTACCAGTAGAGTCGTGTGACCCGATGAAGGAATTGAATAATGGGTTACAGCTACGATGTTGATAAAATGACATTCTTTGGCACGCATTTTTCAATGTGCTGCACATAAAATGACAATTAAATCAATTTACAAACAAAAGAATTTAAGACCAAAGAAAGCGGGTCTAAGTTGTAGCATAGGTGATTTCCATCAAGGTGCAGACAGACTTTTTCTGCGCACCGCTGACGCGTGGTGGATCTCATCGTCTTTCATTTAATAAATCTGGCAATAACGTGCATTGAACTCTCTGAATCATTGGAGAAATTAATTCATTGAATCCATAATATAAGTGTTGCATATGTTTTCTTTAAGTCTTCCTCTAAAAGGTTCAATATATTTAGAATTGCCCTCTTTCTAGATCGTGCTAGGTTTTCCCTCGTGTAGGTTTCCCTGTCACTCTTCGATAGCTAATTACAAGCCATTCTATGTCACCGATATCGCAAAAAGCAATATTTTTTGCGTGCTTACTGTTGTCGGACGGCAATTGCAGTCGATTCCAAAAAATGTGTTTTAGATGATTATTGTGTACCGCGCAGCTGTAGATCACTCAACACGACGGCGTGCTACAAACTCAAAGTACAGAGACCCTTCATGGTGCACCACAGAGCGGGGGAGCTGACATGTAGTGGTCTCCACAGGCCTGTGCAGGCTGTGTTTATGGACACACCCGGCACTTACCGTCTGTTTCTTATAAAGACTATCAAACGGGGGGGAGCACCTGTTTCCGACACTTCCACTACTCTCACACACACACGCACGCACGCACTTGTGTTTTGCTGCTGTGTTCAAAGAGCCCTCGCAGGACACCAAACACAAATGGGACCACTTTTGGAGCCACGGGAGCAAAGTGAATACAGCTATTTGGATTAATCAGGTTTGTCATTTATACAGTACGTGACTCCCCCCACCCCCACTCTTTCCCCGCCTCCCAAATATCTTGTGATAATAATTGAGGCTTTCTGTTTGAACAAAAGCACATTAAGTTTGTTATCTGTGACATCAATGTCAGTGATGGGCAGTCAATATTGTGCTTATATTGTGAAAATATTTTCAGGAAAGCATTCATTTGTTTTTGGCATTTTTTTGTTTGGCAAATATGGCGGCGTGAATAGATATGAGTTGTGAAAACATACGTGTGAACATGATAAGGTGAAAGCCGATAGGAAGTGGATGTAGCTGTGTTATCTGCAGTGATGTGAGTAACAGAAGAGGAACACAAACAGGTGATCAACGGTTTTGTTTTGTTTTTTGTCAGTGTAACCTCTAAGGTTGAGTACAATTTGTTCCAGGATTCACGTTGAGCTTGAATTTAAACTGTCATTCAAAAGTCTGGGGTCACTTAGAAAATCCTTTTTTTGAACGACCATTTTTTTAAAAAGCTTTTCAACTTGAAAAAAACTTTAAATTAGCCATGAAGAATACAAATGAACAAACAAACAAAAAGAAACAGTTCTTTTCTTTTAGAAGTGAGCATTCTTAAATGTTTGTAACGTTTGTTTTCTTCCCATAGGTAATAATGCCACTTAAAAAAAAGTCTGTTTCGGGGCAAACTAGTGGATTCAAAATACACACCCTTAACTCTGATGACATATGGTGCACCAATGTGCACGTGCTAGTGTGGCTCTTCATATCCAGACAAAAAAATGGCCCTGTTCTTCAACAGGTACAGCCTGCTGTGTTGAATGTTCATATGACATTTTTCACAAGTCACTCACCTCAGTAAAACCATAATGGAGAAGAGTTTGGCAATGTTGTGAATAGATAAGCTAACCGTTAACCTAGCTTTTTCTTTTTTTTCCTGTTTTGTTTAATCACAGATGGCCCGATGGTCCAGTGGTTAGCGCGTCGACCTCACAGGAACCGGGTTCAATCACCGCTCCGGCCTCCCTTTGTGGCGTTTGCATGTTCTCCCCGGGCTTGCGTGGGTTTTCGCCGGGTACTCCGGTGTCCTCCCACATTCCAAAAACATGCGTGGCAGGCTGATTGAGCACTCTAAATTGTCCCTAGGTGTGAGTGTGAGCGTCTCTGTGTGCCCTGCGATTGGCTGGCAACTGATTCAAGGTGGCCCCCCCTACTACCTGAAGATGGCTAGGATAGGGTCCAGCACCCCCAGTGACCCTTGTGAGCGTAAAGCGGATCAGAAAATGAATGAATCTTTAATTACAACTGTTCTCCTTTATTTTTTCAGTGCGGATGCCTTGTGGCCTCATGCTGCCACTTCCAAGGTCAGCCTTAGTACTATGACGAACATCTTCTTCAGGGGAGAAGAATGTTGGACATTTAGTTACGTGTGTGGTGCGCTGTGTTGGTCACCTTGAGTACGCCACGTGCTTTTTTTTCTAACCTTGAGCATGTGTGTGTGTGTGTGTGTGTGTGTGTGTGTGTGTGTGTGTGTGTGTGTGTGTGTGTGTGTGTGTGTGTGTGTGTGTGTGTGTGTGTGTGTGTATATCAATCGGTGTCCTAATAATGTTTTATCATATACTGGAACATGAATAGTCCATTAGAGGGATGGGGGACATTTTTTAGTTCAAGTCCTCTCAAAAAATCCAAAATATCACAGTACTTAAATGTTTGTCTGGCTGGGCTTTCAACTTTAGAGCTTACACTCTATGCGACACCATGTCTCCAAATGTAATAATCTTTCACGCTGAGAGTTCACACAACTTTCCAGTAGTTCTCATGTGTTCTGTACATCCCCCCCAACCCACCAGGAGGAGTCACTGGCCGGTTAGCCTCCCATAAAAGTGACTTGCAAGAACCCCCCCACCACCACCCTCCAATTCAAATAAATGTACAGTACAATCGCTACACCGCAACCGGACTTAACGATGGCTCAGCAATTTTGTAGTGACAGTGGGAAGGTCACTTCAAGGTCGGGCAATGCATGCAGTCTCCCCCCTTTATGTTGGTCGACCAACGCTATATGTCGCAGTCTGAAGGCGACGCAACATGCCGCAACAGAGCACAACCTTGTCACGACGCGGGCAAAATAGGCGCTTAGCGATGTCATGTCAGCAGACCGCATTGTTTTCTCGTGTCATCTGGATGTCATCAGCTCTTTACTCGCTTTTCTCACTCGGCACCGCACAGGGTTAACGGCATGAGTCGCCCTGTGGACAATTACATGCAACGCGCATGCACGCACACACACACACACACACACACACACACACACTCAGAACCATTCAGACAAACACACATTAAGGCTGCTACAGCCATCCTCCTCCCCCCAGCCCGAGTAATGAAAACAAGATGTTTCACGCTCCCTACCATGGTACGAGTGCAGCGAGCTCCCTCCTCCGCCTCCTGACCGCAGATCCTCTATAAATACTCTTATGACTTTTTTAAATATGTGACAAAAATACATTTACGGAGAGTTTATGGGCACACACGCGGTCTGACTGAGGTGCACAAGTGACAATGAGTTGCAAGGACTAGCAAGGTGGTGTTTGAGGCGGGCATACACGCCACTTGTATATTGAAGGAAATCCGAGTGCTTCAATAAAAGAAAAAAAAAAAGACATTTACCTCCCACAAGCTGCACCTGATCAATCTGCGCAATCTCCTTACAATTGGTCACCAAATTACAGTATAAACATGCCAGATAGTGATCTTGTTTACAGCAAAAGGAAAAAAAAAAAAAAAAAAAAAAAAGCCGCCCCATCGTGGAAGCCGCAGTATTTGCCAGTTAGCAGATTGTGTTAGGATTGGCAGCAATTTTTTAGTTTGTGGTGGATCTAAATGTCGTCCACTTTTACACTTGCTCTAGTCTACCATAAACCAAATGCGAGAAATTAAGCAGAGGTTGTTCTGGTTCATCCAAATTGACGGGAGAAATAATGAAAGTAAGAGGAGTAGTAGTTGTAGAAGAAATTGAAGAATGTAAGATAACTGTTGCCTTTAATAGCTGATTGGCTAGCAGCTGTTTGATATCACTGGCCGACAATTGTTTTCCTAAATTTTGTAATCAGACATGGAAGAAAAAGAAGATTTTTGGGGGGTTCTGATTCCAACCCTGCTCTTTTTTGTTTCTTGAGCACATCAGGTTTTTATAATTATGATAAAATTCTAAAAGGTAATCGACAAATATATTTAGTAATATTTATGAAGCAAAGCTGAGGTTCAGCAAGAGTTGGAGGGTTTTTATTTCTGAACTGTCAAAGCTTTAAATTACAACACAAGGTAAAATCTGTACTGCAGTGAAAAAAGTTTTTGTTGAAGTTACTTGTTTATCATTTTATTTTTGTCATGTGGTTGGACAAAATAAAATACAATTTTAAAGTCATCTAAACAGTGATCCCTCGCTACTTCGCGATTCACTTACTGCGGATTCAGTGCATTGCGGATTTTTCAAAAATATTCATCATCAAAAAAATAAAATAAAATAGCGAAAATGCCACAAAAGGTCCGCGAGAGGCAGCGAAAGTCAGCAAAAACACTGCGAGTCACATAGACCAACATATACAGTACTACATGTATATGTTTACTGTATTTTGTTATACACTAACCTAACCTGTACATCTTATACATACATTTTATATATATATATATGTATATATATATATATATATATATATATATATATATATATATATATATATATATATATATATAGTATATATAATATTTATAAGGCCAAATTTCATGGTATACATGGATGTAGAAGTAAATGTTTGTTGTAATTAACATTACTTAATGCTAGATATATATATAAATAAATATATATATATATATATATATATATATATATATATATATATATATATATATATATATATATATATATATATATATTAGAGCTGTCAAACGATTAAAATATTTAATCTAATTAAAACTCAACTGTCATAATTAACTCAAATTAACTAAAAATTAATGATGATTACGCACGCATTTTTATCATTTCTGAATTTCCTTTTATATTTTTTGTCCTATTTTCTCCCATTTTAATGCTCTCATCAACATGGCATCATGAATCAGTTTTCTATGTCCAAAATGCAAATATTTACTGAAATAACAATTTCGATTTTCAATTTTACATGAACATTTTTCACTTGGAGCAGTTATTCACACATTATCTCTCACACAATATTACTGTCCATCAACAACAGTGAAAAAAATATTTTGTCACACAACAGCTGCTTGAACAGCTCTTTTTATGGAATCAAAACAGCGCAATATAACATTATAAAGTGCACATCTAAGGTAAACTAGTACTCGTAATGGAGGCTCTCGCTGGCAATCCGTAGTGGAGTTGTTCAGTTAATTCCGTTTTTCACGGCCCCCTGAATAAGGATTGTCGGTCAGCATGGAAGGATCTCTCGTTCTGTACTTTTTTGATCATTTATTGGAGCAATTTGCAGCAGAAGTAGTAGAAGTAGTAGTAGTAGTAGTAGTAGTTGTAACAGAAGTATCAGAAGCAGGTAATATCCTAAATTACACATAAATGCAGTAAAAAATGTATATATCTATCTTTCTGCATCACAATGTAAATATTGACATTAATTAATACCTTTATTTAACAATACGTTTAATAAATAATTTAATGAACCCTGATTTCACTATGTATCAATATCGTCATCATTATTCATTGTTTTAAACATAAGAAACCATACAACATAAACGTATCAAGTCGAATCGAACAAAAGAACTACAAGTCCCAAGAGTCAAACCCGGAAGTGGAGCGCCGGCATGATTAACCCCATCTGCAACGCAATTTACTTCGTTTAAACGTCAGATTGCAGACGGACAAACGTGACAACTATGCAAAAATGAGCTAAATAAAGACACCCCTGTTCTAGCAACATTTTAGCCCACGCTGTTTAAATTGCCGATTGCGAACGGTAACTGACTGTGATTGCATAGCGATGCGGCAAACAAAGCAAGCGATCATGACCGAATCTAAAAGGTAACTTTACACATCTGACTTGATAAGAAGCACTCGCGTAGCTTAACATTGAGCCATGCCGACGACGAAGCGAGTGTATTCACTCACGAAACAAAACGCTATTTATACGGCGAACATCACCTGTCAGTGGCAGCCCCGCCCCTCTTAAAGCGCCAGGTCAATCCAACAGGAGTTGTTCGATGCAATGCGAATGATTTCAGCTTGAGTGGAGCTGTGGACAATGTTGACAGGCTTGCATGCAGTAGCCATATATTTAGCTATGGCTTCAGCAAATTTGTTCGTCGTGTCATCCATTTTCTTCGCTTTGAAATGATCCATAGCTGTCTGTCTGAGACGAGGGGGTGGAGTACGAACGTCAGCTGTACGCTTGGCCATTAAGTGGTATTTCAGACTCGACGAGCAATGATGATAGCTCGGTTTACGACTGCAAAACATACAGGTAACTTTGGTCTTGTCAGTGGAACAATCTGGCAACTTTTTAAAAGTAAACTTTCCATTCATGAGCTATTTAAGTATCCGTTTTCGGTGTCTTGCGCTGGCAAAACAAACGTGCGTGAACCTGTGCAGCGCTTGATGTTTTGTGTCTGGTTTATTTATAGAGCAACGTAACATCCGCCAGTGACGTCTGCCGCGTTAATCTCGCGAAAAATTTTTGATCCCGATAAAATTCATTTAAATTAATGCCAATAAAAACGCCGCTAAACTGACAGCTCTAATATATATATATATATATATATATATATATATATATATATATATATACACATATATACACACATCATACACATGTACATATACTTGTACATCCATCGGTTCTTACTTGCGGATTTTCCTCTTTCGCGGGGGGTTCTGGTCCCCATTAACCACGATAAGCGAGGAATCACTGTACATCGAGGGTGGCCTCACAGTTCAGAGGTGCAGGGTTCGATTCCGGCCCCAGGCTTCCTGTTTAGAGTTTGCATGTTCTCCCCATGCCTGCCTGAGTTTTTTCTGGGTACTCCGGATTCCTCCCACATTCCACTAACATTCATGGCAGGTCGATGGAAAACTCTAAATTGTCCTAAGGTGTGATTGTGTGCGTGGATGGTTGTTCGTCTGCGTGTGCCGTGCGATTGGCTTCCGACCAATTCAGGGTGTAGTGCGCTTGCTGTCCAATGACACCTGGGATATGCTCCAGCACACCTGCGACCCTTGTGAGGGTCAAGCGGATCGGAAAATGGATGGATGAATGGATGGACTATACATCTACTGAAAAAATATATATATCTGGAGCCAAATGGTTTTATCTTAAAATATTTTAAAAACCTGAAGCGCTACCAAAAAAAATGGAAATACATCTTTTTAATACATTTTAGATACATAAAGCACGTTCTACTTAAAATTTGCTGTTTTATCGGCCTCTGCTAAAAATTCCAAAGAGGGCAGATATTGGTGTGTGTGTGTTTCACACTGTTGCAGGTTCATGTCATCAGACAGAGATAAATTTAGGGTTGGAGACCTAATAGCACACCTGCACTCATTTTAAAAGCGCCCTTGTGTTTCGTACCGCAATGGGTTAAAGGCAGAGTTGGAAACTAGTGCTTGTAAAACACAACATGACGTTGATAGAGTAGAGCACAGCAAAGGTGTCACTCAACGTTGTGGCCATGAGAGTCGAACTGCAGAGACGACAATCCAAACAAACATGACTACCGTGTAACACGTTTCACCGTGGAGCCTTGCACAAGCGCAGGGAGCCATGTCGCCTTTTATTGCAATGATAAAGTGGAGCGGCGTTCCTCCCTCCCAAGAGGAGGTGCGCGACCTCGTGAGAACACTCCGTACCTGTCGGAGGAAACCTGGCTTTGTAATTAAAGCAGACGTGTTGTTTCGCTGTTGTAACTCTCACATCCACACATGATGCTGAAAACAGACTCCCGGGCAGATAATATATGCACAACGGAAGCGGCAATAGCTTTTTCGCATGCTAAACTCTGTCGACAACAACATAGTTGATATCAAACTTACATGACAGCACTTGCTAAATCGACGGGATTTCTTACGAAAATTGCATTTTTATTGTTCTATGCACATAGTTGGGTCTCTGGAGTTCCTGCCCACCCATTAAATGTGAAATTAGAACTTGTCTCTGTATTTTTGGAAATGTGCCAATGAATGAGGTGAACATAATTTACATAACTGTCCCTACACTGAGGTGCTGCATGATGAGCTAGGCTAGGTGAAGATCCAGGGCACCAGCCTCTATTGTGTTTAAGCCTATCTTACAGAGGCACTATTATTGAGAATCACCCAAACCCCTCACGAGTACAACGCCCTGCTATCATGCCAAAGTCAAATGGTAAGCAGAGCTGCATTGAGTTTCATTGGCTATCAGGATTAGCATGAGCAACCAGTGTTCGGTTTCTCATAAGCACATACTTGAATGCGCCTTGAAGCTATCACCATGCGGCTCATGTGTCACCTTCAAACAGTTTAGTCCTGAAGTGCTGCCAAAGTTGAAGGAAATGGAAGGATGGCTTGATGGACAATGACGATTTCAGTGATAATTTTACAGTTTGAGCCCTGCGAGTCCCAGGGACTCGCTGATCAGAAAAGTAGGAGTCCCGTTATGCATTTAGAGAGTCCCAAATTTTGAATTCTGAAATGGTTTATTTATTCAATTGCAAATGATAATAACATAAACAACAACAACATACATTGATAATAGGTTTAGTTCTTATAAACAAATGCTGCAAAAATGTGAATAATTCAGGCATACAAGATTCTTATCGCAAAAAGCTATCCAACAGTAGCTGCTTCCTCTGCGATATCTCCGCAAAAAACTTTCACAACACTTGTTTTAACGTTACACGACTTGGCAATCGTCTGCTTTCCGCGCGGTGACGGCCGATCTCGCCAATCTCGTCTCGCGAGAACGGAAATCTCGTCACGCGAGATTACTTAACGCGAGATCAAAACAACAATGGCAGCGATGATCAAACTGCGATCGTTGACTGAGAAATTTCCTTGCATCCCAAAAACGCACATTATTTGGAACTGTGGGTCTGGCGGGAAAATTATGCGTCTAGGACGCGGGATGCAGAGGTAGCGAGATGGCTGCGATTTTTATAAAAGTATGCCAAAGTCAATGTTTACTGTTATCTATTATCAAGCCACCTGTTTTATATTGTGAAAAAATATACATACGGTATCCTTTGTCACCTGTATTGACACCAGACAAACATTATTAAATATATATATCAACATACACACACCACAAATATCTTAAATATGAATATATCTATCGCGTGACTATTTGCATCGACCATGCAAATGGGAGCTTACATTTTACAAGAAAATCAGCATAATGAGCAGAGATTCGACCCCAGGTGTGCGCAGTAATCATGAGTGCGCATGCGAGTGCATGCCTGTCTGTCCCTTTGCGAGCACTCGTGTGTGACGTGTGCGTGTGTGTGTGCGCATGTGCGCCGTGATTGACAGTGTTGTTTTGAAAGCTGTTTCTACACACTTTAGGTCAAGCGAGCATCTCCATTAGCTCAGTGTGGCCATTGTTGAGCGCTTCTTGACATGTTATAGCCCCCACAAGCCCACTTGTGCTATAGTCGTTGGACTCTGTCAGCGCTTCGCTATGTGTAACAGGCAATTATCCACATTGTCACTTTTGCATTCACACCTGTGACACCGAGGTCACGGAGGTCTGGTGTCACGCAAATCGTATATGCCCCTCCTCACATTCAAAGTCTTGCAGAGTAAAGGCATTACCAAGGGGCGCCGATGCAGAGAGTCGTACGTTTGATGTGATTCTGAAGTGAACATCCATACCACAACATTGCTGTTAGTTATGCCAAATGGCCAGAAGGAGATCAAGTGATAGGAGAGGCTAAAAGGAAAATAATGTCCCGCGATGCACAGTTTAAATGCAAGTATAAAATGCCGAGGATCTAAAAAGGAAAACCAGTTGGCCGTTCCTTTCTACGTGGAAATGTTATTTATTTAGTTCGTTTTTGTCTCCTTGAATCTTGTCTTTATTTTTATCCAAATACTTGAGTATTCAATTCCATTCTCAGTAGAATACCAATATATCAAGCAAGCTATTCGATAGCTGCAGATTTCATGAAAGTCTCTAGTTTTTGAAAATACAATTGTGGTCATATTTTCCTGCGTTGAAGTCCATGCAGCTCAAATTGAATTTTATACCAGTTTAAAATACATCATCTGAGAGGTCACAACAGAGTTCAAGTAAGACTCTGAATTAATGCCAGTGAGTGAATAACTGAGTCACTGATGGAAAAAATGCGTTTATTTGAGGGAAGCATTTATTTTCCCTTCAGGGGACGATGCACCAGATTTTATGTTTAAGCACAAGGTCACCTACTGTACGATATATTACACCTGCATTCATTGTTGAGGTGGCCTTGTGTTTATTACCGTGACGGGTCAAATGCAGAAGTGGAATTTTGTGCTTGTAAAACAAACATGACATTGATTGAAAGTAGAGCGTCACCATCTCAACTTTCACAACAGCTTAGTGGTGCTTTACTCCCCAACCCCCGCTCACTCCCAAGTGACAATAAACAAGGGAAAACTTCACCTCTGCCACCATACAATGGTGGAAACATAAGCGGTCAAACACTCGAGCTTGTTGCCAAAGGTTAACTTCACTTTCCCATTGTGTAAATTTCATGCATCGCATTGAAATAGAGCAGGCCTGGAAGGCAACACGTGAAGGTGACATTTGAATGCATAATATGAAAGGTGCTGAAAGATGCCTACAAGGATGGATGACAAGAATGAACACTCGCCGCCAATCACCATGGCAATATTTCACAACAAAAAAAAAGAACGTTAGTCACGGAAGGCAACATAGTCTGAATGGGTGAGTTAAAACACCTCAATGACTCTCCAAGCAGAAACTTGGCAATGTTAGGACTCATGAGTAATGCCCATCGCCAGGCCGCTGGTTCATTTAAAAGACAAGCAATAAACGGCTCGAGCCAAGGAACTTTTTGGATTTAAACAAGGTAGGAACTCCATTTCCTTTGCTTATGGGGGTCCCAGAATGGAAATAAGAAGTAATGAAAGTAGCCAGTGTTTTGTGGTCTTGCATTGAAGGTGGCACAAATGGACCAAGGCCAGAGCAATGGTGGCACTACATAACCAAATCCAGATTTCTGGTTAGAAGTTCATAAAAGTCTCTTTGATTTGAAGTGCCCTGTTCAAACTTTGACCTTCGAATAATGCCGATTTCGCCTGTGACTAAACAAAAGTTACAACCTGCGTTCTAAACATTTCCCTTCTTGGCTATGAATCTAAATCCATCCATCCATTTTCTAATCCGCTTATCCTCACGAGGATCGCGGGCGTTCCAATTGCAGGACACACAGAGACGAACAACCATTCGCGCTCACAATCACACCTCCGGACAATTTGAAGTGCCCAATCAACCTGCCATGTGTGTTTTTGTGATGCGGGAGGAAACCGGAGTACCCGGAGAAAACCCACGCAGGCACAATGAGAACATGCAACTCCACACAGGCCGGAGCCGGAATCGAACCATGCACCTCTGCAATGTGAACCCTGCACCTCTGCACTGTGAGGCCACTGTGCCGCCCTGAATCTAAAACCATCCATTGAAAAACAATAAGCCGCTAAATGTACACCGCTGTGCAAACTAGTCCCTTGCACAATCGATCATATCCTCAAAACGTCTTACGATGTTCCTGTCACAAACGAAAAATATTTTAAACCGTGCCAGAGGAGACCCATGAAAAAAAAATAGGAGAATCGTGTAAACAACCAGATGTTACGGAATGATTATGAAGAACCGCGTCACCTTGGGTTTAGTTTTCTCCGTCAGCATTTTGGTAAAGCTCATAAGGGTTTATCTGCCTGTGGTTGCTATTCTAGTCTCGCCTACCATGAAATTCGATATAGTGCGTTTATGTGGCAATTAGAAAAAGACAAGGTTGATAACAATGTTAAAAGACAAGCAATAAACATCTCAAGCGAGAAAAAAAAGTTATGGGTATAAGCAAAGTCGGACCTCCATTTCCTTTGTTTTTGGGGGGGGTCCCAGAATATAAAAACTGTTTTCTGTTTTGCATTTAATGTGGCACACATGGACTGAGGCAAGCAAAAGGGTGGCACAACTTAACAGAATCCAGATCTTAGGTTAGAAGTTCAGAGATGTGGCTTTGATTTCAAGTGGTGCATTCAAACTTTGACCTTCCAATAACTCCGACCTCGCTCGCAGCTATCCAAAAGTCGCAACCTGTGTGCTAAACATTTTCTCTGAAGTGACACATTTTTTTTAAATTCCTCTATAATCTCCATGTTTCCTCCGCTAAACCAATCCTCATGTTTACTCCTCTTGCCTCAACCCCTCTTGTCTTTTTTTTTTTTTGAAGGGAGAGGGGGGGAGTGGGGGGGACATTTCCACAGTGCTCTGAGTTCTCCCACCAAGGGGACAAAGTGTGCCTCTAGTTCACGTAGCACCTCGGGCGATGGGAGGGGAACAAGAGGTGGCTGACCAGTGACAGGGCAGCGCCGTGGACGGCGTGTGGGAGAAAATTGCAGGGTTCCCGACCTCACAGGGAAATAAGAAAAGGCTTGAGAAAATACGCAACAAACAGGAGGCAGGTCCCAGGAGGCCGATCGCAGTCACTTTCAGCTAGAGGTCCTCGTAGAGTTTCGAGTGTGAGAAATAACCTGAAGGTCACGGGACGGATCACACGGGCAGCTTGGAGACCGGCGGCCGTATTTCTTTTAAACAACTGGCAATAAAATCCATTCGGAAATGAGACCAAAAAAACATGTTGTCTGCCAACCACTGTGGTAATTTGTCATTGTTTGTGTTGTTGGCTAGTGCCATTTATTGTAAGACATTTCATTGTATAAAATCTGGAAAATAGGCTTGGCTTGATCACTAGGGGAGTGCATAAATGTGTTTCTTGGGGAATAGTAAGGTATTAAAATGTGAGCGGGAACTGAATAGCCTCCATTAATTTGATATGCACTTTTATATCGCCTCTATATGGTCATACTGGCCCGCTCTAACTGGGACATAAACAATTTCTTACATTTAGTCAGTAGCCTATTTTTGGCAGTAACAGCCAAACAGACAAAGAAGTGATCGAAGCTGACCTGGCAATTTCTCGGATTCCAAAGTACGAGAAACTGCAATCGGCAACTCAACATAGCGATACTGAAAGCTGTGGCTGGTTTTGGATGAGATATTTTGGGATTTTTGGGGAGAATGGAAATGATGGCCCTTTTCCACCATGCTTGTGCTAGTGTTAGTTCCGGTGGAGGCCAGTGCTCAGATTCGCACCAGTTCTTTCTTTTTCCACCACCGAAATTGGCTCCAGCTCTAGCTCTGGTGCTTGTAAGTGGTGCTTAAGCTGGGCCTCGTCCCCTTTACTTCAGGCTGGGCCAAAGCAAGTATGAGTTTGCGTTACCGGGATGACAACTGAGCGCGAATCCTGGGAAAAACATTCTGCCCAGGAGAGTATAGACTATAGCGGTACAGCCACATGTTGTACCTTAGATCATACCGAATCACGGATTCAACTTTGAACTTGATGTCACTTTATGGTTGTGTTTCTGTGTGGTCATGTAGATAAGGTTCATACGGGTTCTGATGGCTGCAGTGGCTTTGCTAGTCTGTTCTACCATATCATTTCTATGTTTATGTGACAGTTACACAGGAGATGACAGAAGATGAAGCTGAAAACACAGATCCGTGCATGCCGTGGCGCTGTTGCTCTGCTTCGCTTTTGGCTTTAATATGATATTGGTTCCTTGTCATTAGCTTGCAAAAATTAAGTGAATAAATAAATAAAAAGATTTGTCAGGATAGTTGCCAAGTCATGGGTGCTTTTGCCGTGGTTTTGTTTAAAGTAGCCTGGATCTTATGTAAAAGTCAGGGCAAGATCTGATTAAAGTAGGGGTGTCCTGGTCTGGTCCTCGAAAGGTCCTGTTTTCGATGTCTCCCTCCTCCAACACACCTGACTCTAGTGATCTTCAGCAAGCCTGTTAATGATCCTGACCCTTTGAATGAACGGACTTGGGCACATTTTCTGACCTATGCAGTTGACAAAAGATTTACTTGGTGGTTTAACTTCATATTTGATGGATGGGCAGACGTTCCAGAAACACAATTATTTGTATAGAGGCAATTAAAAGTCACTTTTCCACAATATGCCCCTTTTCAAGTTCTCAAAGCCATCATTAGCCACAAAGATGATATTATCTGATTGGGTCAAACTAAAGAATGGTAGCATTGACCAGCAGACACAGGCATTAGTGAGCCACAAAGGGGGTAAAGAACAAGTCATCCGTCTGGGTGCAGAGTCGGAGGACGTCACAGGGTCGAAAGACAAATTTTGCCATGGGCAAAAATGAGACAGTAGCATGATGGATGTTCTCCGGCCTCTAATGAAGTTCCTGTCTCGTACCAGGCTGCAGTGAGGGGAAACAAAAACGAAGGGATCTTAGAGAGGCTTCTTGGGGTGGGCTGAAGGGCTGGTGGGAGCGCTGAGTTATCTCATGCTAACTTAGTTAGCTGATCGGCTCCAGGGATACAGGAGACGGGTCAAGACCCCAACCAACGTCCCCCAAGGGACCGAGAAGTCCACATTCCTGACAGACTCGCGAGACCCTCCTCCCTTGGAATGGTGGCAGGGGGTGAGAGAGTGACAGAGCAGAGGAAAACGGTGAGAGAAAGATTCATGTCCTTTCCATTTTGCCTCCTCGCAGAACAATGAATGCACAAACGCGCTCTTCTCATCGCTTCCACATTTTCCAAGCCGTCAAACTCAAGACATCATCGGTGACTCATAAACTCACACTGACCTATGCACCACTCATTCCTGCCGTTATTTATGAAATATTTTTTGGGCAGCCTTTCTAAAATAGCCTCTCGCACTCTCTCTCTCTCTCTCTCTCCCCACTACTCCCCTTGGCGAAGTCATTTCCAGTACAGCGGCGGCTGGCGCCTGCGGAAGTCTGAGGAGAAGAAGGAATTCTTACAAGTTGTTTGGCTGACGGCCACCGCAATAGCGATGTGAGCGAGTCAACTTTATCGCTTACATGTGCATGCAAAAAAAAATCGGCATAACATGTAGCTGTGTTTTTGCGAGATGCAGCCTATGGAGAACTTTATGAAGTTGCACCAGATCCAGTGACAGTGATAATCATATTTTTCATCCATCTTGTCCAAAACCTTTTGAGGACTGATAGCAGCGCTGGGCTGAGAGCCTACGACTGCCTCCGCTTATGATTTGTGTCCCGAATATGAGCATGTAAAAAGTTGCCTCACTCCCACATTGTCAAAAGTTGGCTTCATTTCTGTGACTCTTTGTAAGAGTCTGTGTGAATTCCTGGAGGATTTGTTGTTTGGACCTGTTTCCAAAAAAGATCAGACGTGATGCTATGTTCGTATACAGGATGATGTTTGGGGAACGCCAACAACAACAGATGGGTTTCATTTTGAAAGGTGACATTAGTGGGACAGAAATGGTACCTCACAGTGTCATATTTCCATGTAAAGATTCTCTAAGATAGGCCTAAGTATATGTATGGTTATGTGATATGTTGTTCAAGAAAAAGTTTTACAATGATTTATGAACTTATGCCATGCAACTTTTGGCCTCTGTGTAATGTTGGAATCCATTGATGGCTAGCTGCTGTGGGTCTATAGGCAGGCAGGTAGGTAATACTTTCTATTTTCTAATTGCTTGAGGGAAATGATGGAACTACCCACTTGGTCCTATAGGGGCCGTCAGTGAGCTGGAAAGGCTTCCAGCTGACTTTGGGCGAAAGACAAAGTACAACCCGTACTGGCCGCCAGCCAATCGCAGAGGCACATTCACAGTCGAACCTTTCTCATTCGCGCCAATGGGCAATTTTGCATTTTCAATGCGCTAACATGAGTTTTTGGGAGAATATCGGAGAAAGTAGGCGCACAAGCAAACGGCGCACGACAAAGACCGACGTCAAAACTGTGAGGCAGACTTAGTAACCACGACTTCACAATGCTGAAAATGAAGTAGGGGTGCACAGATCACAATTTTACGGGCTGATCAATGAAAAGTCTTATTAGTAATCTCACAGCAGAAGAGGACAGGACGACTTTTTCAAATGTCTGCAGGGGGCGGTAAGATATGTGGAAAGATCGGTTATATTTTAAAGGACCACCCAATCACCAATTGAAATTGAGAAAATCAACGCTGATTACAATTCCCAGATGAGCGATGGGTGCACCCCTAACATTAGGTGAAAACAGTTTCTGGTTATCTTTTATGATGGCAAAACATCCATCACACCTCCAAATTTTGGATCAAATCCTATTGGAATTACATTTGCTATGTTTGCATGATTAAATATTCTAACGTTAAAATAAAGGATTCTGATCTGATTCATATTGGCAGCAATATACATCTGAATCTAGGAACTGCTTCGTTTATGTGGGATCTTATTATTGTACGTTGCTCCCACATTATTTAGCCCTTTGCCATCATTGCAAATAAAATAGGCGAAATACTGTTTTGTTTCATTTTGTTGCATTCATATAAACAAAAGCAGATTAGGAAGCCCTCTCTTTGCATTGGATTGTATGTTTAGAATCATATTTTTTAATAGCACCGGTTAAATACGAAATATGTCAAGTCTGGAGGGAATTAAGGAAGAGTGGTCTGCCCTCTGATTAATCAATGATCTTGTTTTGATTCCTGAAAAAAAGGTAGTTATTTTTAGAGGCAGCTATTCATAGACATTGCACTGCGATGCCACTTTGTCTGACCCCACAACAAAATCCCTGCGACTCCACCCACTGCTCAGGAAGCCCAGGAGGCTCAGAGGATTTAAAACGAGAGCTTCGAGTACGTTTACTGCCAAATGTAAAGCAGCGAGATCACATATTATATTGTTGCTCACATTTTTTTTTCAAAAGTATTCCCCACACCAATGCGTGAAAGGTAAGGCATCATTTGTTTTCATGACGCCGAGCCTCTCGTAAGTAGAAAAGCAGAAGCTGAGTGCACAATCTCGCCGTTTTGCTTCACTTCACATGTCTGTCACGGTTCAGAGTCAGTTCAAGCGACGCCGACGGCGACTCCTTGCGTAGTCCGTTCTTTTGTCCGGTCTCCACTAAAAGACGTTGCCGTTCTTCACTTTGACAGCCCTCGTTCTGCTCGAGAACCCCCCTGCTTCACCATCTAGGAATGTATGGGAAATGGACTAGCTTCTTGGAATGCCACGTGCAATCACTGCCAGCCAAAAAGAAGGGAAAGAAAAAAAAAAAACTGCGGTGCATGATTCTCAATCACTCTTCAATTGTGAATTTGGCCGTTGGGGGTACGGTCACCGGGGGTAAGTAAATGTGCCATTGCCAGTAATGACACAGTGCTGTCTCTGTGCCCGCTCCACCCCCGGTCTACCCGACTCCCCTCGAATAAGCTTGGAAGCCTGCAATATCTGGCAGCAGCGGTGGGTGGAAGGGATATTCAAACTTTCACCATGGTTTAAAAATAGCCCGCCTCCTCCGAGACAAAAAAGGGAGCCCTGCTAATAATCACGGCTCTGTGCTGGCTGTCTGAAGCATCTGGTCTGCGAATGTGTCATTTTTTTAGGAGGGGCCTGGGAAACTGTAGACACCATGCTGCTTGCTGCCCAGAATAAGAAGCATGGGAATAATTGAATGGACCTTTCCAACCCTCCGCCCCCTCGCTTCGTGTGGGCCACTAAACGAGCTTGTGTCCCGAATCGGATCGGCCTCCCTACCAGCATAAGTCACTCGGTGGCTCGTTTTGGCAGGAACAGATGATTTTATGGTAAGACGTTAAGAAAAGCCAAGCGACACAATCGGGTCGACAAATCATGGAGATGGGGATGGGGGTGCCAGACGGACCAGCAGAAAGACCGTAGTTCATGACACGGATGTCAAATAAAGTCACATCGACTGAATTAGAAGACTACATCATTGTTCTTGAATTTCTGTTGGCTTACGTTGTACATCCTTTGTGTGCTCGCTGCTCAATAACCAATGAGAACTTGTTTTACTGGCGAGCAGCAGTTACCTGAGCCTAACCCTTCAAAAACACTTCACCAAACATTTCCTATTCACTTTGTAGTGATGAGGACTTGTGCTGTTACTTTCCCTTCATCCACCAACTGCTGGCAATCTTAAAATAAAAACGTATGGACTCAATCCTGAGAATATATGAGGTCATGGCTTTACAGTTGAGTTCCTTTCCTTTAGCAGCAATATAACCCAAAGTCTATCAGTAATTTACATTAACGCAGTAAAGTCATAGGTGCTGTCACTATTTGTAGCAAAGACTCAAATGAAAAACAGGAAGTAAGGCTGTTAACTGAATGTGACTTCTTGTACGACATGAATACTTCTCAGTATGCAACTGTGCAAGCTAGCTCATTGCGCGCTATTCCTAATCTCAAACTATCACATGGAGCGTCCTAAACCATCGACTCCATGAAGGCATTCAGCTCAAAATCAGGTCGTTTAATCATCCAATAAACTATGAATTATAGGTATTCCGATGTAAAATATGAACGCAATGCTTTGATGGCATTTGTGAGAGTTCTCTGTCCATTGATAAACTCCTCCGATTTCCTCGAAACGAGAGAGGTGAAATGGAGCAAAAGCTGATTAGCTACTGAATCTAGTTAAACCATGTTTTAAAATCTCTGAAACCAGTTTCCAAAGCATGCACAACCACTTCAGATCAAATTCCTCCCATTCGCCTTGTTTTGAACACAATACAGTTTTAATAAACAAAGTGCTGAGAACCTTGGACAAGAATGTTGGGAGAATATGATTGACAGTAAAAGGCAATTTTTCACATAATTGACTCATATCGATGCATACAGTCAAAGTGGGTGGCAAAATTCTCTATTTCATTATGATTGTAATGCTGATTTCAATGCCATGAGGAGCATACTGTAAATGTCACTTGAACTTGTTTTTTTGTGTTCCGGCCATCTAATCATTGTCATTATTGATGCCCTGGCGTTCCTGTATGGAGTTTGCATGTTCTCCCCATGCCTGCGTGGGTTGTCTCGGGGTGCTCCAGTTTCCTCCCACATTCCCAAAACATGCATGGTAAGTTAATGGAGCACTCTGAATTGTCTGTCCGTGTGAGGGTGGATGTGAATTGTTGTTCATCTCGATCCTGGCTACTGCTCAAAGTCAGCTGAGATAGGTTCCAGCATGCCTGCGACCCTTCAAGGATCAAGGATAATACATTGGAATAGAGACAAAAGATGAACCTCATCATCACAATATTTGAATGAATCAAAAAGCCATACTGTGGCTTCGGCTTTTTTGAAGGATAGCATTCATCTTGATCACATATTTGCATCTGACAACATGATTGATGATGCTAAACAATCAGGTGTGTGTACAAAGTGGGGTTTCAAAGTTTGCTGACATCACTGTGCGGTAGCACCACAGCCTGGGAGTGACAGACTGTGAACGAGGCGCTTGATTGCTCACTGGAGCTAGGCCCACTCAGGGTAAACCCACAGCAGCACTGGCAAGAAAAGTCACAACATGCAATGGCTTAAAACATTTTTTTTTTTTTTTTAATAAATAAATAAAAACATTAGTTAACTGTACAAATGTTACTATTAAATGTACAGTATGCTGCACTGTATATTCAAAATAATTGAAGACAGGGATGTTCAAGCTATGGCTCGGGGACCATCTGTGGCCCACCATCCATTTTAAGCGGCCAAAAATGACAATTCTAATACATTTGTTTTATACACGACTCAGCTTTACAAAATAGGCAAAGATGAAAATGATATTTACAACTAACAAGTAACATTTCTCTTCATAAGACTGTGGTGAATCATGATATTTAATTTTTAAAAAGCAACTCTCTGCTCTCTATCCACGTCCAAATTGTGAAGATCCCACATGAATGATTCCAGAGTAAGTGCTTTAAAAAGGTGAGATTTCAACAGATTGCTGCTGTTTTGGTTTTTAATCTAGGGAGGGCATTCGGCTGCTGTTCAGTGCAGGGGCAGATGCTTTCTGGTGGATTAACAGGGTCTATGGCCACCCCAACATCTTCTAAAATCCTAAACTGTTTGCCTTACGGAAAGTTGTTCGGGTAGCAGTTTTTCTAAAAGCACTGCAATATATAAACAATAAGCAATTGCTTGATTGACTGATTTTTGTGTGCTTGAAAAAAATAAAATCAAAGGCACCCTTGCATTTTTCGATCTTTCCGTATGTGGTCCTTAGAGGAAAATGTTTGGACAGCCCTGACTTAAGATTTTCTAGCATTGTTCTGATAAAAACATTGCTTATAGGCATTCCACATTCACTACTCTGTCTGTTAACCACATGATACACCTTTTTGATCCCAGGTATTCAAATGAACAAGAAATTGAAGAAAACTTGGAAGCCTGGTCATTTTTTTTCCTTGACTGTATTAGGCCACCATATATTTATTTCGATGAGTTCACACGGTCATAATGCTCCCTTAGGAAAACTATAACCACCATGTGTCCAGCAATATAAATGAGTTTGACACCCATGCTCTAAAAGATTATGCCAACTGATTATCATGTGGCGTGTAGTGTGTTGAGAGATTGTTTTCCCCTCCAAATATAATAGGGGGCGCCAATCATAAATGTTAAGCCTGTTGATTATTTACGACGGCAAATCTTTATGTGAGTGCTCAACACCAAGTTCTGCCAAGCCACAGACTCCTAGAGAAGTGAAATGGAGCAAAAGCCGATTAGCTACTGAATCTAACAGTTAGCCTCGCTTATGAAGTCTCTTCCTCTACTACTACACGTAAAGGACAATTGTCAGCGGAGATATCATAATTTGTGTGGTGTTTAAAAAGAAAAAAAAATATTGTAATGTACAACAGTAGAATAATTTTCTATGGTTAAGTGAATGTCTATTAAGGGTTTAATGTGTCATGTGTGGTTAGCCTATAACTGACGGCAGAGAAGTGATTGGATTGGATAAACTTTATTGTCAAATGTACTGTATGTGTAACATACAGTACAGATGAAATTTCTTCCCTCTCAACATAAAACAAGAGGAGCCGCTGCGGGTGTCCGCGCCGCCATCAAAAGAAAAGTTAACAAAAAAAGACAAAATACAAAACAACACATGAGACACAGACAATCGTGCACTCTTAACCACTTTCCTGCATACACTTGTTGTCTGAAGCAGTTATAGATGAAAGAGGAGCGAATCAAAGTGTCCTTTTCACCAGTGGATTAAAGACGTCATGCTGCAATGTGCACACGTCTGCTACAAGCTAAACTTGAAAGCAACAAGAAGCAGTAGCATCCATTAACGAAAAAGAGATTGTCTGTCTTCTCCTGTCCCATGTAAGTCCGCTTCAATTTCAAGCCTCGACTTGTTGAGTCAACAACATCTCATCATTTGCATATTGTCATGAAATGCTACATGAACTGCATGTTCATAATTGGAAGGTCCTGACAGAGTTCCTCGTTTCTCCTCTCGGACATGTCTTGGGAGGACACTGGCAGGGGTGAGCTCCGTGTTTGTAATCGTGTATCCACTTACGAGCAATCAAAGCTCCATTACTACTGCATTTTCAGGCATTAGAGATGTCAACATTGTTAAGGCGTGTGTATTGTTTGCTCAGTCAAGGAAAATTAGAGAATGAATTCCTCTGGGCAGGAGTGGAGTGTGTTCACAAAGGGGGGTGGTTGGGTGGTAAAGTGAGGGCAGTGCACATGTGCAGGGTCAGAGGGTGGGTGTCTGTGTGCTAAGGGAGGATGGTGTGTGTGTGTGTGTGGGGGTGGGGGGGGATGCCAAATTGTGCTCAGTCACCAGTGGATCATTTTCACTGAGACAGCTGAATTGTGGGAAAAGAGGAAGCGTGGTGGCTCTGCCATTTGTTTTGCTTGTCACAACCTCCCACCCAGACGCGGCTGAGCGTGCACTGATTAAAAAGTAAAACGCACTTTTACGCACCAACGTCCTGGAAAATGTAGCCTCTGCAAACACATCTCGCCGCACAGGTATGACAGGGAAATCCTTTAATATCTGTACAAGCAAACCACGATAGCTTAATTTTATTGTGGTCATTTAGTGGATGACCCTTGACAATGTACAAACACTCCCCAATGTATTACTCATAAATCGGTCGACGCAAAAAGTTACTTTTCATAGATGTGGCAGCCAATCAAAAAGGCCATGCTGCATTACATTCTCTTTCACATTTGTGGGTATAAGAGAGGGCCACCTGGTCACCACCATTCTCAAGCTGTGCCAATACAGCATATACATTAGCCTGTAGATTGTGTTTTCCAGTAATACTTAACTACATTGATAATTATTTCTTTCTGTGGAGGAAAAAGCAAAGCGTGGGGAGTCTGTGTCATGGACATACACAAGTTAAGTCAACAAATAAAAGTAAGATCCTCGAAAAGTGTTTTCCTATCATTTTATAATTACACTGGTCAATAATGTATTTATTTTTTAATCAAAGATTCAAGAACACTTTTCTAGATGAATGTTTTGTGCTGATTCCGAAACTGCAACCATTTTTTTCTTGAGCACATTGTTGTATAAATTACAATGGTAAAAGCTTGTTTAGGTCAAACTTAAAAACAAAAATTGAAAATATCTCAATTTTGAAGTCAGCGTCAAAAACTGTTTTAATTTTGATTTTGATAAAACTCCTTAATATTTCCACTTTCAATTCTTTTTAAACAAATATCCTCTTTAATTTATAAAAGCAAACTGTTTTTTCTCAGCAATTTAGAAACCAGGGTGAAAAGAGAGCAGTAATGTAGAAAAATGGAATGTGCCATTTGTAGAGGTTAAAAAAGCAGACCAATGAAACTGCAATTACTGAGGTCGTAATGGAGATAGTACCAAGTTTATATTAGTAAGGCCTCATATTACTGTATTGCAGCAAAGTTTGCTACAATTGTGTTATTCCCAGCACTGCACTTCAATCTCGAGTCAGTAGTGGTATCGGGACAACCGAGGTGCCAGTAAAGCGGCCTATTCAACTACGGGCAGGAGGGCCAGCAGATGGAAGGCGGCCCCCGAAGCGCGGCTCAGCGGGGTCAAGTCGCCCTCCCTGCCATGCCAGTCAGCAAGGTGTGTGAACTTTTGCCTCGTCCCGCTCGCTCCGTCATGCGGCAAATGGAGCACATCAGCCACACTGTTTGGGGCGGAGGGGGTTGCTCGCAGGGGCAGGCGAACACCTCACACAGGCTTCCTTTGTGCTCGGGGCAGCGGCTTGCGTTACTCAGGCTGGGCTGGGGTGCGCCAAATTAAGGAAACGGGTGGAGTGGATTGGAGGAGCGAAGAACAGTGTTGGAGTAATTACCACGTGTGCTCATTATCATGCTCACGTTGATGAGCAGCTCAATTCTCACCGAAGGTGTCACCTGGTCCGCATTACACTGACAATGACCTGTAATAGCACCCAGGCCTCTCTGGCGGGATTTACACTGCATGGTTCAAGTGAGTGCTCTCAAAGAGCAAAATTGGAATATACGACAGGGCAGCAGAAGGAAAAAAAAGAAACGCAGCAAATGCATGGGCACTTAAATATGGTTTGAATCGCTACATTAGAGGCGTGTCCATCATTACATCAGAACAAAAAAAGTTGCTCACACACCGTTCCCAGTTGCGGAAGTTGGGGAAGTGTCAGCATAGGGCCAGCCGAGCACATTGCAACATTTCATAGTTGTAATATTTACGTATTATTGTTGTTTACTTCCGTGTTGTCACTGTCCGGCGTTTATGCTTGGGGTGTGATGATTTACTGTACATGCATGCTTTGGTGTGTATTTACTGTTAGGGTTTTAGCATGGTCGAGGAGCCAAATGCAGGGTAGCAGGAGAGATGAGGCAGTTGTGCATGATGTACTCCAACAAAAAAATAAGTATTTTCAAAAACAAAAAGCCAAACAAGGCTCGTCTAAATGGTAAACCGACTTAAATGTAGCAAACCGAGATCTATATAACAAAGAAACAAAATTCACACACCACTCCAGGACAAAAAGCAGCGCTTGTATAAACCACAAACAATGTACCATCACTGACAGAAAAAAACAGGGAATTAAATCAAGAAAACCGCAACAAGCAGGAACACTTGGACAAGACACGAGTGGCTGAGGGAGCTGATTGGTAGACGTAAAGAACTGGGTTGATGGGCACCGCGAGGAAAAATTTCAAACTAAACTGACAAGCAGAACAAGACTTGAACCATGACATGAGACAAAACTAAATAGCATCTAAACAACAACAACAAATAGTGATCATGTCATTCACATGTATTGTATTGATTATTTTGATTATTATTATTATAAAAAGCTGACATGTTATAGGAAAAAAAGTTGTTGACCAGTGTTAAAGGTAAATCCATGCTAATCTAGTCCACCTACGATGTTTCACATTATATTAGCATTAAACTAACGGATTTTTATCCAAAGAATTGTATTGGTTTGCTAAAATGCATCAATGCATTTTGTTTTATGTAACATTTGCACTGTCGACTTTAAGTGGAGATTGCAAACTGCAAAAAAAGTGACAAAAGGCACGAAGGAATACTTTTTTTTTCTTTAAGTGTGTGTTGAATGTGTGTGTTGTTTTTTTATACGCTGTGTGTCCATATGTACTTTATCTCCGGCGATAAATGGGGATTCACCGCTATGTTATAAATGGACAAATTGCATTGGACATCACTCATTCCTCTTTCTGTCTGTGAATTTTATAGAGGGTTTTTTTTTGTTTTTTACTTAGTCATTTAAACGTGTAAATGAACCACGGGGAGGCGCTTATCTGTGTCTTTATTCAGAATTGACCTTTTGCCCTTTATCCTGATACATGTGCAAAGTTTGACACAGGAGTGTTTTAACAAAAGGAAAGTTTCTCTTTGCTCACCTTGATTTTGCATTTTGAAGGCTTTTATCTGTGGTGCAATGTTGTGATTTCACAGCGTGGAAGGTCCATGGTGGCTGGATATGCAATGTCAACAACTACAACAAGGTATTTATGCATCCCCTCTTGTCCCCTGCTTTGGTGACATTTGAGTAAACAGAGCACACTGGGCAGCTCCACTTCCTGCTAATTGCAGTAAAAGAAGGCAGAGTGATCGTTAAAAAAAAAATAAATAAATAAAAAAGATTTCAAGATATGTTTACATTTTAAGAATAACTGTGGGACGTTTCTGTTCAGTGTGTCACACTGAAGTAATCCTCTTCTCCAATATATCAGTCATGAAGTGCTTGGCTATGAAGTGATGGAATGCAAGGTTCATAAAGAAGTATTAGGGCCATACTAGAAATCAAGGATTCAGTGGTAATTGTACAAAACAACAGCTGGATTTTTGTTAATTTTCTTTGGGGAGGGAATTTAAAAAAAACCCTCTTTGAAGAATACTGTAATGCTGTATTTTTGCAGGAAAAAAAAATGAGTGTTTGACTCAGTATGACTTAGATTTGTTCTTGGTTTTGCTGTTCGGTGCTTTCTACCGTCTTTATTACCGATTTGCTTTACTATTTGTTGTATATGTTAAATTGCTCCATGTACAGCACTTTGTATGCAGCGATGGCTGTTCGAAAGTGCTCTATAAACACAGTTGAGTTGAGTTTGTTAGATGAATTTCATCAAATTAGGCTACTTATTTGGAAAAAAGAAGTGAAATACATCATAAGGGGTGTTCACACGGCAAGATTTGTTTCGGCACTACACCGACACTGCGCGCGTAGAGCGTTCACACGTGCAAATTTGCTCCAGCGTAGCGCCTGAAAACAGCTTACGGATCAAATTTGATCCACCTCAGGGAGGTGGTTTAAAAATTTGCTCCAGAGCAAATGCTCGTTTGCGGGGCAGCACCGGTGTAAATTTGCACGTGTGAACGCTACAATTTGCTCAGCAGCAAATGCTCGTTTGTGGGGGGTAAGCCTCGCTGCGCATGAGAAGAGTTGATTACGTACGGCGAGAATGCGTTGCTTTCGTGCTCTGTCGAACTTCCGTCAGGTGTTTGATTAATAACGACACAAGACATGGCTGCTAACAGTAGCTCTTGGGTTATACCATCACAACTAGAACGGGGGGGCATATTCCCCAAACGTCATCTTTCCTTTTGTCGGAGACTGGACTGTTTCGGAGTTGTTTGTGTAGTTTGTTCCTTTGTTGTGTGTTCACAACCCCCCACCCGTGCCCCATAGAATTTATTTTGTGATTTCCTCTCTTGATTTTTCTGTTTGGCGCATTACATTTTAGCTTTTCTGAGTGTCATTGAACTCATCGTTGATTTACGTTTTTGGGGGCGGTCACTCTCGAGCAGAAGGCACGGAGACCGAGAAGGAGAAGGACGTGCCTGTACAGTAGTTGCTTGAGTTGTGTATACGTTTTAAAAAGAACCAACACGACAGCTCATTTGTTTTCTGTCGTTTTGCTCCGCTGCAGAAACTGCCCGTGTGAACGCAAGTGGAGCTGCGCCGACGCTGCGGCGGTGCTGCCACGCTCAGCGGCTTTGTACGTGTGAACGCTCCACAAAATTTGTTCTGGTGTAAAATATATCACAACAAAATACACCGGTGCAGCGCTGGAGCAAATGTGTGCCGTGTGAACACCCTTATAATCTACCAAATCTAGCCAACCTACGGGTGTTTCACATAATATGTTAGCATTAAGCCAGAAAGTAAAAACCCTGTCACTGTTTGGCTAAAGCCACTGAAGCTTCAAACTGATTTTTCATTTTCCGGACCTGGATTTGACACCTCTGCTGCTGGCTAACGCGAAGATAACCTGTGTATTCTTGTATTTCGCCTGCCTTGCTAGGATAGTACGAGAAGCCGTGAAAAAAACCAAAGGTTTTCATACACTGCATTGCTGGACTTTATTTGACTGACTGCTTCACAGTTGAATTTAATGCTCATTTGAACGTAGCCCGCTTTCAACCACGACATGAGCAGCTGCCCATATACAGCTCATAAGTTCTGTGTTTTCCTATGCTGTGTGTGTGTGTGGGGGGGGGTCGTTTTCTGCACTATAAAGCACACCTAAAAGCATTAAATTTTCTCAAACGCCGACAGTGCGCCTTGTAATCCGATGCGTCTTATATATGGATCAATATTCAGATTCTTGGATGTAGTATTTTAAATGGTCTGTAAAGCACTTTGTTACAGCTGCAGAGGTTGTGAAAGCACTAAATTGTGCAGGAGTTTTTTTGCCTAACTCAAATTATCCTCAAAATGAGGATAGTTCGAGCGTGTTTTTTTTTCCCCTCTCCCTCCCTCATGGTTTCTTTCTGACTTCCGGGTTGAGTGAACGCTGGCGCGTTTGGCTGCCGCTGCTCAACCCGTATTGTTTTGTATTGTATTGTTTTGTGTTTTTTGTTATTGTAAAGTGTCCTTGGGTGTCTTGAAAGGCGCTTATAAATAAAATGTATTATTATTATTATTATAAATAAATAAAGCTGTATTGTATTGTATTGTATTCACTTTAGTATAGCTCCATCTAGTGGACGCATAACGCAACCTCAGCCACTATTGTAGCTTCTAATCTATGCGCCTGATAATGCAGTGCGCCCTATATATGAAAACATTTTTAAAATAGGCCATTCATTGAAGGTGCGCCTTATACTCTGATGCACTTTATAGTGCGGAAAATACGGTACATTTTTTTCTTGTAATATGACTACTTCTCTCAAATAAAAAAAATTGTCTCATCAGATTTTACTGAATAAAAAAAAAGAAAAGGCGGGCACTGTGTATATTCTAATTAAATCAGCAAGAAGAGAGAGCATTGAAGGAAAAGGCACAGATTTTGTCAATCTCCACGATTGATTTAATTAACTGCAAATCTCACGCCGTGATCCCCGCAATCCAGTTTTTTTTTTCTTTTTTGCCGTTTTTCACCCGCTAAAAATTAAAGTTTAACTATAAATAGAGGTGGATAATGCAGTTGACCCAAGGGGTTAATTCTCTGGCTCTTGGATGCTCGCGGCCCCCCGGAGGCCCTCGCTGCGCGCTCTCCTCGGGTTACAATACCGTGAACTCGAGAAGCGGCGCAAGGAAATGAGTTCATATGGAGAAATGAAGCGAGGATTTGGTGCGCTCGGGCACCTTTGCAGGCACTCCAAAGATGAGAGGCCGGGAACAGGCTGGGCCTAAGTCCTAAGTTAAGACCCCTCGCTTTCACGCGTTCACGTCATGAGATTGCTGAGAAATGTCAAATAAAAGGAGAGAAAATGGTGGAGCTTGGTATTAAGACGTTGTTTTCCACTTTCCGCCGTGAAATAGCGCACATTCTTGGAGCACAAGTCAGGTGAAATGTTTCAATTAAGAACAGATGAAAAGACTTGTTGAGAGCAATGTCCCCGCATGCCACGCCGTCCTGCTGAATAATTGCTTCTTCACTAAATCCGCCAATGTTTTGCACAATCGCACATAGCGTTTGAACATGAAAGGCCATGGATTAGCGTCATACAGTAACGTGCGGCGCCAGAACAAATATACACCTTATTTTATGGGCCTAGCAGCTTCGGCATTAATCTTTCGACATTTGCTCAGCTAATCAAAATAGAGTTGGATAAATAGAGAAATGTGGCCTAAATACACATCCAGAAGTCAAACAGCGGATGACGCGTTGTGGCTATTTCATTAGGGTGACAATCAGGAAGTCGCGGCGCATGTGATGTATGCAACACGCTGAAAGATCACGACGCACGCCAACTCGCACAAACAAACACACGTGTCCGCAAAGTCAAACTCCACCATAAATTTACACACACACACACACACACACACACACACACACACACACACACACACACACACACACACACACAACCAAAAAGGTAGCACTGATTGCCTGAACAGCTGAGCTAAGCTGTGGTCTGGAAAGTCCATTCAAAGAGCTACTGTGGTGGAGCTTCAGAGGTAAAAGTGCATCCTCGGGGTGGGCAGTTCTGGGGAAAAAAAAAAAGGCCGCTGGAGGTTTGTTACTGTGGGCATCAAGTAACAAATCCACTCCGTCCTTTACAAAAATTAATGAGAGCGATGCTTGTATGGAACATGTTTAGCCCAGAGCTCAAATGAGCACTTCCTGTATTGCTTTGGTTAACAAAACATGCAGGCGATAGTGTAGCATCATCTCCTGTGGGAAATTTTGATGTAGACCAAAGAGTGTAAACACCAGATTTTGCCAATCTTTTATGAGGGATGGGCAACTTCAATACTGGAGCGTGCATAGGACCAAGCACACGCACTTCCTAACCAGACCAAAATGCTATTTGAAATCTCATACATGCAAAACACGTGCTCTTGATATATTTCATTTTTGCTCATACATTTCTCAACACATATTTAAACCATCCACTAAACTAAGACAACAACAAATGGTTTGAAGCAAATAAAATAACTACTTCCTCTAGGCCAGTGACTAGTTGATTATTGCACCAAATATTAAAATCACGATGCAAAAAGAAGGGCAAATAAAAAAAAGTCATCGAGCTCCACTGTGTTGCTATGAAATCTGCGGTGATGACTGCAAGTGGACAGTAACAGCTTATATCTTATGTTGGTGTTTCCAAATCTATCCACTAAGGGCTAATTATGCGATTTACTGGGATATCCATATTTTGTCTAACCCTGTTTTGCGACCAGCCTTCGGCTGTGACCACATTAGAACCAGATGTTCCCTTTGAGTGCCATTAGAAATGTATCTTTTGAGCCCCACTGTCACACAAGTTGGTCTCTGTGTACCAGGAGACAGACGGTCTCCGGTTGGTAACCGGTTCAGTCAAGGTTGATGCGGATGCAAGCGAAAAAAAAACCTTATGGTGGTGGCAGCATTCTCCAACACCAAAAGTTGTCCTTTTGGGTTTATTCTAACCGAGAAAAAGGCAAGATCGCATGGACGCAACTCACGGAAAGCAGGATGCAAAGTCTTTTGAAAGAGGTCGCAGATGCAAACATTATTCAGTCACTCTACTGATCCCGCTCCAGCAGAAATGTACACTGGGACAATTCAAGTAGCTCTCTTTCCAATTAAATGACTTAGTGGAGTTAAAGCGGTAGCTGGGCTAAACTGTGCATGTAAATCAACTAACAGATGCTCTACTTAAGCTCTCCCTCGATGCATGCTGTGCACCGATCCATTGGTGCGTGTGCGCGGGTGTGCCTTTATTGGATTAAAATAAGAGAGTGTGCATTAACTGAAGTCCCCTCCAGGGAGATTGATGCTCTTCTGTTCGGATGCATGATTTTCTGTGGCCTTCCTGACGCAACCTGGGACCCAAACCGAAGCCAGATGCAGGAGAAGCAGCAATGTGACGAGCAAGCAAATCCCTGCCAATGGAACTCACAAAGGATGCACATTTATCAAATGATCACCAAAAAGCTTTAAAAAAAAAAAGAGAAACTCCGTTGAATGGATTAAACCGTTACAGTTCTCAAGAATAACATGAACCTGAAAAGTTATTTGAAGAATGCTCGCTGTGCTGCACAGCAAGTACCTGCAGACTGTATATTCGCACTTGAACTATTAAAAAAAAAAAAAAAACATTCTGCCCGATGCGGATGATGGTCAACTCCTGGGGTGCCCAAACTTTTTTGACCTAAAAACTAATTTTCGATCAATCAACTTCCCGAGATCAGCCCGTGACCGTGCACGCGCGCATACGCACGCACTTACACACGCATGCCGTGATGAGCAACAGCCAGATGAACGAAATAGAAAAATAAAGTAGACACAAGAGTTGATGAGTTGGTGAAAAGGAAATCACTGCCTACCTTAGTGGGAGACCTGACACGAAGGGATGCGACGCACTTTTGCAGCCTTTTAGCTGTCGTAGCTCCCGCGTAACATCCAGATTGCCATTCTTTGCGAGTACAATTGGTGAATTGTACACGGAATGAACTTGGACTGATAATAATAAGAATAAAAGCTATATCCCAACAGCTCTGATCACTTGCTGCAATTGCAGACTGCTTAGCGCTACTAACTTCCGGTGACGTAGGTCACGCGCCACCGTAGGTGATCTACTTTATTTTATTTTATTTTTTTATACTTTTTGTCAAGGTGAGACAGTTAGGATGATTAGGGTGCAGTGTGCATTAAAACAAAAATATATGACTAACATGCACAGACACACACAAATGTTTGTTTGTTTGTTTGTTTGTTTGTTTGTTTGTTTGTTTGTTTGTTTGTTTGTTTCCCTATACACTCCTCCCGATCGACTTGGAACCAGTCCGCGAGCTACCGGTCGATCGCGATCAACTTTGGACACCACTGGTCTAATCCATCCAAAATGGTTGATTGTTATCATACTATCTTACACACTCCCACATAGGGAGAGGACTTTGCCTGGCCCATGTGACAATGTGTGAGTCCACTGTCTTAATTGGGTTGAACTAGTATGTATGCCAAGGGAACCACTGAGAAGAAAGATTTGTTATATATGTACTTGGAAATATTATGCTCCCCTCACTTGCTGGTTGTTACTTTCTCTCTTGCATTTTTTTTCCCATGTCACTTTAGGAAAAAGAAAAAAAAATGTATTATTCCTAAAGGATTAAACAAGATGGTGAATATGAAACAATAATGGATACTTCTCATCTTATATCATCAAGCTGCAGGTCGAGTGTCGATTCTGGCATGGCCACCACCACGTGGCTCAGCCACAAAGGCTCTATGTAGGAACCGACTTTCAAGCCTCCACTACGTCGATGTTGCTTCACGAGAGTCAACAAACTGAACATTGGTGTGCACTTCTCCCCGAGAGAAAATAACAATCAAGGAAAAAGAGCATTTTGCTCTCTCCTTCCTTTGAGCGTTTGCTCTCTGTGTGGCCTTCGAGGGAGCGGCACACACATCCTGCCTCTCAGTGTGATGCAAGGTCAGATGGTCAAAGCAAAGGAGCCAGCGGGAAGACTACAGTGTGTCCATCTGCTGACTTATCCCGTTGAGATGTGCTGCATTACACTAGAGTTGCTGTGAAAAAAAAATGTGTATACCATAGAGACTTTAGAGCCAAAAACACTCTTAATTTATGTATAATATCATCATGTATTGTCACTGAGGATTAATATAGCCGGTTTCATTCTCAACTGCAGGATCACACACGATGCCGTTGACGATTCTTCCTGGTTTTTATTTTATTTATTCATGTAGCTGTCAATCAACTGCTGATAGTTAATATTGCTGGTAAACTCGTGACAACGAAGATCAGGTTGTATGCCCGTGGCCATATTTACAGGATGTGCTTTTCTTTCATCCTGTTACGCGATGCCTCATTTTGCTCATCTGCCAACTCACAGTTCTTAAATACTGTACGCAACTGAAGTAAACAAAATGGTCCAATATGAATTAAAAAAACATTCACAAAAAAATATTCTACCAATACTTGCATATATTTAACCCTTTCATGCACCCTGTAACCTAATAACATGATAAGCTGTCCACTGTAGTAATCGCTGTCCCTGAAATGGTTAATATCTAACATTATTTTTGACACGGTAAGAAGAGCAAATTTCCCAGATTTTGAGTTTCACTCAGGTCAAAATTTACAAGGTGACTTTTATTTTTTTGTCAGGATGCTTTTAGATTGCCCATATGGGTTCCTCAGCACCAATCCTCTGGAGAGCTCAGCTGCACAGGAAGAGGAAGTGAGGAAGACATTTCAGTGTGAAGCGACACCTCGCCAGTCTAACAACTAGTCTGCAAGATGTGACGTGCGAGGAGAGGGTAGGCCCAGTGTTGTCCCTCCTGTGAGCCCTCCCTGTCTCTGGAGACAGGGAACATTTCATTAAAGGCGTCAAGATTGGTACCAGACATTTTTAAATGTTCCCCCTGCCTGACCCCTCTCACCCTGGCAGAGGTCAATGCAGCTTCTATCAATCCTATGTGCTGAAAGAGACATGCTTTTGCAGGTGTGTGTGTGTGTGTGTGTGTGTGTGTGTGTGTGTGTGTGTGTGTGTGTGTGTGTGTGTGTGTGTGTGTGTGTGTGTAGAAATTCAATCAAACGGGTGCTCCGGTAAAATCCTGTCGTGGTGGAGGTGATATAGGAACATAAACCAAAAACCAAATGGTAATCGGATATCCTGCAGAAAATTCTATCAAAAAATCGTGAATTTTGCCTGCGTGGGTTTTCTTCGGGTACTCCAGTTTCCTAGTTTCCTCCCACATTCCAAAAACAGGCATGATAAGTTAAATGGAACACTCTAAGTTGTCCCTAGGTGTGATTGTGAACGCAAGTGGATGTTTGTCTATGTGTGACCAGCGACTGGCTGGCAACCAGTTCAGGGTTTACTCCACCTGCTGCACGAAGACAGCTGGGATAGGCTCCAGCACACCCCCGACCCTTGTGAGGATATGCAGATTAAAAAAATGAATGGATGGATGGTTAGAAGGACTTAAGAGGAAAAAAAAAATCCAAATTCCAAATGATGAACTGGTTTATTGACTGGATACATTTTCGACTTTCATTTAAACCGTGCAAACCATGATTTTCTTTTCTATAAAAACAAGTGTGGTTTGAGACAAATCTCTCCCTTTTGATATTAACACTATGAGACGAAGTGGCGTCGCCATCATGGCGATTTTGTTGGCTAGAACAGCACACTTGAGTTAGCCTGCTTTGTTAAAAAGGGAACAATTGGAACAACAACTGTGTCAGGTTGTCAGGATCAAGTGTGCAGAGTCATTTACATCTGCTGCCCTTCAAAAGAAGCCGAAGGCTCTTGCTAGTGCCTATGGAGCACTTGAGCGCTGCTACTGCTCGCTAGCGCTGATAGCACTGTTGAAATTGCTCACGCTGAAGCCGCTGCTAAAGGGTCGCGGGGGTGCAGGAGCCTATGCCAGCTGACTTCAGGCGGAAGGCAGACTACACCCTGAACTGGTAGCCACTCTGAAGTCTTTATTTTTTTTGGGGGGGGGGGGTGCCCTCATTTAGCGATTGAAGGTTATTTCAGGACATCGTCATGTTGAAGTCAGTAACAACAGTTAGAAGCAAACAGCCACAATGAGAATCTGGAAGACAAATCCAATCAGCTGTTACACAGACAAATGCTGCTGGGAAATACTTTAAAAAAATACTAAGGCATTGATGTCGATATATTCTTTGGTCAGGTCAAGTTTACAGACGCTCCCCGACTTACGAACATCCGAGTTACGAACAACGGTACATACGAACATTTTTACGGGTATGTCGAAAAAGAAAAGAAAAAGTTTGATTTTGTATTTCACGCCTTTTTCCCAGTACAGGTACTGTAGTGCTTCTTTCCGCCGCTAATACCGACGTGTGGCGCTGTGAGAGCTCGCCCAGCATCCACCCCGAATCCGGCTTCCTCTGCCCAGTTGTTAAATATCTCGTGCATCCATTATTCAACATGGTTGGTGAAAAGCGAAAGGCTTCTAGTAAGAGTGGAAGTGTAAAGAAGAGGCAAGACATTTCATTTCAAATGAAAGTGGCAAGAATAAAGAAGCTCTATGCGGGTGAGAACATGGTGAGCGTTGCACTTGCATACAACATGAATCGTTCGACCATCGGTACCATTATAAACAGAAATATCGGGAGCTTCAAGCTGAAGCCGCTGCTAGTTTAGCGGGCAGCTAACCCTCGAGCCCTGAAGAACGTGACGAAAAGCTCTCTCCCCGTTATATGGATGTCAAACATATAAGCCTTAAACATACATTCCAGACAAAATATAGCACTGAAGCAACTTACGAACAAATTCACCTTACGAACGATCGTTCGGAACGTAACTCGCTCGTAAGCTGGGGAGCGTCTGTATTTTGAAGTTGGTCTCCTTACCAGTGTGTTACTGTCATGCATAATTGTTGCTCTGGTTAGCTTGACTTCTTCTTGACAGTGTACACGTAAATAAGCGGGAGGCAGACAAAATGCTCGAATTACTCGCTGATTCGTTTCAGCCCGAACAGATACATCTCCAAATGCTTCACTGTATCAAAGCGAGAACTGTTAACACGTGTCCCTGATAGAAAACACGGTTTTGGTGTGTTAAGGAAAAGTTGAGAATTGATGAGAATGTGATGGAGAATGAGAAAATCTCCAAATAAGACACATTTTTGTTTGACATGGGGATGGGGAAAGATCCATGGCTCATCGTCAGAATTTGACTGTAATTCATTTTATTCATACCGACAGTATCATGCCGACTTGCTGTCTCCCTTGCTTTGGTAAGGAATACTTTTAGTTCTGCATGAGCAAAGTCTTTTAGCGCGTGTTCTCCGCACCTCTTTTCAGTGCGCCCCTCGTGTTGAAAAGATGCCTTCTTTGTCTGGCTCTTAAGTGAGATACACGTGGTCATAAATGGCAGCTCCTGTCAGCGGCATGAACTCTACCGCCAACCTCGCAAGTGCACTGAAACGTAAAACTTGGAGTCGAGGCGCTGCAAATATTAGCCCGCCATTCTCACACGCAGCATTCCACAATACTGGACGCCGACCAAAAACAAGCTTATCGACTGTATTAAGTCATGCCTTGTTGAATTTAGAGTTTTTTGGGTTTTCCCACGCACTCGCCAACCCCATATTTAATTCGATCTCAATCAGCGGGTCCATATGTTGCAACTTTTTTTTTTTTAAGCATGGGACTTATCAAGCCGTTCCATTAATCATGCTTGTCGCCAACTCTCCCACCAGTGTCCAACAGACTCATTAGCTAACACTGAAATGTGGTAGTCATAAATCCTGTCAGGGTGGAGAGGTTGGGGTGGGGGGTGGTGCGCGTTGGTATGCGACAAGCATGGGAGAAATGACGGGCTAGAAGGAGGTGATACACCGTAGGAGGACACAACAGGAGGAGGAGGCGAGGTGTCAACAAGCCGCAGCCTCCAATCTGCAGCGCAGGTCGCTGGGCAATGGGACACTGACAGTGGGAGATGAATGGGAGGGAATTATCTACTCACTCGGCCAGATAATTGCTCCATTTGGCCCTGAGTTAGAGAATGGTTTCTAATTAGCTCCCTGCAGTCCCCTGGACCTTCACTCCTCCTCCGACCCCTACACCCCTCCCCAAAAAGAAAACACCCTCACACATGTTGGGAGGTTGAACCAACTGGGCCGCTTTGATGACACCTGAAAAAAGTCTGTGCCAGTTGGCAACCCGTCTCATTGCAGTGATTTAAATTCTCTTTAAAAGCGAAGAAAAAGTTCAGTGGAAACAGTTTGGCAGATTTGCATAAGTCCTCCTGGCCTTCAGTCTTTGCCTTATAATGTTTAAATGAAGAATTATGGTGATCAGACACACACACACACACACACACACACACACACACACACACACACACACACATTATTATTATTATTATTATTATTATTATTATTATTATTATTATTATTATTATTATTATTATTATTTGCCCTGCAAGTGGCTGGCAACCATTTCAGGGTGTACCTCACTTATTGCCTGAAGACAGCTGGGATAGGCTCTTGCATGTTCGGGACCCTAGTGAGGATAAACGGATTAAAAAAGTATTATTATTATTATTATTATTATTATTATTATTATTATTATTATTATTATTATTATTATTAATGATATTAAGATATTTCTAAATCCCAAAACATATTTATTTTTATCTAGCTTTTTCAAGCAAACCCTTTTTTTTGATAGCTGTCACATTTAAAAAAAAATTCTTTAATTGTCAAACAACATCGTATTGCAAAGAAATCATGTTTGTTTGTCTTTCATTAGTTTATACATTTATGGAAATCTATTCATGCAAGTTTCGGTCCAAATTTCAAAGTTTAAGCAAGCGTATTTCACTTTTATTCTCATTTAAAATTCTGAAATCTAAACAAGTCAGTCACCATTTGGGTAAATGTCACTTCATTAATGACAAAAAAGTGTCGCCCCTGATGCGGGGGACATGTCGCTTTAGGGATCAGCAGGAGGCCATATACAAATCACCTTCTGGAATTAGCATTGGGTTTATTTGTTCTCAACGTTTGGCGAAGCTCGCCTGCTTCCTCCAATCTCGTTTGAAAGCATTTGTACTCCCGCCCACTGTTTTCTGGGCTGCGGGTTAATGTGTATGAATCGACGTGTTGCACAGCTCATACTGGTTTAACCTTTGGATGGTTTTCTGATTTTGAGCCAGGATGATGTGGATACCTTGCATGACCTAAACATGGCACTGAAATAAAGTTGGGCCCATATTAAAGATCAAGTAAGTCTCAGAGGGGCAGATAACAGCGATGGGAGCAGTGAAAGGCGGTGACAGCTTTAGTGCACATGCCTGTGGCCCCTGCCAGGGTCCTGAATGGGGACCCTTGACATTTGGAAGCCCACGAGAGTGGCCCGAGTCTGGGCGGGGCGTTGGGGTTGAGTGGGGTTAAAGTGGGTGATGATGGCTGGTCGGATTGGAGAAGGTGGAACATATTGCGATAACCAGCAACACCAAACCGCGGGGGGCAGCCTTAAAAATGCAATGGTGGTCTTTGTCTTGTAAAATAGTTAAGATTCAAAACGTTTTAGCGTTAAAAAGTCGACAGTGGTTTCTCTTTCAACTTGCCCTCAGCGCAGAGATAAATGGGAAAGTAGTCATATGTAATCTGAATCAATCTTGTTAGCTCAGAGACATCTTGGCAATCCTGTTGAGTGAATAAGGAAGAAAGGACAGTCGGCTTTTAAGTGGCTGGTGAGGACAATTAATAGTAATTAAATAATTGATATTATTACCGGTATTTAAAATTAATTTCTTTATCTATTTGGTTTTTTTGTTTGTTTGTTTTATTACACATTAACACATTACAACACAAACACCACCCACCCTACAAAAAATAAAAAATATCTGCAAAAATCTACCATTATTTTTTTGCCGTTTTGCCAGTTATTTTCTCTGATGTACAAAGAAATACTAGAAAATTTATAAAACAGTCAAACATTCTTCCTGTAATTAATCTTTTTTGTTTTAAATGTTAAGGGAGCAAAATTCTACTAATCGCATATGTTTCGATTAATCTGCCAATTAATCGGTTATCAAAATTTAAAACCGGAACTATTGATGCTGATATTTAGCATGTAAACTTAATTTTTCATTGCATTACCATTCAGCTAGCGAGGCTAGGCATTTTAGTTTGGTTGTCCTAAAAATATGTGTAATTGTTTTTATGTTACTAGTGTTTTAAAATAAAGATATTGACAGTAATTGTGACTTTACTACTGCATTAGCATAAGTTGGAAGTTGTGCCACTATGTGCTTTTTGGGGGCGGGTACGGCGAAGCAGGTTGGGTGAGTGGCTTAAACAACTTGGGAGCGAGATAACCATTCACCTCAGAGACACCTTAGTAGTTCAAATAATCATGGCGGCTTCATGCCCTTATGGATTTTACCACGCCTGGCAGGATTTTCGGTTCATATTTTCAGATTTGTGGAATTCCATCTCATCTGTCAAGTGTTTGTTTGAAGTGATTAGCGATATCCCTCTTTGCGACCACAGGCACAGAGAGCGTAGGAGACTGCACTGGCAATAATGGGAATGGCGTCCCGGGAAAATAAACGGCAGGCAATGATCCCTGAATGCAACAGAATCCTTTGTACAAACCTCCAAGGTGTGACATATTTCACACCCTGCGTGAACTTGACAATGTTTCAGGTCGCACGGTATTTAGACTTCTTGGGATACAGTGTTCCCTCACTATATTGCAGCTCATAGTATGAGCCCCCGCTATATCGCATATTTTTAAACTTTTTTTTTACAGTCCACAGCCGAGTCTGATTTTACATTGTGCCCAAACATGCTGGGCAGAATTGAAGCCTACTTCAAAAGCTGCAACATAATTAGGAACAAGATGAAGAGGATGCCTCTTCAATTTTAATTTTTATTTTGTTTTGCCCCACAGAGTGGAGGATGCTTGTTTTATGATCTGTTTGTATGCATTGCCGTTCCGTGTGCGTTAAAACGTCTTAAGGTTTCTAACTAGCGTAACGCTCTG
Source organism: Hippocampus mohnikei (assembly GCA_026261675.1). NCBI lineage: Eukaryota > Metazoa > Chordata > Actinopteri > Syngnathiformes > Syngnathidae > Hippocampus > Hippocampus mohnikei. Next base: position 20,874,016 of record JAKGUB010000325.1, on the reverse strand, counting down.
CTGATTTCGTTTAGCAAGTCTATGGCATTTCAAATTATATGATAGCATTAAGCTATCAGACTTTTGTTACATGAAATGAAATGGTTTGGTTAGACATTTTAGTCTTTAAAAATCCAATATTTAATTATCTTTTGTCGTGTCATTTTTATAGGAAACTTTAGCTGAGAATGACAAATAAAGAGCTTGAAGCAATCACACTTATTTGGAGAACAGTGCGAGTGTGTGTAAACAGGTGCTTAAGAAAACTTGAAAAATGTGCTTTAATCAGTGTAAGTGGGTTTTAATATATTGAAATGCTTTTAAAGCATTCGGCAGATGTAAAACCTTTTTGAAAATTCTTTCTGGTCTATCTAGCTGATTTGCTGGGTCTGGAAATTATAACGTACGCGATAAACGGGGGCTCACTGTACGTGTAGACACACACACACACACACACACAAATACACACACTAAAGTTTTGGTCCAAAGCCACGGCTACATGACACCAAGACATTAGTCATTAGCTTTATTTGACAGGCAGGATTTATCCCTCTGCGTTAAATCACAATCGAGCATAAAAGTTCACCCGTGACATGTGTCTTGTTAGCTAACATTTGCACGCGCTCTCATGCGGACGCCTCCAATCCGGCCGACGACAATATAACACGGGTGCGGCGGCGGGAAGGCGGCATAAATCAGGCGGTAACGCCGGCGTTGGCGAGTTGAGAATGTGTCACGCGTCACCTCAGGGAGAAACGAGTATAGCAGAGCTCAGCAAAGTGCACGCCGCTGATAAAGCTGGATTGTCTGGCCGTAATCAGAGCCAGATGTGGTCAGGCCCTCGCCATGGTGGTCCCACCACATCTGCTGTGTCGGAGTGGGGAGGGGGGGTGCGGTGAGGGGGGCGGGGCCACAGCTGGATGACCTCTGACCCAGAGGAGGGAACCACGAGCCAAGGCTGACAGCTGCCATGGACGAGGCAGGCGACCCGCTATCATCTCCTTCACTCATGTGCTTTACGCTGCAGACGTTCTGCTCAACTCATCCACTTACATTCTTTTTTTTTTTTTTTTTTCACCTAGCACCGCATGTATTTTGTTCCAACGCTCGCAGGTCAGCTTTTTTTGCTGAAAGGAGGAAAAACGCGAACATCTGTTGCTCACTGGAATTTTCATATTACAGAGATTCAATGATAAAAACGCATAGTCAGCATGTTTATGTACACCATTTCCAGTTTTGTTTGCGCTGCTTTTTTGGCTTTTTCTAAGTTTGGTCTTGAGACAAAATGTTGAAAAGCGTCCGAAAGGCTGCGACTATGGCAGGTAAAGCGACTCTCGCACTATTTAAACGTTCACCATTAACCCAGAGGCTCACAGCCTGGTGATGGACAGCCTTGTGGTTGAGGCTGGCCCCGGGCTATTAGTAGATCATTGGAGGAGTTACTTTTCCCGTCACGTCCTCCACTTTCCTTGGGGGGGGGGGCTATATTGATGCGATTCAGCTGTTAAACTGGGAAAAGAAGATCTCTGCTGAGGTTAGACATTTACTCAGATTTCGGTCAACGAGTGTACTGATTAAAAGTCTTCAGTTTGAAGGATTTACCCATCTAGACTCCTCGTATGTATGGGTCGTTTGTAAAAGATGACAGTGACAATAATGGACTGAACCGAGAAAAATGTATTTTGTTTGCTTCAAATGATGACAACATGTACCAAACCAAAATATCCAAACATAATAATCATAAAAACCTAAAACATATCGACTGGGCTAATCAATACATTGTGCTGACCCCACGTCCCTTTTTTTTAACTGGCAGACAAAAAAATATATAACGTAACTAATTACCTCAGTTGACTATTTTTCACGATCATTGAAAGGCTAACTGTGAGCTCAATTGGACTCCATTCCGAACCAAAAAAGCCAGCAACTACTGAAATAATGTTTGGTAGATAACCAAGTCAATCAGTCCTCCCTCAAGCATCTCCAGCTGGTCCAAAATACTGCTGCTGGTCTCCTAAGTGGAGTTCATAGGAAGGAGCACATAGCTCCAATCCTGGCCTCCCTCCTCTGGCTCCACATACATTTTTAGACTTCATTTTGAGATTATTTTACAGTATTTGTCTTTAAATCATTAAATGGTCTCGCCCCTGCTTCGCTCTCTGAGCTCCTCCACCCCTACACACGTACCCCGTGCCTCAGGACGGCAGACCAAATGCTACTGGAGGTACCAAGGACTATGTGGAACCTCAGAGCGGATAGAGCGTTTTGCCAGTCCTTCCCTGTGGAATGACCTTCCGTTAAACGTTAGACAAGCTTTTCTATGTCTTTAAAGCTCATCTGAAAGCCTCAGCATGAATCTCGGCATTCTCTTCCTGTTTTATTCTGTTTACCATTTTCATGTTATTAATTTATTGTTCCACTATCTTTGTTTGCATATGTCTGATTTTTAATTTAGGCACAGCACTTTGTGTGCAGCTGCGGTTGTTTATAAAGGGCTCTATAAATAAAGTTGACTTAAAAGTGTGCACAAATGAACACTTGGTCCATCACAGACGCTCGGCCCCAAGTCACTGTATGATGAAATACGGTCACACCTTGTGTTACTGAGTGCACCATCCTCTTGGATAAATGAAGTAGTTCACTTGTAGATCGCATTTCGAATTTTTGCTAACCAAAAAAAAGAAACCCCCACCAAGGCACAGCAATGTCTGTTCCTCTGCTGTCAAATAAATAAATGTTGGAAAAATAAATGCAAAAATACAGTAAGACCTGGCATTAGTGAATTCAGTTGCTCACCAAAACAGCCAGACATGAAAGAGTTAACCGTGGAGCCCATTCTAACACTCTTGCTAACCAAGATAGCAGCACTTACTGAGCCATGTAGAAAGCCTGAAAATGTAATATTGACTTGTCCTGGCTGATGCGTGTATTTTGGTCATAAAAGTGATTCTAAAACTGCTGGCACAAATGGACAACTTACTCATCTCTGCTATAAATAAAACAAATGTCCTTACTCAAGCATAAGCGGATGTTAGGAAACCAGGCAAGTTCCACACTGAACAGGCACATTCCATACTGACTCTTTATGTCGACAGTCTGAATATGTTTTATATGTTTCACCACCCTCAAACCCACACAAATGTCAGGCACTGTCCATTAACATTACAGTCATTGCATATCTGAGCTCCTGATGGATACAGAGGGAGGGGCAGGCCTATAGCCTCACTTAACTCCCTGGACGTCAGAGCCGCCCGGTGCCTCGGCCGACGCACCTTCTTCTGCACTCAACGATGGAGCCGCCCTGAAAAAAAGACATTCATCTGTCCTCACGAGCTCCAAGATGAATGAGGCGCTGCGTGAGCTATGCTTCAGGTGCCTCATATTTTCTCCTCAGCGCCCCCTCATTTTACTACAGCGGAGGTATGCATTTATCAAGAGGGAGGCACTTAAATCACTGCTCGCAGCCAAGCTCGGAGGTTGGAATGCCAAGGCTGATATGGCTGAATACACTTGTGCATTGTGTGAGCAGGACGCTTGCTTCTCAATGTCTCATTTGAATTTGGGGCGGATTTAAAAAGTCATGTCCTTCGTCTTTTCCTGGAGAGTTTTAAATCAAAGGAACCTGAAAGCTCGAACACCAGGTCGTTTCCGCCGTATTTAGAAACAACTGGACACGGAAAATGCATTAGCCATTCCAGAGTCAGTCCCATAATCCTCCCCTACAAAAAAAATGTAACATGTTCACATTTTTCGCCGTTACCTTTTATAGAAGTGTAAACCAGAGGTTCATAAAACACATGCAGAGCGCAGATTACAGCATCCGCCTGGGAGGCGGGTCTCTTCACATAAACAGTAAACACAACTGTCATACACGCTTGCTATTGTTTTGCTCTTGATATGGACTGATTTTCCAGATTGTAGAAGGCAGGAGAGAGATGCCTTTACTGGCTAAGCTAACGTTAAGTTCCATTCATGGGTCCAGTGATTATCCCACTGGTATCCCCAAAAACGACAGGTTGAATAAATCCAAAGCGTCAAACATAAGGCCCACAGGCCAGATCTGCCTTGCCGCATTATTTGATGAGATCCGTGAGAACAAATTGCGTTCTTTAACTGAACTTCATGTTTCTTGCTAACATCTGTATCAAAACAGCAAACCATCCTCACTTTTAATAAAGTGGAGATATCGCCATTATTTTCTTTTGAAATGACCAAACCTCTTTCTAAAATAAATTGAACAGTAGTTGAACTATTTCCCTTGATTGCTGAAGGTTTTACGCTTTGCTCGAGGCGCCTTTTTCCAGAGAACGTCTGTGGGATTGTGCGACTTCAGTGATGTTCAACTTTAGCGCTTTCTCTGTATTACAAATGGCCAAAACGCCGCTTCGTAAATCTTTACCTTTGGACGCCACTTCTAAGAACCAGTGAAGTATGATTCGTGCAAAGTCCCTTACGTAAGAACTACAACACCCTGGACCACGGTAAAAGAAACGGGGGCCGCAGATAGGGAGCACAGAGGCCCCTCCTTCCAAGCTCAGGCATTTCCTTCTGGGATATTCCCCTCTTGTGACCTCAGAGGAGAAGCAGGAGGGACGGCGGAGAGGAAAAAGTGAGCGAGTCGAGCTGGTAGCGTCCGTCAGAGTCAGCCCCGGCGTAAGGGAGAGCAAGCGAGCCGGGGTGACCTTTGACGGATGTGAGTGACAGGCCGTCGGGGCGGGATGGGTTCGATGAGGAGCGGCTGGAAAAGAGGCCCTTTTTCTATTGTTCTGCGCGTGACGTGGCCTGCCACGCTTCAGCGAGGGCAGGTGCTTGAGGGTGTCAAAATAGGAAGACGGGCGCTCAGGCTTGGCCGCCGTCCATGCTCCTTTGACACATGACAAAAAGACAACACTTTCACCTCGCTACACAAAAGAATACCGCAAGTGAGATTGGGGTTAGGCAGCATGGTACCCTAGTGGCTAACATGTCTGCTTTGTGGGGGGGGGGGGGGGTTCATTTTATTCTTTATTTGAAAGGGACAATGCACACTGATGAACGCTTAGCCAGCGTGCCGAAGTTAGCATATAGCTAATTTACTGTACATAGTCCCTTGTCAAAGAAAGAAAGAAAATCCCTCAGGAGTTCACATATTTACATTTAATCACGAGCGAAATGTAAGCTTTACACGGCCGGGATTTTGGCGGTGCCCACCGATCAGTGAGTTAAAAAAAAAAAAAGATAACCGATCCTGTGAGCAGGTCTAATAAATAAACGATATGCAGGACAGACATTGGTTATTACATTTTTGATTGAAAAAAAAAAGCATGTTGTAACTCAGATATTCATATTCTAAATCAGTGGTTCTTAACCTTGTTAGAGGTACCGAACCCAACCAGTTCTTATGTACATTCTTTAGTGAAAAATAAAAATGTGATTTTTTTACAAATTCTAGACATTAAAAAAATATATATTAAAAACAGAAGTAAGTCAATAAAATTACATGGCCTAAGTATAGTTTTTTTTAATTGTATGATATACTATCACGACAGTCACACAGTGACTACTGAGCAAACTAAATTTCCCGCAGCACTGATTGGACAAGCAATGTAATGTGATCATCTGCAACCAGTGATGGCCAAGCGGGCGTGTCATAACTAATTGACATGTTGAGTCGGGTGTGTCTTAAACTCCATGGCAGAGGCTCCGTTGAACTCATGAGAACGATTCACCGAACCCCTGGGGTTCGATCGAACCCAGGTTAAGAACCACTCTTCTAAATACTGTCATTTTTGGGAGGCAGTCAGGGAGGAGTGGGGGTGTGCAGTGGACCCCTATTGATCTGCCTTGTTGCTTTAATGTACTGTATTTGGTTTGGGGTTGGTAGGGCCTTTCGTGTAAACCGCCTCCATTGCCGTGTAGTGCAGTTGCTGCTGTGTCATGTTCCATGCGCCTCGGCTGCTGTGTGAAAGCAAAACAACAACGGGCCTCAGGAACTTTTTGGCTTTACAACTAATGAACAGTTCCCGGTTATTTCGGTGTGAAAAGGCCTTCTTGGGAACGAGAAAAATAATCCCGCACTCTGCAGGCAAAATGAGCCAAGCTGTTATCAAAGCCCCCCAAGTGATTATTTTCCACAAGATTTTCCTGTCAGGATGTTATGAATGTCTCCGTGTTCGGTGGTGGCTGATAAATGGCATCGCTTTTCTGCGCTGATGTCATCCAGCAGCCTCCAGCCTCCACTTCCTCTCCGAGCAAGTGAGAGTGTGAAGGGGCTCGATGCGGCCCGATGCGGCGACACCGTCAGTCGCGCGCTTCATAATCCGCACCACATTTCTGCACAGAAGCAATAGGATCCCTCACCATTACGCTGCCTATGAGGGTCATTATTGGCGCGCTATCGATCATTCTTCATCCTCAGTATGTGCAGCATGAGGGCGGAATGTATTTGTACTGGCAGCGAAAAAGGCTTCCACTGCGGTATTGTAGGCCGCAGCATTATATTAGCCGTTCTCTCCATGCTTTGTTTGTTTTCACGGCGTGTTCAGCCATCACTCACCAAATAGATGATCGGGGTAGGACTTCCTGCAGCGCCAAGTAAGCCGTGGAATGTTCGCCCCATCGCAGCTGCGTGAAGGACGGCGGATGGAGATGTGTCACGTCGCTCGCCGTAGCCGGGGCCAAGGGGAGGCCTGTCGGGTTTTGGGCTCTCTGCGAATACCGCGGGAGAGGATAAGGGCCTGTAATAGTAGTCTTCTGAAGAAGGAGGGTCGTATCGCCGCTCAACTGCTAACGCGCACACAAACGCGTACGAGTGGACGGAATGAAACTGTGCGCTCGCTCTAATGTTACGGAGCAACTCAATGAGTTGTTGATTCCATGCTCGTTTCTGGTTAATATCCGTTGCATTTCAAACAGGAAGTTTGTAATTAGAGTGGAATTAGAGCTGACTTCCAGGTTGCTCTAATTTTCAAAATGTGAATTGAACTATTCCAGGCTCCATCCCCAAATCTTTAAGAACTGTGCGGGTGATCTCGCAACTCACATTCGAACATTCTTAAGTGTCATTACAACAGTGGGAAGTGAACTACTTTGAAGGAGAGACGGACGGACCCTCACTTTGTGGAGCGATGTAACCCGAATTTGTATGTTGCAACACATAGTAGTCCGGGGGTCTTCAATCCTGTTCCTCAAGGGCCACTGTCAGGCCTCTTTTTCAACACACCTAGTTCAAACGTTCAGATAATCGGCAAGCTTTGCAGAAGCTGGATAATGATCCTGATCATTTGAATCGGCGGTGTTGCAGCAGCGACAGATGCAAAACAGGCAGGACAGTGGCCCTCGAGGAACAGGATTGAAGATCCCTACGTTAGTCCATCACTAGGCCATAAAAAGCAAAGAAATAGTTTATTGTGTGGGAAATCCGTACACCAAGGAGCTATTGTATTTTGTTTTCTGAGACGAGTCTCTTCAAATGAGACCTAAACCCAACTAACTTGCATTGTACAGTTTGTTGATTGAGGCTTATTGTCAACATGATATACTGAGCAAGTACTGCTATCATGGCTATGCTGGACTGGTCTTAAACTGGGTTTAAAAACAAGGGGGTCTACTGTATTCCTTCATTTAAGCAAGCTCATCCGCCAACAGAACAGGAAATTTTGACTTTGAATTCCTATACCAAGTGAGAAAATCTAGACTCAAAAACATCCACCAATGGCTTAAAACTAGTTTAATCAAACTAGCTACACCCATATAGAATAAATGGAATTTCTTTGGTTTAGGTTATTTTTCTGTTTACTTTTTAAAATATTAATTCAGAAAAATTTTGAAGAAAGAGCAAAAAATCTAAAAACATGCATCTCCGGGTGCCAAATTGCGAGTACGCAGGGATCGACTTTACTTTCAAGTTGTAATGTCACCAATCACCACTAGATGGCAGGCATGGCTATGTTGCACCTGCACCAGGTTTTATATTATCTTATACTACACCGTGGGTAGGCGTAATCATTTATTAGCAGATTTGGAACGATATGCAGGACAAACATTGGACCTCAGAAATATCACATTTTTGAGTGGGGGGAAAAATGCACAAGATGCATTTAATGTGGGTTTGTTGTCCAACAATTTTGTACCGTCCTTGAATGGCAATCTTTGTGGCAGACAGCCCTGGAAATACACTGGAGATTTAAAAAAAAAAAAAAACTGTCTGTGGAACTTTTATCAGTGATTCAGCACTTGATGAATGTATGATGAAAAATGAAACATAGTAAGAGCATGTATTTTTTTCTTTTCTGCATTGGAAAGGATCCCATTGAGTTTAGAGAAGACAATATCAACTCAAGAAGTAACATTGTCAGACGCCCGCCGACAGCAGTGCATCTAAATACGTTTTTGTGTCAGTCGCACGAAAAGGCTGGGCAGCAAGTTAGCCTGCGGGTGATTGTTCCCGGACTGCGCCGTTGACGGACGACGTCGCCGATTCGCTTGCACTTCCTGTCGAGACCCAGACAGTCCGCTTCTGCGCTCTTATCATGCATGTCACCGAGCCCGGGGGGGGTGAAGGAAAAGAAGGGGAAGTCGGGGGAGTATTAAGAGCAAGAAGAGGGGTTTTCCTTTACGCTCTTTGACTTGACACGGGACCAACAGCCAGTCTGAGCTGATGAGTGAAGAAGCTGCGCATTACTTTAAATGTGCACATTATTTGCAAAGGTGGAAGATAAAACACACACATATAGATAGATAGATAGATAGATAGATAGATAGATAGATAGATAGATAGATAGATAGATAGATAGATAGATAGATAGATAGATAGATAGATAGATAGATAGATAGATAGATAGATAGATAGATAGATAGATAGATAGATAGATAGATAGATAGATAGATAGATAGATAGATAGATATAGATATAGATATAGATATATATATATATAGATATAGATACAGTGGTACCTCGGCTCACGAACGCTTTAGCTCACGAACTTTTCACCTCACGAACATTAATTTTGCGAGAATTTAGTCTCCGCTGACGAACTAGTTTTCGGCGGACGAAACAAACCAAGCGGTCGAACAGCGCCCCTGTGGCGGCCGCGAGAAGCTGACGCACGCTCACGGCGTTCACTTCGTCACCCCCTTTCTTTGAATGCAGATGTGGTTTGTGTTTGCTAGACATTTTGGACCATATTGAGTGTACTTTTGCTATTATGGGACCGAAAAAGACCCCGCCACAGGCTAGTGTTAAGCCTAAGAAGACATTAAAGAAAATGACGATCGAGTAGAAGAAGGAGATCATTGAAAAACACGAACGAGGTGTGTGTTTGTGTGACTTAGTGTCCCAGTACCAGTACGCTAACACGCAACAGGTGTCAATGAAGAGGTTTTTAGTCAGCAAAAAGGATAAAGAGTCTCATTCTAAGAAGCAAAGAAGAGAAGCCACACCGGAGGTTGAGTTAGCTACAGTCCTTATGGAAGGTGACTCTCCTTCCAAACCGTAACTCCCTCCCTCCTTCCCCCTCCCACTCCATTCCATCAAGCCATCAACTACGATCACAAAGGTAAATAAAACAACTTTATTATACAGTACAGTTTATTTCTTTAATTTCAATACAATAGCACATTTATCATACATAAAATAAGGTATATTTTTGTGTAGTTTTAAGGCTTATTTAGTCGAAAATTATGTTTATGGGGACCTGGGAACGGATTGTTCTCATTTTAATGCTTTCCTATGGGAAATAAATGTTCGGAAGACAAACTTTTCGGCTCACAAACCTTTTCTGGGAACCAATTAAGTTCGTGAGCCGAGGTACCACTGTATATAGGATTTTCTTTCTCCCTGTTAGGGCACGACAGCAGATTGTTGTTGCTGATAAGATAAGAATGTAGCAGTGGTGTGCTTTGGTTGCTGGTGCAGGAGGAGGAAATGCCTATCTGATGGCATTTTCAAATTGGATTTTGAATGCTCAGACGGGGAAGGAGAAAAACTGCAACACGTTCGGCATCTCAAGTCACGGGATTTGGGTTGCCTTTAATGGCCACTCTTGTGTCATCAACAACACATGATGATGCAGCTTTTCCCAGATGATGTCAACTTTTTTTGTGGGACTACGGGGAATGTGTTGATATGCGGGGTGTTCCCAAAAAATTGACATCATTTCAGAGTCTAATAAACAGACGATTCTCAAATGAGCTCAAAATGTTCATACTATAATGCTCAACGTGAGTTTAGTTGGTGGAATGTTTTTTTTCTTCTTTTTCAGGTGGAGAATGGCCTTCATGAGCAATGATTGGCATGGTAAATTCAAACAGAAACGGAAAAAGGAAAACGTGGTCGCCGATGCTGCACATAGTGAACGTTTAAGTTATGGAAAATCGGTTTTAAAATGTACAGCTGTTTGAAGAGGATGACTCAGATGTACGGATTTGATTTAAAATGGAAAATATCATACCGGTTAATACATTTTTATTTATTTTTTAATCAGAGATGCAGTTAAACTTTTCTAGATTTTTTTGTGCTGTTTTTTTCCCTCTAGCACACCAGGTTTTCATCATCATCATCATCATAATAATAGTAATTAGATTTGGTAATGTTTCGGAATTAGGTGTTAGGTTCAGCAAGAAGTGGCTTTTGTTCTGAAACTCTAAATTACAACAGATGGTAAATTCTGTTATGGAGCACACTTTTATTGGTCAAACTTAAAAACAAACAAAAAAATGAAAATATCTCAAAATCTGATGTGTTAGAAAATAAAGAAATGTTTTTAAATCGGCGTCAAAAATATATTTAGGGACACACAAAGCCATCTGATTAAAATTTGCTGTTGAGCAGTCTTACTTAAGTGTCGCCTATTTATCTACGTACCAGATTAATTATCCAATTGTTCTATAGGAAAGAAGACATTGAGTGCTGCTATAAAACTATACACCCGACCTGATGTATTTTTGCCAGAAAAGTCATGTTTGGATACTTTTCCAACAGCCCAAGACTAAATAAAACGTGACCCTTGTGGGATTTTTTTTTTTCGCATTAAAAAGCCTGCTTGTCATGAGCAAGTTTACCTCATGCCATTAAGTCAGCCGTTTGTGGTAGTGAGCTAAAACGTGGCCAGCGAGGTCAAGAGCAGATTGTTTTTTCAAAGATTTTGATTCATTTCGAATGAAAGAGTCCAACCAAACCAAATTACATTAGCAGAAAAGAGCCATTTAACAGCATGTTAACGTATTTGACAGGAGATGAGCTGCTTTTAAATGAGACTGGCGGCGCCGTCATCCTTCTTTTCCCCCCCCCCCCTGTTTGAATTAGGGATTTTAGCACTGTTAAAACCCTCACGACCAACTGAGAAAAGGCAGCAATGGCCCCTGGCTACTTCCTGGTGTTCCTTTACTTTCGGCCAACACGCACCACCCAAATATTTCTTCTTTTATTTATTTTTTTGCACACGCCTTTTAAGAAACTCCACATAAATGTAACACGACAATACACATTTGTTTGCATTGATTATTTTCCTGTGAGGAGAAAGCAACAAAACTTACGAGATTCTTGACCCAAATGCCACATACAAATGTTTAACTGTATATTGCAATTCTGTCGTCAGCTGTTTGCAGGAAAACACATAGAAAGTATTACATGTATGTAATAGTAGCAATAATTGGGTTCTTTGCAAAAGAGACAGACAGATAATCAGGTGTGCGCCGGTGCGCATGAAGACTGAATACTTCGCTCCAGATCAAGCCTGAAATCACGCATTTGCGCACTACAAATAGGTCAGGAAAGCCTCAATTCGAAGTTAACTCAACCGCCACAATGCTTGCTTCAAAATCAAGGGTGTCAAACTCATTTTTGTGGCATGCCAGATTTTAGGTACGGTTCCCTTGAAACCATATCTGGAAGTCAAGAATTACAGTTTATTCCCCTCTTGTTGAAGTTACTGTAATGAGGTGTTTGGTAACAAGAAAATGTTTACAATATCACTCTTATTTATTAAAAATGAGAATTTGAATTTTCGTTAGGGATTTTCACAAGCATCATGAAAGGTGACATCTTTGATTTGCTTTGGTGGGCCACATAAAATCATGTGGGGGGCCAGATTTGGCCCCCGGGCCTTGAGTTTGACACCCTGTTCTAAAGGATAACTTTGATTTATATACACGTACGATATGACTTATTTTGCTTTTATTTTGAACTTGTAGCCCCAGCTGGCTTGACAAGGTTGCCTCCCTGCTCATGTCTACTGTCGGCAGTGAGATGGTGGCCGAACATGCCAGCGAGACGGTCATCGCCGTGTTGCTGCGCCGCGGCTTCGACAGTCCGTCCCAATATGACCTAATGCAAAAGCAGTGCAATGAAAAAAAAAATAAAAAAGAAGATGGCTGCCCTTTGAGAATTATGCTAAGCTAGCTAGCTGATCACAGGGTACAAAACTATATTGCTAAATTTGGAGGAGATGCTGGCGGCTGCGAGACAACGTTGTTTATTTTGATTCGCCCGCCGGGAGAAGCGAGCCCGCGAATCGTTCCCCAGCGCTTTATGTCCGACCATGCGGCCAGCCTGACGCAGTTGGCCCCTCTGTTATGAGCAGAGCGTAAACAAAGCATTAAGTCATCGTAAATCACAGCCCAATGGACGAGGGGAGCAGAGATGGCAGCTTCTGCGCTCCTCCTTCGGTCCCAATGTGTAAGGTCATTATTAAAATTGCAGCCCAATTAAGATAATGCTAAATGACTTTCCCCGTCTCCCACTTTGATGTGCGGGGGGATTTTTCTGCTCTCTCCAGTGGAAGGAGCGGCGGCTTGAAAGGAGTGAGGGAGGGCGGGAAGACAATTGCTCTGAGCTCGGAGCTTTGATGTCGGGAGCGTTGCGTGTAGTTTGATTGGAAACGTGCCTGATTGCTTCTGTGAGATTCATTTTAGACAAAGCCTCATTTCCAAAAGTGAACGCTACATCTCATTTGCTACGCGCTGCAGACGACGTGAACTTTTGGCAGAATGAGCCGAGGTTGTGCGTGCCGCGTTTGCACTCTCGGTGAACTCCTCGCGGTGGCCACGGGCCCCTGAATGCTGAAACGTTATTTCTGTTTGGTTCGCCTTATGGTGCATCTTGTTTCCTTGTCCACTCAATGGAACTGGATATCTTTCCTACTGTGTACGGCAACCATCACACACAGCACCAACTGGGATTTGTTTTAATCCATCTGAAGGCCTACTTTCTCCTGTTTAGTACTATGACATCCAGTTAAATTCGGTTCGAAGGTCACTCGGTTAACTGCAATGTCACCAGAATGTAGACATAAGCGAAAACGTATGTTGGTCTCAACCAGAGGTGGGCAACTACGGTCCTCAACGGCCACTTTCCTGCATGTTGAAGATGTCTCCCTTCTCCATCACACCAGAATCAAAAGACTGGCATTGCAGAAGCCTCGTAACAATCCTCAACATTTGACTCAGGTATGTTGGTGGAGGGAGACATCTGAAGCTTGCAGGAAAGCAGCCCTCGAGGACCCCAGTTGCCCACCTCTGGCCAATCCTCTATCACCTGCCCAAGCAAACAAAGTAGCAAAGTCATCGTTTGAATAAACATTTGTATGAAAAACACTTCAGGGCTGTGAATATAAAACATCCATCCATCCATTTTCAAATCCGTTTATCCTCACGAGGGTCGTGGGTGTGCTTGAGTAAAGCTCAGCTGTCTTCAGGCAGTCGGCGGGGGACACCCTGAACTGGTCAATTGCAGGACACGCAGAGACGAACGACCATCCACACTCACACTCACACTTAGGGACATTTCAGAGTGTTCACTCATCCTGCCATGCATGTTTTTGGAATATGGGAGGAAACCGGAGGACCTGGAGAAAACCCACGCAGGCTCAGGGAGAACATGCAAACCCCACACAGGAAGGCCGGGGCCGGCATCGAACCCCGCACCTCCGCATTGTGAGGCTAATATGCTAACCAGTTGTCCACCATCCCGCCTAATATAAAACAATCAAATGAGAAATAATATCTATGAAAATAATTAAGCGTGCCTTCTCATTTCATGTGACCATATAATCCTCAAATCACTGAGCAAACTCATTCATTTCACACCGCACATAATCTTGAAGTGACAAAACAATCGCCTGAAGTTTAGCTCGTTATTTGATTCATTGACCGGTTTGTTTGTAAGTAATCGATGCAGGTAATTGACTGTTGGGTATTTTCCGATTTACCCAGGATTTTTTTTCTCATTTTCTCCATTCTCTGTTGGGTACATATACTGAATGTTCTGGGGCATTTTCTGAAGAATTTCGGGGTTTGTTAAATAAGTAAATAAATAATAATAATAATAATAATAATAATAATAATAATAATAAAGATATTTTTAATTTCCATTAAACAAAGAGCCACTCAAGTGCCGCCTGCGGGCCGCTGGTTGCCCGTCCCTGGCCTCAATACTGCCACTGTGTGTCAACTACCTGAAAAGTGTCAATATTAAAGTACCGGTAACCATCTTCACGCGTCTATTTTCTAGGACATTTAGCTTCCAGACAGTGAATTTTTGTACAGTTTTGGACTGAATTCTTATGAGAACAATTGGCTGGATGACAGTGAGGGGAGGAACTAGAAGGACATGACTGTTTGGCAGCACAGCAACATGCTTACATGAGCCCGCAGCTTTTCTTCAAGAGGTCAATCTCATAAAAGAAAAAAACAATCCTCCTTCAGTGCAGGATTTTTCTCTTTGACTAAATGTTCAGCCATGCACTGTCTATTGTTTTTCGTTGGTCCCTTTGTCTCACGGTTCATGTATTTGCCAGACTGGTCCTCTGTAAACACAATGGCAAAGAAACATCAGAGGCCCCCGTGCACTGGGGATGTTTACATGAGCCGAGAGCCTGGAGATGGAACAGAGATATCAGTGGCGATCTGCGGAGGGGAGAAGAAAAAAAAACTCCACACAACACCATCTGGCCAACTCACACCTGCACGCCTCATGACAAGTGAAGTTCATGTTGTACTCTCACGCACACCGATTTGCAACTGGGTTTTTTCAATGTGACCCTACAACATGATGAGGGGAAAAAAACGGCACTCTTCTTTATTCCATCGATTCATCGACTAATCAGATACGATTTCATACTGCAGTGAAGGGTATTACAAAATAATTTTTCCCCGATTGCTGTTTATGAACCAAATTTTTGTTGTTTTGCTTTTGCTGAGTGATTAAAAAAACAAAAACAATAATGAAGCAATATCACAGCAGTGGGATCGTGCAGTATTTACCAAGCTTGTTGAAACCGATTCGGTTCATGGTTCGATTTTTGTTTTCCCAAAGCCAAAGCAAATATTTGCAAATGTCTTATTTTGACTGAACACAAAACCAATTTTTACTATATATTTTAAGCAGATGTTGTGGAAATTGTAAAACTCGAAGAAAGCGACAATTTCTCACGTTCACACACCGAGCGAGTGTGTCGTTTATTTAGCACACCAAAAAAGTTCTCCGCGCAAACTGAGACCCGCCGAAAGTCAGTTTCCATAGAAACAAGCAAACTAAACATGGCAGTCCTTAAAGGGACTGCAATTACTTCTACCCAGTTACCAATTGACCGTGAACTCTCTGACAAGCATATGGAAAAACATTGCATTCAAACATTTGTAGTTGGTGGAGAATTATGTATATAGAAGTCACTACAATGTTTTTTTACACAGATTCTGAATCTACCCTTGTTTTCTCTCTAGCACATCAGCTTTTCATAAAAATAATAATGACATGACAGCAATAATGCATTAAGCAACATTTTTGAATAGAGGATTAGATCAAGCATGGTGGCCAAGTACATCCAGATTGCCGAAACACACAAACAAGAAGAAAGTGTAGCATTTGAAGAACTAGACAAAGCTAATCTAACTGTTTGTTCATCTGGTAGAATGACAAACTCTCCTGCTTGTCATTTTCATTGCAGTGAATGACTTGTGTGAGACGTTACACAAAAACCCGACACGATCACTTGAAGAGGAGCTATTTATGTGTGAAAACAGCACGAGCTTCAGGTAGCTTCCTACGTGGCTATCGTTCCATGTCGTGTCACAATCATGGCGACCGTAGCGCGACCAAGCCGCAATCGTTTTCTGAGCAGGACGGGAAGGAAAAATGACAGCTAAACCCCTGGATAATTGCTCACTTGGTAATCTTTTAGGGACTTTGAATTGGATGGGTCAAAAATGCTCAAATTTGAACCATGATGGATGCATGGAGATTGCTTTGACTCACCTCATTGTTGCCCCAAATCATGAAGATTGCAATCAGATATAATGAGCAACTTTAACATTTGGGATTATTGAGCCCTGACCATTTTACCATTTTTCCGATTCGATCATGGAGAGGGAAAAAAATAACTTTATATATATATATATATAGAGAGAGAGAGAGAGAGAGAGAGAGAGAGAGAGAGAGAGAGAGAGAGAGAGAGAGAGAGAGAGAGAGAGAGAGAGAGAGAGAGAGAGAGAGAGAGAGAGATCATTCCTTCCTCGTTCCACACCACAGGATAATCAATGAGGACAATCTTTGGAGGGCCTTTTATTAATTTGATCCCAAGTGGGAAAATTCTCAAATGATCCTAATTTTCAGTCTGCGCGTATCCCACTAAAGTTGGACGACATCTTCTATCGTCATTTTGTCAATGTTCTTTTGTGTGCCCCTTCCAAGGTTTGTTATTGTACAAAATGCTGTTCGCAATGCAATCAAGCATGCGGATGGAGAAACAAAAAACAAAAAAAAACCCAACAACAAAAACACAAAAGAAGAAAACGGATTAACTGGCCGGAGAGTAAACAATGGCCTACTGAAAAAGGCCGTGGGGAGGAAGGGTTCTCATCTGCGGGGGTCAAAGGTAACATTGTCCATGGACACAAGCTGACAGGTGATATTTGAGATGGACTTCTGGCCACCCCAATGGCCACTGTTGTTCTTGCCGCATAACATACATACTTTATTAGAGAATAGAAGCTTTGCGGGATATAGTCAGTCAGTGATATGTCTCACACATTCGCTTTGAAACACACACACACGCACACACGCACACGGCCCCATTGTCAGGGGTGCACATAGTTCAGAAGCATGTTGTTGCAATTAAAATGCTCAACGTCACTATCGATCTGCTATCAGCTAGATGAAGAACAGCTGAGTTAGATCACAACACGCTATGATGCCTGCTCGTGTTTCCTGATTCAAAACGAGATCAGGTCAATAGACACACTGTCCGCTATCAGATCGGACGACGGGATAGAAATTCTGATATTGAGAAAACGTGAATGTTTTCATTCTGTGGTACGACTTCAACAAACCGAGCGGGTCTTTCCCACCGTGCACCTTGAATGGTTGGAATACAGTACAGTGAAGTCAAACATTCATGTTAGTAAGCATGATAGCCACCGGGTGGAAAACAATCTCTTGAATTTACTTAAAGTTGAACATGTACATCAGTTGCACATAATTAAAATGTGTTAAAATAACATATGGCTCTGACTTGATGATTTTCAATGGGAATACGGGGAAATGACATCGGTTTAACACGTTAATCATGTGAAACCGAAATTTACGGTAAGCCCTTTGTTCCGCTGTACTTTAGCATTTTGCAATGACGGTAAAGATAAATTCAAACCATACACAATCGCTAGATCAGTGGTTCTTAACCTGGGTTCGATCGAACCCTCGGGATTCAGTGAATCGGTCTCAGGGGTTCGACGGAGCCTCTGCCATGGAGGTTAAGGCACACCCAACTCAACATGTCAATTAGTTATGACACGCCCGTTTGGCCATCACTGACTGCAGATGATCACATGACATTGCTTGTCCAATCAGTGCTGCAGGAAATTTAGTTCTTAGTAGTCAACGTGTGACTGTCGTACATCTTACAATTAAAAAAAAAAATAGTATACTCATCTCTTGAAATTGTATTTACTTTTTTCTGTTTTTAATAAATACGTTTTTTTTTTAAATATCAGAATCAGAATCAGAATCATCTTTATTGGCCAAGTATGTAGAACACACAAGGAATTTGTCTCCGGTATAACACGCTGCATTAGTATCATCATAAACAAGAACATGACAAATAGGTATGGAAGGACATTTCATAATGTAAGTGAACCGTAGTTTCAAGCAGAGCTAAAGTGATCAGTGGTAGAATACAATACTATTACAGTTTGTACAGTTGGTGCAGAAAATCATTAAACTATTTTAGAGTGACCAGTAACAATATTTGTTGTACAAGAAGAGTGACAACGTCAGTGACTGTTTCGGGAGTTAATGGCTAGAGGGAAGAAGCTGTTTAAGTGTCTGCTGGATTTGGTGCGCATGGATCTGTAGCGCCTGCCTGAGGGGAGTAGCTGAAAAGGTGGTGGGCAGGATGCGGGGATCCAGGAGGATTTTCCGTGCCCTTGTCTTGATTCTTGCAGTGTGCAAGTCCTCAAGAGTGGGTAGGGCGGTGCCAATGATTTTTTTCCGCCGTCCTAATTGTCCGTTGAAGTCGGATTTTGTCCTTCTTTGTGGTGGCCCCAAACCAAACCGTGATGGAAGAACACAGGATTGATTCAATGACTGCCGTGTAGAACTGACGTAGCACCTCCTGTGGCAGGCCATGCTTCCTCAGCAGCCTCAGGAAGTACATCCTCTGCTGGGCCCTTTTCAGGATGGAGATGGTGTTGACTTCCCACTTCATGTCCTGGGAGACTGTGATTCCCAGGAACTTGAAGGTCTCGACGGTTGACACAGGGCAGTTGGATAGTGTGAGGGGCAACTCTGGAGAAGGATGTTTCCTGAAGTCCACGATCATCTCTACAGTCTTGAGCGTGTTCAGCCCGAGGTTGTGTCGGCTGCACCAAAGCTCCAGCTGCTCCACTTGTTGTCGGTACGCAGACTCGTCGCCGTCTTTGATGAGACCGATGACCGTGGTGTTGTCTGCGAACTTTATGAGTTTGACAGCTGGACTTGTTGAGGTGCAATCGTTTGTGTAGAGGGAGAAGAGCAGTGGAGAGAGGACACATCCCTGTGGGGCTCCAGTGCTAGTGGTGCGTGTTGATGATGTTGTCGCTCCCAGTCTCACCTGTTGTGTCCGTCCCGTCAGGAAGCTGAGGATCCACTGGCAGATCGTAGGGGACACACCGAGGTGGAGAAGTTTGGGGGTGAGGAGTTCCGGTATCATGATGTTGAACGCAGAGCTGAAATCCACAAACAGGATCCTTGCGTAGGTCCCTGTGCTGTCGAGGTGCTCGAGGATGTAGTGCAGACCTATGTTTACTGCGTCCTCCACAGACCTGTTTGCCCGGTAGGCAAACTGAAGAGGGTCCAGCAGGGGTCCGGTGACGTTCTTTAGGTGGTTCAGCACAAGGCGTTCAAAGGACTTCATGACCACAGACGTCAGAGCGACAGGCCTATAGTCGTTCAGTTCCGATGTTGCCGATTTCTTGGGAACTGGGATGATGGTAGACTGTTTGAAGCAGGATGGGACCTCACACAGCTCCAGGGATCTGTTGAAGATTTGTGTGAAGACCGGAGCCAGCTGGTCAGCGCAGACTTTCAAGCAGGAGTCGGGCCCCGCACTTTCTTGAACTTCTGCTGCTTGAAGAGCCGTCTCACGTCCTGTTCGTGGATCTGTAGTGGAGAAAAAGAGGGTGGGGGGGGTAGATAGAGTAGTATCTGGTAGAGGTGGGTGAGTGTGGGAAATGGGGGTGTCCTTTTCAAATCGGCAGAAAAACGTGTTTAGTTCATCAGCAAGACCCTTATTGTTCACTGTTTGGGGGGATGGCATTCTATAGTTTGTGATTGCTTTCAGGCCATTCCACTCAGATGCAGAGTCGTTAGCAGAGAACTGTTTTTTCAGCCTCTCTGCATAGCTTCTCTTAGCGATGTTAATTTCCTTTGTCAATTGGTTTCGGGCGTGTTTGTACAGTGCCCGATCTCCACTTCGAAATGCGGCCTCTTTCTCTTTCCTGAGTTGCCTGAGTTTGGGAGTAAACCATGGCTTGTTATTGTTGAAGGAGCGGAAGGACTTCGTTGGTACACAAATGTCCTCACAGAAACTGATGTAAGATGTTACAGTGTCTGTGTATTCAGCCAGTGTGCCCGTTGAAGTTTCAAAGACGCCTCAATCAGTGCAGTCTAAGCATTCTTGTAGAGCTAGCTTTGCTTCATCTGTCCATTTTTCACAGTCTTAACAACCGGTTTAGCACATTTGAGTTTCTGTCTGTATGTAGGTATTAAGTGGATTAAATGGTGGTCAGAAAGACCCAATGCTGCGCGGGCGATCGATCGGTATGCATTTTTTATTGTTGTATAGCAGTGGTCTAGGATGTTGCCTTCTCTGGTGAAACAGTCGATGTGCTGCTTATATCTGGGAAGTTCACGGTTAAGATGCGCTCTATTAAAATCGCCCAAAATGATCAGGGGTGACTCTGGGTATTTTAGTTCGAGTTTATTTACTTGTATAGCTAGCGTTTGTATCGCCGCGTTAGCATTAGCTTGTGGCGCAATGTAAACACCGACGAGTAAAAAAGAGGTGAACTCACGTGGCGAGTAGAATGGCTCGCAGTTTAAAGACAGCGACTCCAGGTCCGGGCTGCAGTGTGCGTCGAGCTTCGTGACATCAGTGCACCATTCGTCGTTGATATAGAAGCAAATCCCACCACCTTTCGATTTCCCTGATAGCTCCGTGTCGCGGTCGGCTCTGAGAAGGCGGAAGCCGGGTAGATGTAGCGCGGAATCCGGGTGGCGGTCACTGAGCCAGGTTTCAGTGAAGCAGAGCGCAGCAGAACTTGCAAAGGTCGTGTTGGTCTTCGTGAGGAGGAGAAGCTCATCCATCTTGTTTGGCAGAGATTGTAGATTAGCGAGATGGATCGATGGGAGCGGGGTTCGAAATCCACGTTGCCGGAGCTTGACTAGTACGCCGGCTCGCTTCCCCCTCCTCCGACGGCGTTTCCATGCGCCGCCGCTCCGCTCGCGATTAGCTCCGAAAAACCTTGTGGATTTTCGTGTGCTGGTGAAAAAAGTCCGAGCGTCGACTCCCAAATGCTAAGCAACTTTTCCCTCGTGTAAGTAAGCCGCGCAGGGTAGCCAAAAACTAACGAAAAAAACAAAAACAGGGACAATACTAGGGAGCGTGTAACCGAGGCTGCCATACCTGTCGGCGCCTGATGACGTATCTTGAATTTGTAAAAAATAGATTTATTTTTCACTCATGAATGGTTCAGTGAATGTGCATATTAACTGGTCGGGTTCGGTATCTCTAAAAAGGTTAAGAACCACTGAGCGAGATGGATGCGTTGCGATCCAATCCAACACCATTAAGGGTGGAATGAAAATCGGTTCGCACCAGAAAATGAGTTTTTGACGTAAACAACACAAGTGCATCAAATTGAGTCATACTACTCCACTGGAAATATAGTGAGATATGTATCGAATTATCTTTTATTTTGGAAGAGATATATCTGAGAAGGAAATTGACAGTACTTCAAAAGTCACTGTCATCATACCCTGTCAAACTGAGCCGTACCATATCGCACGGAATCGGAAGGTAAACTGCAGCGTTTCATTTTGAAATGAAACTGCCCGAGGATTGTTTGGCACCTCACGTATCGAGATCCGTATTATGTGGGGACAATCATACAACGTTATTGGTGAGGATACGATACTGGACCGCCAACTACAGTACATTCATTCATTCATTCATTCATTCATTCATTCATTCATTCATTCATTCATTCATTCATTCATTCATCTTCCGAACCGCTTGATCCTCACTAGGGTCGCGGGGAGCCTATCCCAGGTGTCTCCGGGCAGCAGGCGGGGGACACCCCGAATCGGTTGCCAGCCAATCGCAGGGCACACAGAGGCGAACAACCATCCACGCTCACACTCACACCTAGGGACAATTTAGAGCGCTCAATCAGCCCACCATGCATGTCTTTGGAATGTGGGAGGAAACCGGAGCACCCGGAGAAAACCCACGCAAGGCCGGGGAGAACATGCAAACTCCACACAGGGAGGCCGGAGCTGGAATCGAACCCGGTACCTCTGCACTGTGAAGCCGACGTGCTAACCACTGGACTACCGGGCCGCCCACAGTACATCCAATAAAATAAAAACACACAATACAGATAGATTCGATGTGATCGAATACAATGGGATACGAATCGATGGGACAGGATAAAATACTAAGTAGCCAAATAGATAAGCTACAATTCAGATAAGTGCGATACAAACAGATACAAATAGATGCAATACAGATCGATACAGATATGAAACAGTACAGTTAGTTAAGGTACAAATGGATACAACTCAATAGTGATACATATGATGTGCTACTGTAGTGATTGATATGGTGCAATACAGATATGACAGGATAGAAAACTATTAAAAACAAATACAGTGCGGTACAATACACATAGTGTAGACATATTTGATGCAGATATATGATCCAACATCAATACAGCACGATACGACACCGATTTAAAACAATACGATAGAGGATGATTCAGTACGCCGTGCTTTTCAATACATCTGTTAATACAACGGTTTTGTGTGTGTCGTCAGCGTCTGGGGCATTCCGTTCGTTCGACAACCACGGGCTGCCATGTGACTTTCTGAATTCAAGTGACGAGCCGCTGGAGTGGGAAATAATTGAGGAGTTAGTCTGGTGCAGACATCACACACTTGAGGAAGGGGAAAAAACAAAATAGAAGATTTTGTAATTGGCGTAGCGGCGCAGTAGGCTGCTACTGCCAGTAATTTATTGGCACTGATGCTTGTCAAGGCATTTAGATGACTTTTCCTGTGTCTGCACGCACACGTGCGCGGGCGCGCGCGCGCGCACACACACACACACACACACACACACACACACACACACACACACACACACACACACACACACACACACACACACACACACACACACACACACACACACACACTCCAATAACCGTAACCTTGCAGATTTTCATCCCTGCATTGTCTTGTTTCTATTTGGAGCAAAAGCAACATTCTGGTGTGAAGGCCAATCCATCACTGTCGGACTCGTCTGCTGGCTGTGACACTCCGGTCTCCTCCCTGAAGGGACAGTCGGGCTACAGGGGTGACTCGGGTCACTTCCATGCGTCTTCTGCACCAGCCAATGCGTCCCCAGGCCCCGAAGAATAATGTAGCACATTGCCAGGAGTAAAAGTACAGATAGCATTGTCGTTCTGTTCCTCATACAGTACAGGTGCAACCCGAAATCAATTAACATATAAGAAAAATTCATTTATTTCAGTAGTTCCACACATGTTTTGCACTGTATTTCTTATATTATGAAAAATGTTTCTTTTTTTACATAATGTTTGAATTGCTTGAGATTTCTGTGAAGTGGATTCATACAATATGACTTTGTTATTGTTTTTTTCATGAAACTATGAAATAAGTTACATTGTCCAATTTTTCTGAGCTTCATTTGAATTTGTGCCCTGAACTTGTAGCTAATTGCTAATGTGGCAAATGCAAATAAACCCCATCATTTCCATTATTCTAGTTGTTTTTGCACATTTTAAACTTAATAAAAAAGGTCTAAGATGTGTACATTTTTTATATATATATATATATATATAAGCGGCACTGCATTGTTAAGAACACAACTTTTTAAATTTTGGGGTGGCTAAAATGGTCATGTAATTTGGAACAACTTTCAAATGTAAACTATTGACATTCATGGCGACAGTGTTAGTTAGCACAACAAAGCAAGCAAATTACGCGCTCCAGAACAATTTGCAGTTGTTTTTTCTTGTATCATTAAGTTGGGGGAAGATACAAGGGCAGTTAGTTCTTTGTTTAAAAAAACCTAATTATCACATGCGCAAAACTTTTAATATTTTGTTAAGTTGCCCAATGGTATCACATTTTGTTGCCTGGATTTATTATCATTATTACTTTTTTTTTTTGTCAGACTGCTTGGTCTCTTTTATTTCACAGAAATGTATTCAAATATTTCCATCGATGTTTTCCCAGCTTTAAAACAAGAGGAGATTTACCACCCGCCGACCCCTCCCACCGGATCCCCCTCCTCGAAAGACACAGACAACTGCAGCTGGGGCTCAAATGGCCGCTGGGCTTTGAAAGTGGCCATCTCGTGTCACGCATGCACTTCAAGTTTGCTCCAAACAAATCAGGACGTGCATGGCGACTGCATGTCAGCTGCTGTCTTTGCCGATGGTGGACCAAGACACACTCTTGTTTCTTCTCTCTGACATGTCATGAAGGAAAAACACCCCAATGATGACATTTGCTTTATTTTGCCTGATTTCGTTTCATGGCCTTTTGAACGGTGATCTTCTTTCATGTGCATCACTTTCCGGGATTTTTTATTAATTTGTGCGTCCTCAAATCCGCTCTGGATATATTTTTTTACCCAAAACAGTCTTTACAGTTGCAACAACTTCCGACTATACAAATGATTGACATTCAGGGTAACAATTTGTTAGCACAACTCAGCAAGCAGATTTGCTCTGACAGAATTTGCTGAACTGTTTTTAAATCGGGCTTCAATACAAACCGTTCTATAAATTCTTGTTTGTTTTGAAATGTGTGAAAATCATTTTTCACAACAGCCAAACGAAAAACATTTAGTTGAATTGCTCACTTGGAAATGTGATTGAAGCCTTGAAAATTTGAACGACGTCAATAAAACAACTACATTTGCATATTAGCCTGCAGAATTACTATCGTGCCATAAAAAGTTTTAAATTGTTATGTTGATAAGCATCGTGTCATTTTCTCATTTATGAAGATGGTGAATTTAGATTTTTCTTTGCTATAATCAAAATAGACACCAAAGTTTCAACTGTTTCATTGTTAAAATTTTTTTTTAAAAAGTTGGGTCTACTCAACATTTCAAAGCAACAAATTTTGATTGAAGTTCATGAAAATTGGCTTTCCAATAAATGAGAGTTTACAGAACGAATTGCATGGTCCCCCGACTTAAAAACAATTCAGCAAATTTGGAGCATTGCTTTGTGGCGCTCGCTCACATTCAATGGCAGTCATTTATATTTATAAGATGATCCAACTTAATTAGCTGTTCCCCCCCCCCAAATGACAAGTTGTGTGAGTTTTTTTTAATTTGCAGTAGTGAATCAAAATATTCCCCCTTTTTTCGTGATTTCTTGAGCCGCACCTGCATCACAGCGTAATTGATGACGCAACGACAATTAGTAAACCTGCAGCGCGTGGTAGACAGCGAGGTCGGTACACCGGCCCATCACATTTTGTGCTCATTAACCGCAGTGAGTCACATCGCTTCCGCTCATCCCCCCCCCCCCCCCAAGCGCAGAACAGAGCTCGCGATGTCTCGCGGATGAGGCTGAAGAGAGGCTTGTGTTTCAGGGACAAGTGTGTGTTGCAGCTCGTAACTTTGTCCTGCTTTTTGGAGCGGTGGCGCGCACATAATTGGCATCTACGGCTTCTTCGGATTGGAAGCAGATGGGTGGTGGTGGGGAAGTGGGGGCGGGGGGTCTCGGCTGCCGCGCCGCACACGCTGACCCGCAGCTAAAACATTTTTCGCAGGTCCGGGTGGGTCACGCAGGTGCAACGCGCACGCACGCAGTGCCCCGTCAAACTCCCCCGCCCACCCACTCGACGAGATTGCAAAGGCGACGAGCCCTCCAACGAGTTGGCAAATTAGTGCACGCCAGCGTGTGCGGCGTCCTTCTTTCTTTTTGGGGCTCCATTCGTCATTTTTGGAAGTGGCTGCAGTGGTCATGACGTGCGTCACGTTTGCGCTCCCCACTTGGGGGTCGTGCATCAAGTGACGATAAGTCATAAGAGACAGCAGGGGGGTAAATCGGTATATGAAACGGCGCTATTCTAGGTAGTGTTTCCCTCTTCTGCTTCTTTTTCTTCTTCGTCTTGCATTTGGCACATTTCAGTCATGGAAATAACACTTTAGATTTGTAATTATTGTTTTCTTTTTTTTTTCTCTCAAATACTGTAAATCCAAACTGCTCGGATTTGAATATACGTGCCAACGTGGATTTGACATCTTGCATACATGAGTTTTTATTCAATAAAATAAGATCCGATATTCTTGTCGGGGTTTTTTTCGATCTTCGTCATAATTCCAAATTCCTTAACAGCAGACAACCAGCTCAATTGTTTTCATTTAAGATGAACATTTTTGAATTCGTGAAAGCAACACATTTGAATTAAATGTGTGTGTGGGGGGGGGGGGGTTCTCATTACACGTTATTGAATGAATATTTCAGTTTTACGTATTCCATTGTATTTTTTTCCCAATATTCTCAGGTAGCATATACGATTTTTTGTAATTATTCAAAGGACCTGCATGACGTAACACCCCTCCCGCCTCAAATAAGATTTTTTTTTAATGCATCGTGCATTTTTATTTCACAATTTTAATTTCCACACATCACTTTTTCCCCCCTTTGTAATTTCAGGCACGGCACATGGAGGAGGAGTATTTCTAAACAGTAACAGTTTAATGTAGCGGAACATTACGGGGGCGGCG
This sequence comes from Hippocampus mohnikei, assembly GCA_026261675.1. Classification (NCBI taxonomy): domain Eukaryota; kingdom Metazoa; phylum Chordata; class Actinopteri; order Syngnathiformes; family Syngnathidae; genus Hippocampus; species Hippocampus mohnikei. The sequence continues at coordinate 20,847,530 of JAKGUB010000325.1, read as the reverse complement.
GGGGGTTGAAGAAAATGGGATTGTCCACATATTCCTCAGATCTCCCTAAAATAGACAAACTGGGGGACTTCCATTCCAATGGTGGCCGTCGGTGCGAGCCCCCCCAAAATGTGTTGATATCAAACAAAGCAGGTCCCTACACGTAATAAGCATCACCAAAATGTTGTTCCTTGCGGCTGCCAAGTTTAGGGGTCCTGTTGTCGTATTTGGGGGCCGCCCCCCCCCCCTCCACGCAGGCTCACGCGTGAAAACCGACTCCAGCGCGCTGATTGGATTTTTATTCCTTCCTGACCTGGAAGTGCTCCGTGAGCGCGCCATCAATCTTTGGACTACACGACGAGAGGACAAAGCAAAGAAAAGGACATGGCAGGACTTTTCAGTACAATTGTTGATTTGGCACCTGTTTTTTGATCTTGTGTTTTGTTTTGATTGATCCTTTCCTGTCATTAAGGATTCAAGTATACGCATGACTTGCCCACACTCACAACAAGTCTGTTGTGACGATTGCGCGTCTCATGTTCTTGCGCAACTGCGAGTTTTGGGCTCACCAGCGTGTGAAGTTTGCCTACGTTTCCATATTTAAGTGGGACAAAAATGCAGTCGGCCCAAATATAAACGTATTAATATTGTTACTTCTGTATTATTATTAAGACGCCGATTGGTGAAAACGATGTCAATGCGCATTTATACGGACTGGCAAGCAACTATTAAACGCAACCTAACAGCTTGTTTATTGAGTTTTTTTAATTGTCATTACTATCACGTATGCTATATTATCATAACCGTGAAACTGTTAAATTAATTATTATACTGTGTTGAAAATAAAAGTACTCCAAAAAAAAAAAGAAAAAAAGAAACCGTCTGATTATGAATTTACCTTATTTCCATATTTTTCCCCAAATATTTTGTGCTCTTTGTGAAAATGAAGCTGTGCGAAATGTGAAAGCAATTACAAATAAATCCTATTATGACTTTAATTTGAAGGCAGACTTGTATGGCTGGTTTTCAGCGAAAGTGTGTCAAAAGGAGACATTTTGCGCACGCATGCTCCCAGCCAGGCGGCATTCAACAAGAGCGGGATTAAATATTTGCCATTTTGTGTTTTGCTATTACAGTTCTACATTAACTGATGCTGTCATCCCAAACGCCTTTGATTTACTCGTACCCAAAACGTACAAGCTCCAAATTGTGCGCAGTTCAACGTAAATTTGAGGAATTCTCTCGAGGTTGTCTTTTAAAGGTGTACTTCATTTTTCCAAGGTTAAATATTGCTGTATCGTCATTTTAATTTGTAATATTAGATGGATATTGCAGTAATAGGATACTAAGGGCGCGGTGGGGGTGGGGGGGGGGGGGTTACAGGTCATAAGTCTCATGCAGGCTATAGTGTAAAATACCACCAGCCTTGTATTAAAACCCTGCAAGAAACCAGTCTACTAAAAACGTCTTAAGCTCACATAAAATGAACATTTATTAAACAAACAAGCAAAATCCTTCCAAAAAAATACTTATCAACATGTGAAGAATCTTTCAAATAGCATAGGACGATATACACGTTCCTTCGGTCACTAATATAATGGAACACTTTTTAATTTTTTTTTTTTTTTGGGGGGGGTTAATCAGTTTAGGAAACACTGTTTTGCATGTGCGTGTGTGTGTGTGTGCGTGTGTGTGTTTGGTCCATAATATCCTGGCTACGGCTTGGAAATAAATTACTATATGCAAGATACACGTCCATGAAAAAAGACATTTGAACATATGAAGCACAAAAAAAAAGAGAGCGACTTACGTGTTATTTGTGGTAACACTGTTTAGAAACATCAAGTCTTTTTGTTTGTTTGTTTGTGTTCTGTCTCCTATAAGTCCATTTTAGTGAGAATGGAATGGGAATGGGACTTTGGGACTGAATTGTGGGGGGGCTGTTTGGTGGTGAATCAGAACTTGCTGCAGTCATACACAAAAGCTCCCGAAGTGCGATAGATGGACTGGCTGGGCGGGAAGGACATCTGGCAGCTGTTATTCCCGTTCACCGGCGAGTTATTCAAGCCAATTCTCTGCGACTCGAACATCTCCCGCACCGAGTGGAAGTTCTGCTGCTGCGCGGCCGCCGCCGCAGCCGCCGCCGGATACGCGGCGCCCAGGTGGCCCAGGTCCCCGGCCTGGTTGAGGTACCATGAGGTCAGCCTGCCCTGGTGGGCGTGCGGGTGGCCCTCCTGGCCAGAGTTGAGGCCGCCGTGGCCCAGGGAGGCCGAGGTGGTGGTGGCCGAGTAGTCTGGGAGCGTCTCGTCCTGCACGGTGGTGCTGGGGGCGGCCAGGTGGCTCGCCCGCTCCCCGGCGTACAAGCTCATGGCCTGCATGTTGCAATGGTAGGTGGCGTTGGAGGTAGTGGAGATGGAGTTCTGGTTACAGGGGGAGCTGTAGGCGGAGGTCGGACTCGGGGAGTAGCTGAGCGACAACGACGGGGCGATACCTGCTGTCCTTGAGGGGGGCAGCTCGGTGCCCCCTTGCGGGGACCCCCGAAGGGAGGTCATGATATTGTCCACGCTGAAGCCCTGCGCCGAGGCCTGGCCGTGGTGTTGGTGGTGATGGTGGTGGTGCTGGTGCTGCTGCTGCTCCGCGGCCTCCATGCCCTGCACCATGGAGCGGTTGGACGGGATGCTGCTGTGCGGGCTCCCGCTGGACATGCTGCTGCTGTCCGGGCTCTCGATCTTGGGCACGGCGCTCAAGGACGGCGAGTTGGCTTGCGGCGGTGTCACGGTGCCGTTCTCCGTCTTAATATCCTGGATCCGTACGGGCTGCGTGCCGGCCTGCTCCTGGTCCCGGGACTGCTGCTGCTGCTGCTGCTGCTGTCGGGGCGGCGCGTCCTTCTGCAGCCGGTCCTCCTTTTCCTTGAGCACGTCCTTCTTCTTGAAGCGCCGTCGCCTGCGCAGGAAGCTGCCGTTCTCGAACATGTTGTACGAGTCCGGGTCCAGGGTCCAGTAGCTGCCCTTGCCGGGCTTCTTGTCGTCGCGCGGCACTTTGACAAAGCACTCGTTGAGAGACAAGTTGTGGCGGATGCTGTTCTGCCAACCTTGCTTGTTGTCCCGGTAGAAAGGGAACCGCTCCATGATGAACTGATAAATCCCGTTCAGGGTCACTTTTTTGTCGGGTGAGTTCTGGATGGCCATGGTGATAAGCGCGATGTAGCTGTACGGAGGCTTCACCATGTCTTTGGGCTGAGGCTGAGGGGTGTACGGTCCGTAGGCACGCGCCATGCCGGCCGGGTACTGGTCGTGCGCGGCGTGCGTGTACATGTTCATGGGCGCCGGCATGCCTGTGTATCCCCCGCCGGCCGCCGCTCGGTAGTAGCCCGGGTCGCCGCTGATGTAGGGCACGACGCCCAGCGAGTTCGGGCTGGAGACGGAGTAGCGCGCCTGCATGGCTTCGGCTCCTCCAAAAAAAAAACTTTGGTTCCTGTGCGCAAAAAAAAAAAAACCCGAATCACGGCTCCTTTTTTAATAATAAAAAAAGGAAGAAAAAAGAAAGCGTTGCGTGTTTTTAAGCCGTCCCCATCTCAGAGCGTTGAGAAAAGTTCTGGACTTTGGACATCCGTCACCACGCAGAACTTTTGCGCAGTTAAATTCTTTCCTCCTTTTTGCTGCCAGTGGAGCTCCTCCTCGCTCAGGGCCACCGGCGTCCAATGGGAAGTGTGGCAGCCCCCCGATAGGGAGCTGGGGGGCCAGCCCATTTCAGGCCCACGTCGAGTCACAACAACCCGATGAAGGAAGAGCGAGTTATCCTCTAAATGCGCAAATATCACTCAAATCTGTCATATGGTCGCCACAACTCATTTGTTTCTATTTGGTGGTCTCTTTAGTTTTCTTCTTTTTCATTTCAAGAAAGCAGATGGCTGCTGTTGGGACGGTGACATCAAAGTCGCGACTTGGCTCATTAAGGGAATGAATTAAAAGGCAAATTTGGGCTGAGAGGTGTGAAGATTTGTTCAGGGTGGGCTTTCAAGGCAGGCTGCCAAATGGCGTTTTGTCATCATAGTTGAGACGAATGATCACTTGGGGTGTTGGGGGGGGCTTCTCTTTTTAAGGAAACACTTGCATAACACACGCGCACACACTCGTGATGCTTTTTAAGACTTCAGTGATGAGTGTGTTTCTTCAGTAACCCCGGTCGGTCAAGATTTGCAGTGTGTGAAAGTAATACAAAATAAAAATGAAACGATTGATACCATCAAAAGGGTCTCGACTGCTCAGCGTGAAATTGTTCATGTGACTGTGTGACTGTTACACTCCCGATATGAGTGTGTAAGCCTTTGCACGTCGTCTTTATTAAAATGTCCGCGCAGTGCTCGGACGGTTTCTCCTTACATGGACCCGGGCATGAACTTTTTCCACCGCCTCGGGGCTGTTTGCACACGCAGCCCACGATGCAGGGCCTTCGCCTTAATACCACGGCCTGCCCACCGGGCTGCCCCCCCCCCCCCCACTCCCCACCTCCTGTACAATTGAGGCTATTCAGCGTAGTTAACCTTTTTTGTGTTGTTTGCAATGGGACGGAAAATATGAAGGATTTTTACTGAACCATGCACAGGTTGTGTATAGGTGGTCCGACAGTCGATCGCAATTCCCCTGAAGACAATTCATTATGCATATTTATCTCATAAGTGTACACTCACAAGTATGGAAATGTGGACTGGTTGGATAGGATTTCAATGTGGCCTTGCATTAGGTTGGCATTCTCTAGGTGTGAGGAATACAATCTTTAAGGCACTCACTATATTAATTTGAATAGGGGCAAGAGGAACGAAAGTGATTACTTTGAATGTGGCTCCCTCTAGTGCATAGAAAGGGTACAGCAGAACAAAAGTTGCACAAGCCAGCAATTGGTTCCATACAGTGTCGCGCCGCCCTCTGCTTGGTTGGGGGACTTCTGGGAGTTGTAAACGCTGACTTCAGAGTGCGCGTTGAGTCACTTTTCTGGCTATTAGAGTCACTAAATATGTCACACGCATTCATTGCTAAAATATATTGGAGAGTGTTGAATGTCAGCATGTGTTGTACCCATGTAATAAAACACATTTATAAGCAATAGCAAGACAAACAGAAGTGTCTCTTGAGTGAGCACTCGTGCCAACTGCCTTCAGTGGGTTGGCAGTTCATGTGTGCGTGGTCAATGGAAGCATGGAACGCCTTTTCCCTCCCTGCGCATGTACATGGTTTGAAAAGGAAACATTCAGAATTGGCTATTTAAATCATGAAATCATCATAAATATTGGATTGAAAAAGAAAATCAATGTGCAGCACTGACCGTGGAACTTAAACATCTTTTAATGGGATCATACGTTATTTTTTCTTCCTCTTCACATGCATTGACAAGATAGCATGGGAGGCAGTGCCTCGCTTGCCTTCTGTGACTGCACGCTCGTGCAACATGTATGTACATTTGTATACGATATTTTAATATTTGTCATTAAGGTGGTATTTGGGGTCGTTTTTCAGGTACTATTTGGTACAAAATATACATATAATAAAACAAGAACCACTACCGTGGATCAATTAAAATACAGTTTTTCGGCTTCTGTATTTTGTGTGTGTGTGTGTGTGTGTGGGGGGGGGGGGTTCCCTTCAAAAATTAATTAAAAAAATACAGCCATATTAGCACCCGTATTTTGGAAAAACGCATTGTTTCATGTTGATGCACTAGAGGGAAGGTTTCCTTGCCTGCCCAACAAAGAGCTGACATGTCTCATAGGCTTCGTACACGCGCACTCAAACAAGGTGCGTGATTAGTTCCCGGCGTGACATCAACCAAGAGCGCAAATGGATTTATCCCGTGAGCTGATTGACTGCGTATCATCGCAAGTCTATTGACTGTACATATTGTATCCTAGTGTTGTCTTCGCGATAACATATTTTGATTAAGCGATAACTTTTTAAAAATGACTAAAGCTGCTCTCCACCCCCTTGCCGTCGCCAAAGCAATGCTGTGTGGGAGCGTGCTCGTCCCTCCACGGAGATGGCACCATCAACAAAGATACATTGCTTTAACGGCGGCGGCGGGGAGTTGGTTTCGCACCCTTAACCACATAGCTTTATTTTGCAGGTCTCTCAACCCAGTCAGCTGATTTTTAGACACATCACAAGGAAGCCATGACACTGACTGCTCAGGTGAAGGTGGAAGAGACAGCCGAAACTGTCAGCTCGGTCAGAGTTTTTTTTCTTTCAAAAAACAATTGTCTGATTCAAAAAAAGAAACCTTAAACGTATTTCAACGAATAAGAAGACAAGATGAACTTCATAGCGCTACCCATCACCATGTTTTTCCTACACTGTCAGCGCCTCCGCCTTACAAGTCAAGTGCCAGTCCTTCGATGCCACTAACACAAGCCTCTTCACCTCTCTCAGAACGCAATGTTGATAAATGTGAATGACTATATAAGGTTTTTGAATTAAAGATTTAAGTAAATACCTTTACCGCTATAATCTTTGTCTAAAATATGTAAAGTACAAATACTGTTGACATATTTTAAACATGCACCGAGCTATCATGTTTCTTGCTTACAATAACATCAATGATCAGCCAGACAATGACATGTAACCGGTCTGTTGTCAACTGCTTGTAGTCTCAAACCTTGACCAACAGATGGTGCTAACATACTGTGGAACAGCTGTCAAATATCAAATTCCAAGGGTGGGAAGGTCCGGCACCAATTAACCGCGAAAAAGGAGGGATACATGTACTGTACTCCATATCTACAGTGTGTATGAATGAGGTGCAAAATTTGTAAGCATAATAAATCTATCGCACATTCAAACTTGATTGGAATTTAAAAAACATTAAATTACCTGCAAATTATATCATTTCAAATATTCGATCAATGAGTTCATATTGAGAGGCCCTTCTATCTTTTTACGTACTGATGAGACAATGCTGCAAACTCGTGGTCATTTTGAGTACTACTACAGTTTGAAAGTGTCTTGAATGTCAAGGTGGGAGTCTTTCTCCGTGAAGCTATTCAGCAGCAGATGAACAAAGAGAAGGTTCTGGCAGGTTCTTACCTCTTGACTGACCGCTCATACTTCCATTATGTATCACATCGGCCAATGAACTCGCAAAGCAAGCTGTAGGAAACCTTCGATGTCAGTCAGGCCTCCAAAGTCTCCTGGAAAGAGTGCAAGTAATAATTCATTGTAGTTTCAATGTATAAAGCAGCCATTTAATTGCTTAGATGAGATAGACGTAAACAAATGTTGAGACCTGAAATTAATAGATAAACATCAGTTCAATGAAACACACACACACACACACACACACACACACACACACAGAGGAAAAATGGTAAATTGGTAAAAGTCTGGCTTTTTTTGTGGTTGAACATATTTGTCTCTTTTTATTATTATTATTTCAAATGGCCGAGACAAAAATGATGCTGGGGTACACAATACTCAATACTATGACTAAAAATAAGACCACACACCTTTGTTGAAGTGCTATAAAAAAGTAAGACGAATAAAACATTTCTAAACGGTTACCACC